>JAGTXR010000281.1:0-453863 GCA_022606575.1 Glossosoma conforme | reverse complement strand
GGTACTCCTTTTAGGGGTTGTACTTACCCTCATAAAATTGGGGAAACAACCATACGCAAAGAACTTTAATTGATTGATTCCAGAAAAATCGGTTGATTTCTTTCCCATGCGGTAAAATTCGTTATCCCTCTCATCTAAGGAGTTCACCTGGATACCAAAAGCAGTGGATGCTATAACGTCGTTAGTGTAGCGAGTGAAGGCATCCTTCATTTCAACGTGGATCACACTGCCTTCTGAAAATAATTGTCATTTTTTATCAACCCTTTCGAGACTGCTCGGTGGAATACAAATTATACTGTCAACACGGCGTGAATTTTTCAAACCATTTTTTTTTCTTAAAACTAGTATTTGAAGCATAAATGTACTTATCTGACCTATTTTCATATATCACATTGGTTCTTGTATCCTTCAGCTATCAGATGATGCATTAAAAAACTATTCTATTTTACAAACGTTCATTATGTAACTCAATACATGTGGTGGCATTGACACGTGTGGCTTACAGAAAAATCGCTCCTGTGACAAAACCTAACGATATTTATTTACATGCTTTACAGATTCCTGTAGAGAATATATGTAGGTTTATAAAGGGAATGACTGCACTTTCAATTTCTTACTGCAGATGTCACAATGAGTACTGAAAGTAGCAAAATGATATATCACGTCAACCGATGTTAACGGTCGGGGAATCTTTGACGGCATATGCCAACGCGAAAGGGTTAATAGTTAATATAAATTTTTCGAATTAAGAAGAATAGCGGGAGTGACCTGGATGCGGAAGGCGGAGGATCAAAGAGGAAGCAGGCTCTTACGTCTTACGTTCAATAGTGGATGTACACAGGCTGATGGTGAATGTATATTACATTTAAGACTTACTTTTGCTGGCGACTTGCTTGTCAATCTCTTTGATGTAATAGTCGGCCATCTGAGCTCCGCATTCATCAATTAAACTAAACATATTTCTCATCTTGGAACTGGTGAAAGCTGGACTTAAGGTTGCTCTCATGTCTCTCCATTTCTGACCTGGAATCAATCATCAAATTCACTAATTTTAGAGTAAAAATATACATTTTTAAAAAAAACTGTCTTGGGACCGGAGTATGCAAGACGAGGACACAAATGATAGCCTGACAGTTTTACAGCGGACTGACTGAATGTGACTGCGGCGCGGGGCAGACCCTGTCCCACCCTTTGGAGTGTGCGCTATGTCCGAGGAGCTGCACCCAGGAGGATTTGATTTGGCCGAGAGTAACGCTATCGACGACGCCTACTTCTTGGCAGACAGGATCTGACCCTGACGAATATATATAGTGTACCGGTTTTCGTGACTACATTGATCAGGAGCTACTCAAAACTATTATAAAAATTAGGCAACTATTTTTTAAGCAGCATTTAATTCAATTAATGGGCAGTAATTTATTGATTTGAATTAAATATTGCCAAAAACATTGCGCCGCCAATACAATCACGCCAAAAAAAGTAATTTAAAGATGACAGTTGAACCAACATGAAATGGAGCAACTGTCATAACAAATAAAATGGCGTATTCAAACGCCGTGTAATATTATATAATTAAAACTAACATTATTAGATGTGCATGTCAGGCGAGCGAACAAAAATAAGAGACAAAAGATCGTTTTTCGAGGCTTTACGGCATCAGCCTAAAAGAGCTATGTCAAGCTGGTATCAACACATAATCTAAAAATATATTATTTTATCATAATTATCACTTAAAAGGTGTTTTATAATTCAATAACAAGTTAGTATGTTGATTTAATGATTAGATATAAATAAACGAGAAATATCTTTTTGTCTGAATGTCATCGTTCTTTAATCAATCACATTCTTACGTCTAACCTGCAATTAATGGAACACAGGCGTAAGATTGGTTCATTTAGTTTTTTCTACCGTTATTACCACGGTTGCTGCTCTTCGGAACTTAGAGAACTAATTCCTCCTGCACCCGCACACAACCGACAAACTCGTCTTACACTTGCCGTACATCCATACACGTTTAATGTGCTTAGACCAAGAACTAGCCGTTTCCAAAGTTCCATTCTTAATGCCACCTACAATCTGGATCTCTTCACAGATATACTTATAATATCCCCAACCCACACACAAAGACGAACATCACACGTTTCCCGCATGCAGCGTCCAGACTCCCTGGCTAAGCGTCATACAGTGCACTTGTCTTGACCAGCTGTGCTCTCCTGCATGCGATTACATAATTTAATAAAATTAAATCGCAATAATAAAGAAAAAAAAATATTTAGGGATACCTAAATCATTTTTTTTTCTTCATCCTTGTAACCCTATCTGTCTCCCTCTCTTATCATTCCCTGAAAGATACACCCCTGCCTCTTACATAAAATGGGTTAGACCACTTGCAAAGTACTATCGCAGCTCGGTTATCTCTTAACAAGAGAAGGATTGAGAAAGGCTACGAGTTATTCGAAACAGCACTCTCCTAATAGAGAACTTATCTTACGTGATCCATGTAAAAACAAAGTAAATAAATAAATATTTATAATTTATAATTATATATATCAATAATTTAATTTACCTCTTAAGGAGAAAAGATTGTTTCCAAATAAAGGATCTGCTTGCTCATCAATGACAGCCACGTGATCCTGGAAGTGATCAAAGTCCTTGATTGTGATTTGCTTGATGAGCTCGATATCCTTGATCATGAGAAGAGGTTTGCTTATCTGCATGAAGCCCACGTATCTAAAGAAGAAACATTTTTTTTTACGTAAACACATACAGGAGAATACCGACAGATGGTGATAGTAATTTTTTAAGTTTCATCTGTGGAATTCTATGACGCTTACCATGGTGTATATGGCTAAACGCTGCATGTGGATTGTTTATCCGCCAACGTCATAGACTACATCCCGAGATTCACGCCTCATCCTTTATTATTACAGGAATCTACTATGAATGGGTGGTCTTCACGGGACGACTTTCGTCTACCACCAATTTTAATTGATAGGCTATAACTGGCATTTTACGGGTGATGGATCAAATTCACACCAACCGGAGGTATTTTAGAGCTCATAAATCGATTAAAAATCTTTTTTATTTTAATCTCCGTCGGGGATCGAACCCACGACCTTTGGTTTGCAAAGTAAACGCTTTACCATTGAACTGTGACCGCAGGCGTCGCAAACATTGAAATCAATAATGATTACAAATAATAGGTTAAGTAAAAATATATTTTTTTTCAATCGATAGCTTTAGTTATGTGTATCTGGCGTTGTATAAGTCCTAGCTGGTTATTTAACCCTTTACGTGCGAAATAAGATTTCATAAAAGGTCACGGACATGAATTGTAGCGCTTATGCTATAGCTTATGTCATAGCCTAATTATTAAAATTGGTCGTCCCGCGAAGACCACCCATTCATTGTTAATTCCTGTAATAATAAAGGATGACGCGTAAATCTCGGGCTGCAGTCTATGACGTTGGCGGATCAACACTCCACATGCAGCGTTTAGCCATATACATCATAGTAAGCGTCGTAGAATTCCACAGATGAGACTTCAGCATCACAATCACCATCTCTCAGTATTCTCCTGTATGTATTTAAATTTTTAAATATATATACTATATATTGATTCAGTTCCAATTAAAATCCAGTGTCCGGTTGGTCAAAATGTTGAGTGACGGATGAGTAATTAGAAAAACTCACTGCAGTCCAGGCCATGTGTTCAGAAGCGGGACGACGAACGTCTAAGGGCCAATCCAGGTAGCGAGAAAGAACCGTCTGCGGCTAGCAGCGGCATATACTTACTTTTGATCTTTGCAGGACTTGTACGCCCTGGTTATAGAGTCCTTGAAGTGTTCTTTCCCCGCAATGATATAGAACATGTGTCCAATGAATGGCATCAATCCTGGAGCACTCTTTGCTCCGCGCCGTTCAAAAGTTCCCATCTGCCATTTGGCGTATGCGAACAGCACGGTCAGTAAACCTACTGCCCACAGCACTAAATTGCATTCGCATCCCAACATTTTTAAAAACCTTAAAACAAGAAAAATCATAAATATAATTGAATACAAAAAATACATTTACAGAATAAAACACGTAAAACTTTGTATGAAACCACTTTTTAAATTTTGTATGTAAAAACATGAAATCGACAGGCATATACAACTGAGATGGGCAGCATTTGGAAAACTAAAGTACATTTTTGTGAAAATTCCGCTATGTCTTAAAACTAAGGTGTGTAACCAATGCATCCTCCCTGTATTAACTTATGGCGCAGAGACGTGGAATCTAACTGCATGTCTTACACATAAAATAAAGGTCACCCAGCTTGCTATGGAGATCCATGAGAGGAGTGTCGCTAAAAGATAGAATCCGAAACGAGAAAATACGCAGAAGAACTCAAGTAGTGGATGCTGCCCAACGAATAGGCACACTCAAGTGGCAATGGGCAGGACATATCTGTCGAAGAGACGACAGTCGATGGGGAAAAAAAGTATTAGAATGGCGCCCAATAACTGGCAAACTAATCATTGGCCGACCCCCTGCAATATGGACAGACGACATAAGAAGAATAGCGGGAGTGACCTGGATGCGGAAGGCGGAGGATCGAGGAGGATGGAGACTTATGCGGAAGGCTTACGTTCAACAGTGGACGGATACAGGCTGATGAATGTGTGAGTAACGAAATTATACAAAGTCTGAATTCATAGCCGAAAATAAAATGTCTTTCTTCTTTAGCCTCGCCATTTCCCATCGTCTGGAATCGGCTCTCTTTGTGAACATTCGCCATGTCTGCTTGTCCTACGCTGCATTCTCGGTCAAGCCCAGAGTTTTTAAAACCTTGTTTACAGTTGCAGTCCAGGTTGCCTGTGGTCTTCCAGGTCTTCTCCTCAGCGTGGGTATGTTAAGGGCTCTCTTCACCATGTGGTCCTCACCTCTCCGTGTCACATGCCCATACCGTCTTAGGCGGTATTATCCTTACCTTTTCAGGTATAGTGGCACCCGAAATAAAGCCCGAATATGCTTATTTCTAGTGACAACGCCCGCCCACCTCAGCATCTTTATCTCTGCCACATGAATCCTATCCAAGTCACGTTTCAGCGGGGTCCAACACTCCGATCCGTAGAGCATAGCTGGCCTTACAGCAGTTTTGTAGATTTTACCTTTGGTCCTAACTGGAATCTTGCTGTCACACAAAACCCCAGAGAGAGACCTCCATTTCAACCATCCTGTATTTACGAGTATTCTGTCCTCCACGTCGGACTCAGTTTTGGCGCTTAAGGATATCACGGAGCCCAGATTCTTTTATGTAATCACATGCAGGAGAGCACAACCGATCGAGTCCAGTGCACTCAATGACTCTCAGCCAAGGGGGCTGGACGCTGCATGCGGAAAACGTGTGTTGTGTTCGTTTTTGTGTGTGGGTTGGGAAGATTGTAAGTGTATATTTATCTGTTTCTTGGAGAGATCCAGATTGTAGGAAGGAGGAAACAAAGACGCTGGAAGAGTATTCCATAGCTCACCAGTGGCATTGAGGAAGGAACTTTGGAAACTGCCAGTTCTTAGTCGACACACATTAACCGTGTATGGATGTTCGGTAAGTGTAAGACGAGTTTGTCGGCTGTGAGTGGGTGCAGGAGGAATCAGTTCTTTAAGTTCTGAAGAGCAGCGACCGTAGTAATAACGGTAGAATAGACTAAGTGAACCAATCTCACGCCTGTGTTCCATTGATTGCAGGTTAGACGTAAGAGTAGCATTGTTTATCAAACGAATTGCCCTTCTTTGAACTGAGACAATTAAGTTTAGAAGGTATTTTGTGTCTCAACACATAAGTGACTGCCGTATTCAAGGATAGGTCGGATTTGTCCTTTATATAGAGGAAGAAGTTTTTTATCGTTGAAATACCTCAGTGATCTATATTTTACAACTAGTTTTTTGGAAGTTAGACCGGCTTGATACTTAATTTAATTATTAGATATTACATACACAAGGCGTCGTCAAAGATCCGGGACTGCCTCAGACCGGTCAAGGACAAGTTTCCTTTAGAGAGCGATGGAATTTACAAATTACAGTGTAAAGCTTGCCCCACGGTATACATCGGACAAACATCACGAACCATTGCGAAAAGATTAAGTGAACATGAGAGATCGTGCAGACTAGGCCACCCAATGGCGTCAGCACTGGCAGAGCATCTGGCTGACACGGGACATAAGTTTTCATTCGAACCCGAAATCGTGGCTCGAACACAAGGAAAACATGCACGCCAAGTAAGGGAAGCCATTGAAATCAAAAGACATCCCATCAACATCAACAGGGATGACGGCTTGATTCTCAAAACAGCATGGCTTCCGCCTCTAGCACATACTCAATAGCATAGACATACAAGAAAGGACAACCACAGTCCGACATGACGTTCGTGGAGGTACTCTTCTTAGAACATATCCACCGCACACGATTACCCGACATGACGCTCGGGGAGGTACGTTAGGCTGACGGCTGAACTACCTCCTGACACCAACTCACAACAAAGTCATCAACCCTGAAGAAGACCCCTGCAATGGCGGTCGAAATATCGGAGAGAAGAAATTCGCCACACACGGCTAAACCCAAAAGCCACAATATCAAATCTGGCCGTGAAAACCTAAGAAGTTATTTATTAGATATTACATTTATTTGTATTATTGCTATATACACTGTAGAGGGCGCCCTGGACGGGAGTATTTGCAGCAAGTATTCGAGGACATGAATTGTAGTGCTTATGCTGAGCTGAAAAGGGTTGCGGAGGACCAAGAGGAATGGAGATCGAGATGCAAGATTCTGTTGCTGCAAACCAATCCACCGGATTGATACTACGAAGAAGAAGGAAAAATAAAACTATTAATTTTAGAGTCCGAGCGAAGCTAAGTGGCAATATTCAATAATTTGATACAATAAAATAAAAACAGATTTTATTTTTACTCACTGTTTCTCGTGTATAACAATGTATTTAAAATCAGTCTCAGTTTATTTGGTACTCTATCTCAACGCCCAATGCAAACTGGCAATATTTATCTTGGGTGGCACATACTTGATCTAATGATAATCATTTATTTTATGCTACCGTCAATGTTAGCAATATTTAGTATTAAAAAGATGGATACTCACTACCTTGTCTGATCAATATCAAGTGACGTCTGTATTGTCCTTATTCTGCTTTAAGAGGACTACAATTTGGATGGGTAATCGCATGTTGTAACCGCGTATCACCGGTCGGTTTGAGACTCTTCTTATTATCAAATGGTGTAGGATTCGTGAGCGTCGGACTAATCATACAATTTTGTTGAAATATCCGATTAACAAATCACACAAAAATATTTATTTATTTATTTATATACAGAATCGAAATTCCAATTTTTTACAAATATTTGAAAACATAGAGTATACATGAATATACAATAAATAGAGAAAATAATAAAAAATAAAAATAACACAAAAGAATAAGAAGATGACACGTGTCAAAGATCACAGAGATCAAGTAGAACAATACAGGAGACAAAAGAGGAAAAGGATGTAAGAAAAGGATATGCCTCGATCCGTCGTCTCTTCAAATGCTCGGACTGAAGGTTGTCGAGAATCTTGCAGAGATATCTCAAAACGAGGAATGGCAGCTGATGGAACTGAATGGCAGCGTTTTTTGGTGATAATATTGACATCATCATGATATAGCCCTTGCTGACTGGTACCGAAAACCTCATCTCTTATTTCTGTTAGCTTGCCGTACATGTATGTGTCGCCATATTGGCATTTTGGACAAGTCCGGTCACGGGTGTGACGTTAGTTATATAGACCGCCACTTGTGACGCCGAGCCCATTACGAGCGTGGGGGTCGTGTGCCGACCGTCGGCGAGAGCATATCGTATTGTGTCCCGGTCTGAATGCTGTGACTAGTTCGGGCCATAATTTTTTTAAGTTTATCGTAAATATATGTCAATGCGCTTCTAAAAAAGTCTGTGCGTTATTAATCTGCTCCTTATCCTGCCACCACGCGACTGAACAACCTTTTAGAGAGAGGAGGATGTTAATTTTTTTTTTTACCATATCCACTTCATATTTGGAGCATAAGGACACCACAAATTGCATTTTTTACAGTTCTGTGTGCTCAGATAGTCTATAACTTGTCTAACACCTGAATACGAGGAGGTCTACATAGGAACATAGATGATTTCCGGGAGCCTCCAGAACAAAAGCCTGCGAATCTGCATAGACTGCGACTGTAGTCCAAAGAAATATTTGGGTGTTCAATGATCAGGGTTTTTTAAGCATATCGGATGATCAGCCCGACGCTCCGGCGGCCTGAACACTTTTTTGTCCTAAGGGGTAGCTCAACCATACCGGGGGCATGTTATTATATTTAAGAAATCAAGCTCGGTCGGGTTGTGAACCGACAGCGTCTGAATACTACAGCGACATAAACTTGCATGTTACGCCCATCTACACACTAGCTGTCAAGCTAAAACTAGCCACAATAAATGCTAAATGATTGATGTATTCTGATTACAGTATTCTACGGTAACTTGCTTACAAAGTGTCTCGAAATAGCTTCGCAATCTTCAACTACACATGAATACAATGACAATTTTCAAATCAATTCCATTCGAATCATTTATTTAAATATTCGAAATTATCTTTTGTTATCAATAATATCAAAAAATAATAATACAGTAGTGCAGTATTAGGTAACAGGTATGCTATGTAAGAGTATTAAACATACAGATAATGCTATTATCAAAGAATTTTCTTTGTTTAGAGTGAGTTGACATTTTAAAAGTGAGTAAATAACAATTTACATAATATTGTGCAATATGCGGTGAGTTTAAGTTTCATGCAATCCTTCAGGACAAAATAAAATTGTCCAGGCTACAGGAGCATCGGGCTAATCATCTGTTTTTTTTTATAAATCGCTACTCCTTCAGGAGAAAATAAAATTGTCCAGGCTACAGGAGCATCGGGCTAATCATCTGTTTTTTTTTATAAATCGCTACTCCTTCAGGACAAAATAAAATTGTCCAGGCTACAGGAGCATCGGGCTAATCATCTGTTTTTATTTATAAATCGCTACTCCTTCAGGACAAAATAAAATTGTCCAGGCTACAGGAGCATCGGGCTAATCATCTGTTTTTTTTTTATAAATCGCTACTCCTTCAGGACAAAATAAAATTGTCCAGGCTACAGGAGCATCGGGCTAATCATCTGTTTTTCTTTATAAATCGCTACTCCTTTAGGACAAAATAAAATTCTCAAGGCTACAGGAGCATCGGGCTAATCATCTGTTTTTATTTATAAATCGCTACTCCTTCAGGACAAAATAAAATTGTCCAGGCTACAGGAGCATCGGGCTAATCATCTGTTTTTTCTTTATAAATCGCTACTCCTTTAGGACAAAATAAAATTCTCAAGGCTACAGGAGCATCGGGCTAATCATCTGTTTTTATTTATAAATCGCTACTCCTTCAGGACAAAATAAAATTGTCCAGGCTACAGGAGCATCGGGCTAATCATCTGTTTTTATTTATAAATCGCTACTCCTTCAGGACAAAATAAAATTGTCCAGGCTACAGGAGCATCGGGCTAATCATCTGTTTTTATTTATAAATCGCTACTCCTTCAGGACAAAATAAAATTGTCCAGGCTACAGGAGCATCGGGCTAATCATCTGTTTTTATTTATAAATCGCTACTCCTTCAGGACAAAATAAAATTGTCCAGGCTACAGGAGCATCGGGCTAGTCATCTGTTTTTTTTTTATAAATCGCTACTCCTTCAGGACAAAATAAATTGTCCAGGCTACAGGAGCATCGGGCTAATCATCTGTTTTTCTTTATAAATCGCTACTCCTTCAGGACAAAATAAATTGTCCAGGCTACAGGAGCATCAGGCTATTCATCTGTTTTTCTTTATAAATCGCTACTCCTTCAGCACAAAATAAAATTTTCCAGGCTACAGGAGCATCAGGCTAATCATCTGTTTTTCTTTATAAATCGCTACTCCTTCAGGACAAAATAAAATTGTCCAGGCTACAGGAGCATCGGGCTAATCATCTGTTTTTCTTTATAAATCGCTACTCCTTCAGGACAAAATAAATTGTCCAGGCTACAGGAGCATCGGGCTAATCATCTGTTTTTCTTTATAAATCGCTACTCCTTCAGGACAAAATAAAATCATCTGTTTTTTCTTTATAAATCGCTACTCCTTCAGGACAAAATAAAATTGTCCAGGCTACAGGAGCATCGGGCTAATCATCTGTTTTTCTTTATAAATCGCTACTCCTTCAGGACAAAATAAAATTGTCTAGGCTACAGGAGCATCGGGCTAATCATCTGTTTTTCTTTATAAATCGCTACTCCTTCAGGACAAAATTAATTGTCCAGGCTACAGGAGCATCGGGCTAATCATCTGTTTTTCTTTATAAATCGCTGATTATTATATTACAAAGGCAATGGCGCTCTACAACGGCAATCATCATCATCATCATCAGCCTGTGTCCGTCCACTGTTGAACGTAGGCCTCCCGCATGAGTCTCCATCCTCTTCGATACTCCGCCTTACGCATCCAGGTCGCTCGCGCTATTCTTCTTATATGGTCAGTCCATCTTGTAGGGGGTCGGCCAATGCTTCGTTTTCCAGTTCTTGGGCGCCATTCCAATACTTTTCTTCCCCATCGACCGTCATCTCTTGAACACGTCACATTGCCACTTAAGTGTGCCTATTCGTTGGGTAGCATCCACTACTTGAGTTCTTCTGCGTATTTCCTCATTTCAGATTCTATCTTTTAGCGACACTCCTCTCATGGATCTCTCCATAGCACGCTGGGTGACCTTTATTTTATGGGTAAGACTTGCTGTCAGATTCCACGTCTCTGCGCCATAAGTTAATACAGGGAGGATGCATTGGTTAAACGCCTTAGTTTTAAGACATTGCGGAATTTTTGCTTTAAAAAAATATTTTAGTTTTCCAAATGCTGCCCATCCCAGTTGTATACGCCTGTCGATGGCAATGGCGCTCCTAAATGGCCTACCAGCACACCTCGATCCTATTCTTAAATCCTTTTGCTCTTTTATCGATGGGATTGTTCTCCTAGATCTCTGTGATCTTTGACACGTGTCATGTTCTTCTTTTTTTACGTTTTTTTTCTCTTTTCTATGTATTGTATGTTTATGTATACTCAATGTTTCTTATTTTTTGTACCTTGGAACTGCGGTTCTGTTTAAATAAATAAATACACACCCAAATACTTTGCAATTTTTTTTTGGTAGTATTTTATTAAATTAATAGGCAGTCATTATTAGGCAAGCGGTCAGTAATAAATACATATGAAGGAAAGTAAGAAATAATCATTAAGTTGTAGAAAAATAATAAATTGGCTGGAAATAATTAATGAGTTGTAATTAACCGGTTATATGTCGCAAGCGTCTATACACGCTCTACAATCCCGTGCACGGGAGGCCGCCCATACAAAAATCGCGTCTAAAGACGCTCCACTTAATATTTAACCAATTTTGACTATTTTTAATAATTCTATTTTTTGAGCGTACAGTGACATCTCTTGGTGCCGTGTTGAAATAATGGACTACTACGTATTGTCCAGAATTATCGATAATACATCGATTTTAAAAATAGCTTTTGATTTTAAAAAAATAATGAGGACCCTCGGGGTCTCCCCATACGAAAACCGCTTGGCATAGAAAAGGTTAATTATAGGTTAGGCTAGGTTTTCATTTTATGACTTAACTGTTTATTCATTTTACATTATTTTTTACCAATATTGAATATATTACTACCATTTTAATATTGTAACTGACCACACAGTGGATACTGACAATTTATTTAGTCTACTGTCGATTAATTTTATTTTCTGTCAATCGATTTAACTTGCTGCCAAAACCTTGAATTAGTTACTGAATATTGAAATACAGGCCGTTTTCTAATATTATATTTGTACCTATTTTTACTTGAATACTATTTATTTGAATGTTTGTTCTTTTACTAAACAAATGCATTTTGGCATTGTTATGACAAAATCGGATTTTCTTATTAACAGAAATTTGAATTTCTTAATACCTTATCTTATTGTTATATTTGTCTCTATTGATTATATAAAAATATTTTATACTTGATAAATATACATATAATGTTGAGTTCGTCGATGGCTAGAAGTCATGTTCTCATGTCAAAGAACTATTATTTATTTATTTAGAAGAAACATAGACCAAAATATTTATCTGGTACTGCAGCCGCAGTCTATGCAAGTTTGTAAGGTTTTGCCCTGGAGGCTCCCTGGAACCTTCTATGTTCTCAGTTGGATTTCTGGATACAGGTGTTATAGAACAAGGCATGATAATCTGAGCTTACAGAACTGCGAAACGGCAATTTGTGGTGTCCATATGCTTCAATATATGGAGCGGATATTGTAAAAAAAATAGTGATTATTTAACCCTTTCATTACGGCTCGGTTTGAATACAAATTATACTGTCAATTATAAAACTAGTATTTAAAACATAAATGTAATTATCTGGTCTGTTTTCATATATCACATTGGTTCTTGTATCCTTTAGCTATCAGATGATGCATAAAAAACTATTCTAAGACAGTAGCAAAACAAAAAATCACGTCAACCGATGTCAACGGTCGGGGAATCTTATGACAGCATATGCCGACAACCAATGCGAAAGGGTTAACCAGCGACAATATCACTTTGTTAGCGCGGCTCTCATTAGATCAGCGGTCGGAGAATCGGGGTAAATTACCCCAAATGGGGTAAAAATTAGTTTTTTGGGGTAATAAGGAAATTTTTCTAGGTTGCTATTTCGTAAAACTTACTATTTTCATGATTTTTTTTTTATTTTCCGTGTAAATTAATTCAATAAATAATGTTTATTTGAATAAAAAATTCTTGTTTTCTTTTCAAAATAGAGGGAAAGAGTAATATCGACTTACGCAAAAATATTTTGGGGTAATGGTTAAAAAAGTTTTAAAAAAACGATTAAAAATCTTTTTTTTTAATCTCCGTCGGGGATCGAACCCACGACCTTTGGCAAAGCAAACGCTTTGATCATTGAGCTATACCCGTCGCCGGAGTATGGGTGTAAATTATTTAATTACGGTGAACTAACAAGAGCCGCGCTAACGATGTGCTGTTGCCGCTATAGCAAAAGTATTACATCTCGACTGCTCATATAAAAAATTGAATCCATTTCAAGGATTCTATAGAATATATGTATATCTTAGTGTTTTAGGGAATTTCATTTAATATTAACCAATAAAATAATGTTTCTTAAGTATAAGATAACTCTGTCTATAAACTTAATACTAATACCTCTATGTACTCGTATCTCAAATAACTTCTTAGGTTTTCACGGCCAGATTTGATGTTGTGGCTTATGGGTTGAGCCGTGTGTGGTGAACTTTTTTCAACCAATATTTCAATAGGTAAAAGAGTAAGTGAACATGAGAGATCGTGCAGACTAGGCCACCCAATGGCGTCAGCACTGGCAGAGCATTTGGCTGACACGGGACATAAGTTTTCGTTCGAACCCGAAATCGTGGCTCGAACACAAGGAAAATATGCACGCCTAGTAAGGGAAGCCATTGAAATCAAAAGACATCCCATCAACATCAAAAGGGATGACGACTTGATTCTCAAAACAGCATGGCTTCCACCTCTAGCACATACTCTAAAACCTGTACAGACAAGCAAGGACGACCATAGTCCGACATGACGTTCGTTGATGTACAATTCGAGAACATACCTACCGTAGTCTTAAAAACATACCTACGATTCTTCGAAATGAAACTTGAGTTGCCATGGAGATATTAATCAATAACGCACATAAAAGAAATATATAATCTGAATAAACCAACTCAAAACTAAATAAATTATTGTATCTCAAGTTTAAATAAATTATAAAAACATAACAAACATCCGACTGTTTATTATTACGTCATGTCTAGCTGGCGTATTTTATTTCAAGTGTTGTGTTTACTTCCATAATTTGGCAATGATCAAATATCATGACTGTTGATTTTTTTGCTTAAATACTCTTAATGATATTCACAGACAAATATTCAATGAATGACATGACATAGCATTTTAAATATTTGATAAATATGCTTCCTCGCTATATTGAAACTCAATGCAATTCAAATGGGATTAAATAATATTAATGTAAATTTACTATTTTGTGTGTTGTGTTAATAATATCCGATCTCAATTTACATAATGTTATGCAATAAGAATAAAACCAAATTGTCCTATGCCACCATACTGTTACCAATGGTATACCATAGGTACAGCATGGGTGGTATTGGCATCCCGCGAGTATCTTCCATCAGAGACCTTGGCGTATTCTTTGAAAGCATGCAAACGTTTCATGAAGCTGTGTGTGGAAGGGCATTGAATATGTTAGGATGTGTTCTGCGTAGTGCCAGGACTTTCTCGAGCACTAACGTACTGGTCGTAATGTACAATTCATTGGTTCGTAGCATACTTGAGAGCGGATCTATTATTTGGGCTCCCCACGAGAATAAATATGACCTCATGTTGGAGAGTTCAGAAGATTTTTCTGAGGTTTCTTTACATGAGGATGAATGGATATTATACGTGGCTAAACACATCTAACTTTATATGGGGTATGCTGGGATACAATGAGTTGAGAACTAGAAGAGATGTGTGCTTGAGTATGCATTTCTTTCGGCTAGTGCGCGGCGTGTTCAGAAATACAGATATTTTGTTAGAAATTGGTTTGTTTGTCCGTGACAATTATTTAAGGATAAGGAGGCACAGATTGTTTGTTCTTGCTAGGAGTAATACTAACCTACCAGAGAGTATGCCTCTTAGGAGAGCGATCGGACAATATCGCCTCGAATATTGGTGTATTCCACTTGAGAGAAACCCAGTTTCGAAATGAGCTCCACGAATTTATTTATCAAAGCTATTTCATGGAGTCTTCTGTTTGGCGAGCTTCGGAAGTTTTTAATAATTGTTGTTAATAATTATAAATACCTATATTATAAATTGTTTCTCTTGTGTTATATCTTATTTCAGGATCGTATTCAATACAATTTGTAATGTTTCTGAAAGAAATTAAAATAAATTAAATTGAAATTAAATTGAAAGAAATAATAAATAGATGTATAACTACAAACCTTGCCGTTGTACGCCTTTTTTCCTGTGTGTGACATAGCATGTTGTCTAAGAGTTCCAGTCAGCTGACATTTAAAGCTACATATATTGCAGTAAAAAGGCTTTTCTCAATGTTGTGTTATAGTACATTGTTTCATAATTTTAAGACTGTAATAAATTAATTAATATGTGACATACAATTTTACGATAATTTGATTAAAACATCAACAAAATATAGAACAAGGAATTATTTATTCAGTTATTACAGCGTACAACTGTCTTAACACATTACAACAACAAAAAATCAATTTTTCAGCATTCACTTTGAGATCCATTATAAATATTTATTTATTTACCTTGTTTTAAAAAAAATTAACATAAATCATTATATTTATTTTAACTTCATCCTTGCAACACTATCTGTCTCCCTCTATTAGCATTCCTTGAAAGACACACCCCTACCCCCTCTCCTTCATAAAATGGGTTAGACCACTTGCAAAGTACTATCGCAGCACAGTTATCTCTTAACAAGAAAAGGATTGAGAAAGGCTACGAGTTAGTCGAAACTGCAGTCTCCTAATAGATAATTTATCTCAAGTGATCCATGTAAAAACAAGGTAAACAAATAAACATTTATAAAATACACATTACAAAATACATTAATACATTTACACATCACTTATTCAAGAGCAACAGGTTTGGTTTTAAGTTTTATTTTTAACCCTCCTCTTACTGTTCTTAAAACATCCGTGCGCTCCGATGATATGTATTTACTACACCATACGAAAATGTCATTTAAAACCTGGAAAAATGTGAATATTCATAAATATTGCATTGATTAAATATGGTTGAAGTTGAAATATAACAATTTTTGTAAATTAAGTAGCTGATGCAGCCAACTATTCAACGCGCATGTTCTCACGCCGACAGCGGAATTCCGGAAAGACACACGCTTATATTGGATAACGTTCATATATAATAGAGTCTCTCCCAAATTATTCCACAAATGATTTACTTCCATCGCTACAAATGAATAACTATACGTTTTTATAGTTTTATTTAATACTAAATAATATAATGGAGGAATACAAGAATTGTTCACTCACTATCTATTATATTTTATAAGGATATTCTCATTATAAGAGTCGAGTTGTAGGAAATACATATCATCGGCAAGCAAGGGTTGATATAAATTATTTACAAAACACTTTGGCATCATGACATTGGGAAAATGTTAAAATTAAGTTTAAAAACATGTATTCGACCATTTATGAACAATGAAATTTTTTAATTAACTATTAATAATACACAAAATGTACACAATCTTCTCTTCTTCTTCGTGTCAGAGGCGTCAAATTATTTTAGCCCAGTATCTGGCAACATCGATAGCCCGTGTCTTGCCCAGCATTAGGTCCTGAAATGTGCAGCATGTTAGGCACATGGAGCAGGATCTTAGGTGTGAGGCGGTCTGCAGGTCTCCACAGTTGCACAATAGTTAATCTCCCTTCCGAAGCATTCCCTACTGCTCGAGGCTGTCCTTTGTTCCACCAACTCTGGTCCTTAATCTGTTCAGAGATTTCCAGGTCCGCCAGTCAAGGTTCTTGCCAGTTGGGGGGCCTTCCTTTGGAGTAATGAAATCCTCTAATGCGACTTGTTGCTAGAGTCTCTCATTTTTAATATATATTTATCATTACATTTGTAAAAATAAATATTTTCAACAAGTCTATCTTACAGTGTCCGCATTGTGATTTTTCCTAATATGTTTTTTCAAATAAGACATTTGATTACACGTATAGCTGCAAATGCTGCAATTATACGGCTTTGCTCGAGTGTGTTTTAAAGTATGACTTTTTAGATGAGATAACCGAGTGCATTTATAGCTGCACACACTGCAACTGTAAGGCTTTTCACCCGTGTGAGTAAGATTATGTCTATTTAAAGAAGACGACTGCACGCATTTAAAACTACATATCTTACAACAATATATTTTTTCTTCAGTGTGTGTCCGATTGTGCCTTTTAAGATTAGACAGAGTATTACTTTTAAAGTTGCAAACCGTACAGCAGTAAGGCTTCTCTCCCGTGTGTATTAATTGGTGACTTTTTAAATTCGACACCTGAGCGCATTTGAAGCTACACAATTTGCAACTGTACGGCTTTTCTCCGGTATGCGTTAAAATGTGACTCTTCAAACGGAATGCCTTTGAACATTTATAGCCGCAAATATGGCAACTGTAAATCTTATCTTTGGAATGAGTAATGTTATGTTTATCTAAACTAAAAGAATCGAAACATTTAATGTTACATAACTTACACATGTATGACTCTATTTGCTTTTGCGCGTTTGTATCTTTAATATATTTTGAGTTGTAAATTTTGTCATCATTCTCTTCTGAATGAAATGAATTCTGATTGGTGAAACAGGAATCAGGAGTTTGTTTGTGTGATTGGAAAGAATTTCTCTCGTCGTATGCATAAGAAGCCACAGCACAGCAACCCAACAGCTGATGCAGCCGCATGATTCTTGACAGTCCCAGGAAGTCACAATTGTCGCATGCGAGCGGCTCCGGCACGCCTGAGGAGGCCCAAGACTCTTGGCAAATGGAACCTACAATAATAATAGTAATATTATTAATATTAACAAAGTAAGAAAACACAGAAGAAAATGGAATAAGGTGGGAACACATTAGAATGTTTACATGTAACATACGAGTATCAAAGTTTAAGCGTGTATTGGTGAGGAAGCGCAATATTGATCCATATTAAATTTAGTACAATTTTTTATGTTAACACATATAGAAGAATACTGAAAACGATAATAGATATTTTTTACGTAAGCACATACAGGAGAATACCGACAGATGGTGATAATGATTCTCAATTCTCATCTGTGGAATCCTATGACGCTTACCATAGTGCATATGGCTAAGACCTGCATGTGGAGTATTGATCCACCAACGTCATAGACTACAGCCCGAGATTCACTCATTATCCTTATTATTACAGGAATTTACTATGAATGGATGGTTTTCACGGGACAAACTTTGTCTAGCACCAATTTTAATTAATAGGCTATGACTGGCATTTTACAGGTGACGGATCAAATTCACAACCGGGGTATTTTAAGGCTCAGAAATTGCTTAAAAAATCCTCTGTTGGGAATCGAACCGACGACTTTGGCTTGCAAAGCAAACGCTTTGACCATTGAGCTATACCAGCCGGCAATATAAAAATAAGAAATAAATCTCATCAGTGAATTAGATTAATTTTGCCGTTTTTAAATATGACCAAGCGTTACATGTGGATTATCGATCTGCCAATGTCATACACTACATTTATTAATTTTACAAGAACTCACTATGAATGTGTGGTATTCACAGATCTTTTATCTACAATCAATTTTAATTAATAGGATATGACTGGCATTTTATGTGTCAAAGATCAAATTCACACCAACTGCTGTATTTAGAAAGCTTGGAAATCAATTAAAAATTATTTTTATTTTACTCTCCGTCGGGAATCAATTTCTAAGCTTTGTATATTCCCTCGATTGGTCTTTTTATACCTTACCTATGGATCGCCAGTCATAGCCTATTAATTAAACTTAGTGAAAGACAAAAGATGGCCCTTGAACAATTCAATCCTAATCAAAGTGAGCCACCTTGCAAATTTAAGATGCGTGAATTCTGGACTAATGACATTGGTGGATCAATATAGCACATGCAGCGCTTAATCATGTACATATATTAAGAAATAATTCCTCCTGCAACCACCCATAACTGACAAACTCATCTTACACTTGCTGAACATCCATACAGTACGGTTAATATATGTCGACCAAGAACTGGCAGTTTCCAAAGCTCCTTCCTTAATGCCACCGGTAAGCTATGGAATGCTCTTCTAGCGTCTGTGTTTCCTCCTTCCTACAATCAGGATCTCTTCAAGAAACAGATAAATATACACTTGCAATCTCTCCAACCCATACACAAACACAAACACAACACACGTCTCCCGCATGCAGCGCCCAGCCTCCCTGGCTGAGCGTCATAGAGTGCACTGGTCTTGACCGGGTGTGCTCTCCTGCATACGTTAACATAATATATATATATATAAAATAGCAGGTGTCATAGAATCCACAGATGAGGTGATCTTCCTGTTTGTTGGCATTCTTCTGTATTTTTTACAAAAAAAATACATGAATAAATTGTTCCTTTTAGTTAAGTTTTTATGTAAGCACATACAGGAAAACACTAACAGATGACGGCGATAGTGATTCTTAAGTCTCATTTGTGGAATTTTATGACACTTACCATGGTGTATATGCCAAAGCGCTGCATGTGTAGTGTCGATCCGCCAATGGAATAGACTAGAGCCCGACATTCAAGCATCATCCTTATTATTACAAGAATTCACTATGAATGGGTGGTCTTCACGAAATGACTTTCGTCTACCACCAATTTTGATTAATAGTGATGACTATTACTGTCATTTTACGGGTGAGGGAATGAAAATTTAAATGCTCTCCTAAGGCGGATGAACCTTTATGGTCAACGGCATTAGGATGTGGACATAAAGGAAAAAATACCACATTAAAGGTCTAAAAGACATCCCATGTATCAGCAAAAATGATTGCATTTCAAGTTAGGATCAAGAAGAGTGGAGATGAAGATGCAAGATTTTGTTGCTGCAAACCAATCCACACTTAGAAGACGGGTGAGGGATCAAATTCACACCAACTTTTTAGAGCTCAGAAATCGATTAAAAATCTTTTTTTTTTTAATCTCCGGCGGGGATTGAACCTTCAACCTTCGGCTTGCCAAGCAAATGCTTGAGCAAAAACTACATAGTACAAAAACTAATACCCGCCGGCAAATTTTTAAATGTGTTTTTTTAAATTGTAATTCAAATTATTTAAAAATCTGTATACCTATATCGGAATATATAATTTGTATTAGATAAAACACGTTTCTGCCTTAAGTGACGAGAGCCAAAAAAGCAAGTCAACTCCTCGGTAAGCATTATTATAATTATACGTCTTATTTTGCTGCCAAAGTCACCCTAAATGTGTGAAAAACAGCAATTTATTTGTTAAAATTGTAAATCTAATAACAAATAAAGCTTCTAAGCAACATCATCTATCAATTATGATACAGAATTTGATACAAATTGGCTAAATAAACGTATGAACTTCGTTACAAAATAAAGCTTGACGGAATAAACACAAATTGAGTACTCACCGGATAGATCGTTTTCATGTTTAATAATGTCTATCTGCGGCTCGCTCTTAATGTTGAGAGGTCTATATGTGGCAGAGACACTCTCCATTATATGAAAATGATTAAGTAAATAACTGTTAAATAGTATTTGACCAACAATCAACTAGAATTTTAAGTAAGCCGGTTATTTACAGCAAGGAACCTTCTATATGTTTTGGATCAATACGTCAAGCAAGTGATTGTTGCCATTTTGTAATATTATTTTCCATAAATATTATTTTATCTATTGGTAACAAAAAACTATATAGGTAATATATAACATATTTTTCTCAAATAAATTTAACATAATCCTAAACTTTCAAATTAAATTAATTGTATTTACTAGAATCTAAGCTTCATCATCATCATCATCAGCCTGTGTCCGTCCACTGTTGAACGTAGGCCTCCCGCATGAGTCTCCATCCTCTTCGATCCTCCGCCTTCCGCATCCAGGTCACTCCCGCTATTCTTCTTATATCGTCAGTCCATCTTGTAGGGGGGGGGGAATCTAAGCTTATCTGAGTTTAATATGTGTGTTTACAATCACTTTCTAATGAAGTTCTATTAGATAGGCCAAAAAAAATAGTTTTTGTCTTTAATTTTTTTACGATTATATTTAAACAATATATTTACAACATTCATTTCAAGAATGACTGACTAATAAACAGATCTCATTTACAAAATCATATTAACATAAAAATATGTCTCATATACTACAGTATCGGTTTCTTTAAGTCCTCAGAAATGTGCCCTGGAGGTCGACGGGAACAATTAATGTTCCTAGGCACAATGGCAACTGAAAGGACTTAGTGACGGCATTTTGTGGCGACTATATGTTGATGATATGGAACGATATGGAGTATGGTAAAAATTAAGATGATATGAATAAATAATTCTGATTATTTCTTTATTCAAATTGTAGTAATATTAATTGAAAGGCAATGATCTATTTTAAAATAAAAAAATGTAAATGTTAATCCTTATCATTATAACGATATATGAGCAAATTTAAATGTAATAAAATAAAATAAAATCTCTCCTCACTGTGCTAAAAACATCCATGAGATCCGATGATGTACTTTCTACACCATATGGAAATGTCATTTAAATACTGGAAATTGTGAATATTCCTAAATATTGTTTTGTTTGACTATGGCTGAAGTTGAAATGTATCAATTTCTGTAATGCAAGTATCTGAAACAGAGAAAAAAACTTCGCAATTAGCCGCTATAGCTGCAATAAATTAAGCGCGCATGTTGCCCCGTGCTTGGCCTGATTATTCCACAATCGATTTATTTCCATGGCTACAAATGAATAAGTTAACATTATTTTAATTTTAATTAATATTTAATAAGTTTACGAAGGAATACAATTTTTTTTCACTCAGTATCTATTATATTTTATATGGAAATTTGCATTATCGGAGTCCAGTTGTAGGAAATAAATATCATCGGAAAGCAAGGGTTAGTAAAGAAAAGTCGTGATATGTAAATTTTATATTTTTTATTTCTTATGTATAAATAAAATTAATAAAATCTATTTATTTAATAAAATTCTTTCATTCTCTCCACTGACAATTTTATTTAAGTCACTTGAAAAAGACATGAAATGAGACTTAAATTTTTTTGTAAGAGAGGTAGTACATAATGAATAATATCATCATCATCATCAACCTGTGTCCTTCCACTGTTAAACGTAGGCCTCCCGCATGAGTCTCTATCCTCTTCTATCCTTCGCCTTCTATATATATAATCGTGTCGGAGACAACAGGATCAGATCCTGTCTGCCCAGAAGTGGCGACGTCGATGGCGTTAATCCCGGCCATCATTAGGTTTTCCTGGGTGCAGCTACTCGGACACAGGGCACACTCCAGAAGGTGTGACAGGGTCTGCTCACGCCGCAGTCACATTCAGTCGGTCCGCTGTAAAACTGCCAGGCTTTCATTTGTGACCTCGTCTTGCATACTCCGGTCCTAGGTCTGTTAAGGTTCCTCTATATATTCCACCCCTGGTTGTGTCCAGGGGCTAGGTCCTCTTTCAGGGCAATCCAAGTATTCCCCTCAGATGCGCTTCTCCACATTTTCAGCCGCAGGGTTGCCTCAGGTATCACCAGTTCCGTTGTCGACTGTAGGAAGCTTCTTCTTGATTTGAGCCGGCTTCGCCTTCTGCATCCAGACCACTCCTGTGCTTCATTTGCCAGCTCTTGGGCGCCACTCCAACACTTTTTTTTTCCATCAACGGTCGTCTCTTTGACAGATAAGTCACATTGCCACTTTGATTTGTGTAGCCTCCACTACTTGAGTTCTTCTGCTGATATCCTCGTTTCGAATTCTATCTTTTAGAGACACTTTTATGTGTTACAATGACTGTTTTAATATTACGAAGTATTTGATTCGTGTTTCTTTTTTGTGTGTTTTTGAAGAGCTGAAGAATTAACACTTTTGTAATCACAAAATTTGCAACTGAAAGGTTTATCCCCACCGTGTGTCGTCATGTGTTTCTTGAGAGAGCAAGACTGGTTGCAAGTGTAGGAGCATCTGTTACAAGCGAAAGGCTTTTCACCAGTATGCACCGCATTGTGCCTCCTCAAGCTAGTCTTGTGTGTAAATTTCAACAGACAGATCTCACAAGTAAACGGTCTCTCTCCTGTGTGTCTCAATGTATGTTTTGTAAAGTCAGATAACAATCCGCAAGTGTAGCTACAGATGTTGCAACTGAACACCTTTCTATCAGATGCAGAACTTTGCTTTTCTTGAGCGGATAGTTGTGTATTGATTATTTCGGTACTTAAAGGTGTTTCAAGAGAATGACTTAGATTGTGTTTTTTTATTTGATTAAGTTCAACGCACGTGAATGAACAAAACTGACAAGTGTAAGAACTCCCGTTTTTGGGCTTTTTATTATGAGTTTTATAATGCTTTTTCAAATATAAAGCTCTATTGGATTTAAAATCACATAATTCGCAACTGAACGGCTTTTCATCAGAGTGAGTCACAAGATGAATTTTAAGAGAAGCCGAATACGAACATTTGTAATCGCAAAGCTTACAAGCAAAAGGTTTGACACCCGTGTGTATGAGATTGTGTCTTTGCAAATTGGATAATATGGTGCATTTGAAGTCGCAGATGTCGCAACTGAAAGGCTTTTCTCCGGTGTGTGTCTTTAAGTGCCGCTGCAAATTAGCGAACTGACTAAACGAAACTTTGCAATAGCTGCAAGTGTGGGGTTTATTCGGCTCGTGTATCATATTGTGTCTCTTTAATTGAGACGTTGTGCGGCATTTATAGTCGCACCGGTCGCAACTGTAACGTTTCTCTGCGACGTGAATGTCGAGGTGCCTTTTTAAACCGTTGTGTGTCGAGCAAATATATGCGCATTCCATACACGTATAATGTTTTTCGAGCTTATGCGTCAAGATATGTGCTTTGATATTTAGACGTTTGTAACTAGTATAACTGCAAACGTCGCAATGATAAGGCTTTTCATGCCTTTGTACTAGATTGTGGGCAGTGAGAAGCTTCAAACTATCAAAGCCTTTACCACAAGGACCACACACAAAAGGTTTATCTTCTGTATGAATATTATTGTGCTCCTCTAACTGTCCAACGTCCTGACATTTAAATTCGCATTTGTCACAGTGAAATAACGAATCTTCTGTATTACATTCATTTAGATAAGTTTCGTTGAGTTGCTTTGAAGATTTACAAGACGTGATGCATCCCAGAAGATGATGGAGTCGCAGTTCTCTTGCCAGTCCCAGGAAGTCGCATCTGTCGCAAGGAAGAGGCTGAACTTTGTCAGGATAAACACAGGATCCTTTCCAGCTTCCACCTTAAATATAAAATTTATTTATTCAACTGAATAGATGTTCCATGTAAACAGAGTAGAGTTCAAACATTAAAAGAATACAGTTTTCTTTATCTAAGCACATAAAGGAGAATATCGACTGATGGTGATAGTAATTCTGAAGTCTCATCTGTCGAATTCTATGACGCTTACCATGGTGCATATGGCTAAGCGCTGTATGTGGAGTGTTTATCTGCCAATGCCATAGACTAAAGCCCGAGATTCACGCATCATTATTACAGGAATTTAGTATCAATAGGTGGTCTTCACAGGACGACTTTCGTCTACCACAAATTTTAATTTGATAGGCTATGACTGGCATTTTACGGGTGAGGCATCAAAGTCACACCAATCGGGGGTATAATATTTTAATGGCCAGAAATCGTTTTTTTTTTTAATCTCTGATGGGTATTGAACCCACGACCTTCGGCTTGCCAAGCAAAAGTTTTATCCACTGAGGTATAACTTGGGTAGGACTTGGAAATGAATGGGTTTCTGAAAAATAAAATGTGTTATTACAACTATGAGTGCATATTAGTGGGCCTGAGTGGATACTAGAGCTGCACATAACCTCAGAACTGTTTTTATCATAAGCGGATCTATTTTACCTTTATGTTCAAGATGTTTTTTTATAAGTTTTTTTTTATGATATCCGCTCCATATTTGGAGCATATGGACACCACAAATTGTCATTTCACTGTTCCGTAAGCTCATAGCCGTAAGTCCATCTGGTAACAAGAGCCCGCAAACTTGCATAGACTGCGTTTGTAGTACCATAGAAATATTTGTATGTTCAATAATCAAAGTTTTTACAGAGATCTAGTGATAAGCTCGACGTTCCTGAGGCTTAGACATTTTTTTTATCCTTAAGGGGTACCTCAACTCTACCGGGGACATGTGTAGAGCATATATTAAATTATATCGATTTAATAAAATCAAGCTCGGTTGAGATTTGAGCCGACGGCGCCCGAGTGAGAAATAAATGTTTTAACCACTCGATTATGCCACCCTTGACTTCGGAACTGCTTTTATTGTAAATAGATCTATAGTGCCTTTATATTCAGGATGATTTTTTCTCATATGTAGCATTTCGAATATCGCTGGCGTATGTAAATTTTACATTTCGATGATGTTGTTTAACCGGTTAAACAGGAAAACGGGTCTAAAGAGTTAAAACCGCTGGCATAGGCAATCAATACTGATTATAAACACGTATATACATCATCAGTATGTGTACATGTATGATGCAACCGATATATTTGTGTACTATCAGTTATTATAAAATCCATTTTAACTATTATAAACAGTCTACCATCTCACCTTGTTCAGTGTCCTGTTTGCCCGGCTCTTGTTTGATAACGGTCAATTTGTGGGGTTCAATCTTGATGCTTTGAGGGCCATCTATGACACTCTCCATAATGCTATAGTACCTCGATAAACTAACGACAAACTATATTAATAATATTCAATTAAAATGACAATATTTATGAGACTATATTATAGAATTTCTCCTGACAACGTTTATTGACATCTTCAAATGATGCTGCCATTTAAAAAAAACATTTTTCGAACCACACCTACAAGTACCTAAGAAATAAAGTATGTATCTTAAAATATCTACCTTCTTATTATATCTTATATTTTATTTTTAATTCAAACAAATGCAGACCTATGGAAAATTACCATAATTGTGAGCGAGAAGAGATTTTATTTTCGATTGATTGTTCTTACCGGAATTTCATAATTTAAATGAAATGAAAAAATATTCAGAATTCAAATAATTTAAAATATTTTTTATTTAAATTAATTTGTCAAAACTCTATGCTGCCTCTTCATTAATAATAATTAATAGTGGCTTGAATTCGTAGAATATCATTTAAAACTGTTTTTTTTTTCTTACTAACAAATTGTCTTCTTATTATAAAAAATGGAAACAAATGTAATTGGCAGGATATAAAGCTATTTTCGAACTGACATGTTCTGAAAATTAAAAAAAAATAGCTTAATATTTTCTTTATAAGGGTAGTTTGGGTGAAGTTGGTTTAATATAAAATTATTTATAACTTTTGTATTATTTTTATTTTGTTCAACTGGATTATAATTTTACATTTTTTTTTTGTACTGTGTAACTAAATAAAGAAATAAGTGATAATGTTTAAAGAATCGTAAAATTGTGAAGAAGTATCGAAAAGTATAATTTATATATATTTATAATATTTAATAAGTATATATTATATTTATTATGTCTAATAAAAACAAAAAGATTTATATTTTTTATATTTATTTTGAAATTTAAATTACTGAATGTACATATTTCAGACTTAAACAAGTCCATCATCCATAAGCAAAAAAAGTAATTGAAATTAATAGTTGTGAGGTTTCACCAATTATTTTCAGCTAATAACCATTACCTTATTGAGTACAAACCTAATGAAATGATCGTAATATATTCACCAGCTAGAGTCTACCCGGTAAATGGTAAATTACCTGCTTGTTGATGTAAAGTTGATAAGTGGCTACAGATGGCCTACTCAATAATCATATCAATACAAATGTATTTCAAATTATGAATTAATTTCATGATCAAAAAACTTTATAATGTAATAATAAGAAAAACAACCAATAATGTAAATATTTTATTCAAAATAACTTGTTAACATTTTTCTATTTGGAACTGAGAGGCTTTTCTTGAGCATCTTTTTCATGTGATTTAATGTGTTTTTTAAATTTATTCCGCTGAGAACAACTGTAACCGCACGTATCACAATTATAAGGTTTTTCTTCAGTGTGGGTCAGATTATGCCTTTTGAAGGAAGATGACCTCGCACATGTAAAATTACATAAATTGCATCTGTAAGGTCTTTCACCAGTGTGAATGAGATTGTGTTCTTTCAGATGTATTAACTGAGTGAATTTAGAGGAACAAACTTTACAGCTGTATGAATTTTCTTCGGCGTGTGTTAGATTATGCATTTTCGAAAAGAGACGATTGTTTACATCTAAAATCACAATTATTGCAAGTGAAAGTGTTTTTCTCCGCGTGGATTTTCATGTGTCTTTTAAGATGATGTACAATGGTACATCTATAGCTGCAAAGTTCACAGCCGAAAGGTTTATTTCCCGTGTGTATCAGCTTATGAGCTTTCAAATTCGATGACCTATTACATTTATAACTGCATAGGTCACAACTGAAAGGTTTCTGACCTATTTTGTGGATTCTTGTGTGTATTTTAAGATCATCTAACTCTAAACACGTGTAGCTACAAAATTGACAGGCGAAAGGTTCACCTTGTGCGTGTTTCAGAGAATGAGTTTTCAAATACGATAGCCGATTACATTTATAACTGCAGCGGTCGCAACTGAAAAGCTTTTGACCGGTGTGTGTTGTCATGTGTAATTTGAGAGTTTGCGACTGTGCACAACTGTAACTGCACATTGTGCAACTGAAAGGCTTTTCGCGAGTGTGTTTCAAATTGTGAACTTTAAGATCATGTGGCCGTGAAGATGTATAGCTACAAAACTCACAGCCGTATGGCTTATCTCCGGAGTGTCTGAGATTGTGCGTTTTAAGATTGGATAGCTTATTACTACGATAGCTACATACATTACAGCTGTAAGGCTTGTCTTCAGTGTGTGTTAGAATGTGTTTTTTAAGGTCTTGTGGCAGGGTGCACTTATAGCTACAAATCTTGCAGCTGTAAGGCATTTCTCCAGTGTGGGTAGCGTTGTGAGTTTTGAAATCATGTAAACGCATACAACCGAAATCACAAGATTCGCAATTGTATAGCTTTTCACCGGTATGTGTACGACTGTGTCTCTTGAGATTTGCTAACTTTATACACCTAAAGCTGCAAAGGTCGCAGCTGAAAGGTTTTTCTCCAGTGTGTGTTAGAGAGTGGGTTGCCAAATGCGATGCTTGTCTGCATTTATAACTACAATACTGACAATCGTATGATATTTTCGTTCTACTTTTTAGAATATCATTGCTCACTTCGAACTGCACTTCTAACATAGACTCACAAACGTAAGGTATTATATCTTCATGAGAATTATTATGATCTTCAAGTTCATGCGAATGTTGGCATTTGAAGTCGCACTTTTCACACACATATGACTTGTCTTCTTCACGTTTAAAGTACTCTTCTTCATTGAAGGAAGTCTCTGGCACTGTTTGAATTATTTTAGCAGAGTCACTAGAGTTGGACTCTTCCATGGTATGCAACCCAGTAGCCGGTGCACGTGCAGAATTCTCAATAGCCTCAGGAAAGTCGCAAAGATCACAAATTGATTGTTATTATTGCACTGAGATCCACCAAGTCTCCTTCCAACTGATATATGCAACTAAAAACAATAAAAAGAAAGCGTCAATTTAATAAAACAAATAAAATATACCACGAATTATTTGTAAATGATAAACATGTTCATATAAAAACTGTAAATACAAACATATTATACAAGCGACCTCCCTATAAAGCATTTTTTTCTTTGGTATTTGCAGTGATGTTTCATTTAATAATCCCTTATATTTTCGTTATTTGGGACTGAAGCGTCTCTTAGAAGTAAATGGGCAAGTCTTCGGACGCATCGGATAATTGATCATTGCATTTTATAAAAACGTGATCTTTGTTTGTGATCTGAGAATTACAATAAAATTTGTTTAAAGAAAAAGTTATACAAGTGTATTATAATAAGTAAGGAGATAAGATAATCCATTTAATTTAGAGTGGTGATTGAAGAAGATCGAAGAGTAAAATACAATTTCGTTAATTATCTTGTTGACTGCCACGAACCCCGATCGGGGTTGTGGATTGCGTACATTTTGTATGGAGTAGTCTTGCGTTGGCGTGGTGTGTTAGTTGAAGAAGACAATTTTTTTTTTTTTTAATTCTAACAATTTTTACACCCAAGATGAGTTATCAACCTGGACTATCTCGACCGAAGAGGTTGTGTGCTTCGCCCAAGAATCAATATATTGTGACAGATGAAGAGTTAAGTTTAAACAGGATAATGAGAAAGGCTTGGAGCGTGTGTGAAAAAAGGACGCAAGTTTAAAAAAAAAACATCTGCCATTGTACTTCATGTGGAAATTCCCCAGGTTTTTGCAACATACTAGATTTTTGAGACACGAGCCGTTCAGCAAGCGATTTTTTGCTTTGATATACGAGCAAAATTTGAGTTACGAGCAATCGGCTTAGCGGGTTGGCCGGTTGCACACAAACCGTGTGTCACGCTTTCCCATGTGTATTCCTCGACCACGGTCAGAGAATCAGTTATCAGTGTGCTCTCACTGTCAAAGCATATTTTATAAGTTGTGCTCGCGTTTTGTGATTTTGCTGTGAGATACGAGTAATTTGAAATACGAGCAAGGTTGGGGAATGAATTTAAATTCGTATGTCGAGGTACTATTCAAATTACTCTTATCGCAGTTCGTGTGCAACCGGCCGAACCGCTTAACCGATTGTTGGTATCACAAATTTTGCTCGTATTTCGAAGCAAAAAATGGCTCGCTCGACGGCTCGTATCTCAAAAAAATTATATGTTGGGGCACTCATATGTCACGGTACCGCTGTACTTCCTTTTTAAAGCAATGAAGAAATCATCTAGGAAATCATTGAATGAATACGAAAAATTTAACACTCCATTTTTAAAAACAAATAGAAAAGTACTAAAAAGTAACAAGGCTCACTAAGCAACGAATCCACGAAATTATTCCTTCAAACAAATTCATGAAGCTAGTGTCTGCACTGGGCATCCCTTGCATGGAATATATCAACATTTAATGTGGTTGAACAGTCTGATTACGATCCCAAGAGGTATAATCTCTGGCAGATTAGAATTACTTCTAAGGAGAATGAACAATCTGTGGCTCTATATCCTCAGATATCGTATATATATAGTCAGGGAAAAAATAACAGATTTCCAATAATATATATGGGGTTTCCTTACACGCCACATAGTAGCCGGAAGAAATGCATACTCAATCACACATCCCTTCTAATTCGCAACTTATTGTATTCCAAGATACACTGTATAAAGTTAGAAGGCTATGTGATGCCAATGTGTTAAACTAGCATTTGAGATCCACTTTCATCATAAAATATGAATATAAGGATTATTTTATTTATGTAAGCACTGATATCAGCATGATATAGCCCTTGCTGACTAGTACCGAAAACCTCGATATACAATCTTTTGACTCTTATTTCTGTACGCCATATTGGGAATAGTTATAAAGACCGCCGCTGTGACACCGGTGGGACAATCTATCATGCCAGTCGTATCCCGCCCTTCGGTGAGAGCAGATTGTACTGTGGCTCGGCCTAATACTGTGACTAGGTCGAGCCCGAAGCTTGTAAAGTTTATCATAAATATATGTCAATAAGCTTCTGAAAAAGTCTGTGCTATCAATCTGCTCCTAATTCTGTCTTACCGCGACTGAATAACACCTTTTTGATAGAGAGGAGGATGTTAGCACTTATGGGGAATACCGACAGATGGTAATAGTAATTCTGAGGTCTCATCTGCGGAATTCTATAACACTTACCATGATGCATGGCTAAGCGCTGCATGTGGATTGTTGAACCGCCAACGTCATAGACTTTGCCAGCCCGAGATTCACGCATCATCCTTATTATTACAGGACTTTACTATGAATGGGTGGTCTTCACGGAACGACTTTCGTCTACCACCAATTTAAATTAATAGACTATGACTGGCATTTTACGGGCGAGGAATCAAATTCACACCAACCGGGGGTATTTTAGAGCTCATAAATCGATTTTCAATCTCAGTCGGGGATCGAACCTACGACCTTTGGCTTGCAAAGAAAATGCTTTGAACATCGAGCTACAACCGCCGGGAGTGACCTGGATGCGGAAGGCGGAGGATCAAAGAGGATGGAGATTCATGCGGGAGGCTTACGTTCAACAGTGGACGAATACAGGCTGATGATGATGAAACAATATCACGAGTAGATGCAGCTGTATACTGGATTTCGAGAGCACATACTCGCGAAGAATACTGGGGGTACAATGGTTTGACTTTGTGAGGAATAACAAGTTGAGAGAGCGGACAAGACAGCCTTCCGATACTACAGTCAATCAAGAGGCGAAGGTGAACTTGGTTGAAACATGTACTAAGGATGCTACAGGAGAGCATAAGCCACAGTGATCTTTCCTTCAAGCCCCCGGGCTCGCGCCATCCTGGAAAGCCGTCGAAAACTGTACATATAACTTAACTTTACCCGCCTCACACCGGAGGACAGTCAAGTCATAGCCAGCGGTCATAGCTCAATGGTCAAAGCGTTTGCTTTGCAAGCCAAAGGTCGTGGGTTCGATCCCCGACGGAGATTAAAATAAAAAGGATTTTTAATCGATTTATGAGCTCTAAAATACCCCCGGTTGGTGTGAATTTGATCCATCACCCTTAAAATGCCAGTCATAGCCTATTTAATTAAAATTGGTGGTAGCCGAAAGTCGTCCCGTAAAGACCACCCATTCATAGTGAGTTCCTGTTATAATAAAGGATGATGCGTGAATCTCGGGCTGTAGTCTATGACGTTAGCGGATCAACACTCCACATACAGCGTTTAGCCATATGCACCATGGTAAGCGTCATAGAATTCCACAGATGAAACATCAGAATTACTATCACCATCTGTCGGTATTCTCCTGTATGTGTTTACATGAAATAAAAGTCTCGTTGATGATGCGCTCATTCAGATTATGATCAGTTAGCAACTGATAAGTCCAGTGGGAGTCCCTTCTGCACAATTGTGGCCACTTCACAGAAGTGCTAAAAAGAGAGAACCCGTGAAAGAGATTAGAATCGCATTCACAGAATAAAAGATAGATTCTCTCACCGAAAATGGTAAATGCGTGGATTTTTTATAGTGGCTACAAAGTCTGCATGCCCGATAGGGCCGAGGCGATTCCCTGGAACTACAAAAAGGACTCCTTTTTTTTACAAGTGGAACTGACAGTCCTAGAGAATGTGCTCTGACGTCTGTAAGGGGGCGCCACAGGGTTTGGCAAAAACTACTATAGCGGCTGACAAAACTACCTTTTTAATAAGATCGAATGATTAGCTCAATACTCCATTTAAGCCCTAAGGCGGTCTAACCCAAAATAACGCTACAGAAAAAACTCCATTACAAAAAACAAGCATGCGTTATAAGAGACTTGATTGTGTATAAATTTCTAATATATACATAAAGACAGAGTTTAAATAACATAATTCAATTACAAGATAAACATAAATTAACTTACTTCAAAGGGTACACTGCTATATAAACACTTTTTGTTCGTAATAATAATTCAATGTGTTCATGTTTCGGTGATAGCGTCCCTATTTTACAAGCTCCTTCTTAGGATTTAAGGTCTTTTTCTATGTATTTTTTCATTAAACAAGATGTAATAGAGAAGACAAAGATTTCGTAATTCACAAAACGATACGGACGTTGAAACTTGAGAATAATCGTGACAATATCGTCAACAAATTAATTTTCTCCCTTGACGTATTGTTCAAGATGGCTGCTTCAAGTGGATGTGTTGTCACAATGTAAAAAAATAATATTGCAGCAAGGAATTTTGAAATCTCAAATATGCTACCTACTTTCATACAATATCATTATTAGTAATAATTGATATTTAATTTTTAAGTCTTTAAGACTAATAAATGATTAGTCTCTCAGAAGTAATAATTATTGGCGTAGCAATAATGATATCATATGGACATACAAGCTTTTATGACAACTAATATATTATATAAAGACATAACATAATTAAATAAAGAACTAATTCCTCCTGCACCCACTCACAGCCGACAAACTCGTCTTACACTTGCCGAACATCCATACACGGTTAATATATGTCGACCAAGAACTGGCAGCTTCCAAAGTTCCTTCCTTAATGCCACCGGTAAGCTATGGAATGCTCTTCCAGCGTCTGTGTTTCCTCCTTCCTACAATCTGGATCTCTTCAAGAAACAGATAAATATACACTTGCAATCTCCCCAACCCACACACAAACACGAACACAACACACGTTTCCCGCATGCAGCGTCCAGCCTCCCTGGCTGAGCGTCATAGAGTGCATTGGTCTTGACCGGTTGTGCTCTCCTGCATGCGTTTACATAAAAAAAAAAAAAAACAATATATAGTTTTTTGAATATTTTTTTTATTGTTTGAAATTTTAAAAACTACTACAATACTAAAACAGAATAATAATAGAACTTATCGCTAATCAGCATACTTATCAGTTTTTCGTCAAAAATTTACAATAAAAAAAAATAAGTACATTTATGCTTCAAATACTAGTTTTATAATTGACATTATAATTTGTATGCAAACCTAGCCGTAATGAAAGGGTTGAGGGGTGGCTTAACCATACCAGGGGTATGTAAAGAGCTTAGATTTAATTAAATCAATTTATGAAAATCAAGATTAGTCGAGAAACGAACTAACGTCGTCTGAGTGAGAAGCAAACGCTTTAACCACTGGACTATGCCACCCGGCGGGTATTGCAAGCTTATATTAACCCTTTCATTACGGCTCGGTTTGAATAATAATTGTACTGTCAATTATATAACTAGTATTTGAAGCATAAATATACATATCTTGTCTATTTTCATATATCACATTGGTTCTTGTATCCTTTAGCTATCAGATGATGCATAAAAAACTTTTCTAAGAAAGTAGCAAAACGATATATCACGTCAACCGATGTCAACGGTAGGGGAATCTTATGATGGCATATGCCGACAACCAATGCTAAAGGGTTAATTATACTATTGCAATTACTCTATAAAAATATATAATACATACTTGTATTTTTATTTCTATAATATTGTGTTTTTGTAGGTGTATAATTTAAATGATTAAAATAATTTTCCCATTTTTCGATTTTTATTTTATTCAATAAATATTTTTTAAAGCAATTAAAACAGTTCCATAAAAAATTACAAATTAAATGTGTATCTAGTGCTTTTTTAAATGCCTTCTAAGGTGTTGTGACTGGTTACACGTATAATCACAAATGTTACAGCTATAAGGCTTTTCTTTGGAGTGAATAAAATTATGTTTCTTTAGGTTTGAAGACTTATTACTTTTATAACTACATATTTTGCAACTATACGGTTTTTCTCCAGTGTGTGTAAGAATGTGTATTTTCAAGTGCTGCTGCTGTGAACATACATAGCTGCAATCCTTGCAACTATAAGGTTTCTCCCTGGTATGAATTAATTTGTGATTTCGCAAGTCGCTTAATCGTAAACATTTATAACCACATTTATTGCAACTGTGAGGTTTTCTTCCGGAATGTATAAGATTATGTCTATTTAAATTTGATACACTGCTACATTTTAAATTACAAATCGAGCAAACAAATACTTTTTCTTTGATGTGTATTCGGTTGTGAATATTCAAATCGTATTGCTTTTTAAACGTAGAGCCGCAGAATTTACATTCAAAAAGATTTTCATCTTTCAGATTTGTTTTATGAGCATCGATTTGAAGGTTATGTTTACAATTTATTGGACATTTGTTACATTTTAAGTTTTGCCTTTCGGAAAGAGTATATTTTTCACTTGTAGGGTTAGATTCTGCATATTGTATGGTAGTTTGAACAGAATATTCTTGGTATCGAGGCACTTTGCAGCAACCCAAAAGCTGATGCAACCGCAAAACCCTCGGAAGTCCCAGAAAGTCACAGCATCCACAAGACAGTTCCTTCACCGTCCCTGAAAGCATCGTCGACTCGTGAAGACTGCTATCTGACACTGGAACAAATAAAAATATTATTTTAATGTATTCATTAAGTCTAAAGTTGGTCTCACTTCCAAATTAGGTGTGAAATAGTTATGCTCTTAAGAATACGTCAGAAATGAAAAAAAACAGTTGGTCAAATAAATAACCACTTAAGTATGTCTAAGCGCCAATCCTTGGAAAACTGATATAAAGTTGGTTAACTAAGTCATGTCTACTAGCAAAAAACAACAATTATACTCAAGAAAATTTAGTGTGATTGAAGACTGTTTAATTAAATATAATTACTAGAATCCATGCTTATACAAAAGTTACAATAGTAGAAATTACTGAAAGTAGGTACAAGCTATAGGGTCCGCCATCTAACGTTTTTTTTTTCAACTAGTGCTTATTTCGTGAATGGTAACACTTAGCTCATGTCTGATATGACAGATAATTAGTTTTATCCTTCCGCTGAACGAATATGGTTGTGTATACGCTTGAACAACGCTGGGAAATATTGCGACATTACTTTGAAAATCATGGTATATATTTATTAGTTATGTAGGGCAGACATTAATAATTCTAATATATTTATTAGAATGCCTTTTAAGTTGTTGTATTAATAATAATCTTAATATTAATAGGGTTTAGCCACCCCTAAAGGACAAAAAATCTTCCATGCCTAGGGAGCATCCCACTGATTATCCAATCTCCTTAAAAAAAACATCCTGTAGTATGCATACTTAAGGACGAAAAAAATGTCTAGGCCTCAGGAGCGTCGTTCTCATCTTTCGATCTCTTCAAAAAAACACAGATCATTGAACACCGAAATATTTCTCTGACAGCCACAGTCTACGCAAGTTCACGGCCCTTGCCCTGGAGGCTCCCGGGATCAGTCTATGTTTCCATGTGGATTTCTGGGTATACAGGTGTTCTGGGCTTCTCATACAATCTCAGCTTTCAAAACTTTGAAACTATAAATATAAATTATACATTCGATTCCGCTTAATTGGGACACCGCTTAATTGGGACAGCCGTTTATTTGGGACAAATCTCAAAGAACAGAAACCAAACCAAGAAACCAATAGTAAATTTATACATTTAATTGGGACAACACTTCGCTTAATTGGGACAGTAAATTTTAAGCAATGAAGAAAATCAGGATATGTTCATGATTAACTATGAAGAATTTTCAAGAATAGATAACAATTTACCATGTTACGATGATAATGAAGACTGTGAGGATCGAATTGTAGAAGGTATTAAATCAAAATATGAAAAATTAGACGAACATGAAGATGATGAATCACCTGTGCAATAAGAATTTATATTACCTATATGTAATTTACAATTTCCAAGAGTTTATAAAATAAAATTATTGTAAAAAAATATGCATTGTTTAATTTTATGTGTATTACAGGTTAATGGCCTTAGTTGCCAAAACCAAATAAATGAATTTAAAAAAATAAGAAATTCGCTTAATTGGGACAGCCGCTTAATTGGGACAAAATGTCCAAGTCCTGATGTGTCCCAATTAAGCGGAATCAACTGTATATGTAAATACTTGGGAATCATTGTAAATTTGAGTTTAGTGACTAAGTGCCTTACTTGACAACTTTTCCAGTCGTACACTGCATGGTCGCAACATCCAACGGAAACAAAAACCGACAGATTGTGAAATGATTGAATTGGATAACTCCTGTTGGATGAATTTTTCTGGCAACGCACAGTAGACTAGTTTGATGCAGCTACAGCAATAAGGGACTGAAAAACAACATGAGATACACTACAGAGCAACTGTAAATACACTATGCAGAGCACAATAAAATTGCTAACATGAATTAATAAAAAATATCAACATTTACGAAAAATGATTGAAAAACAACATGTTTATGTTAATTTTAATCTTAATGTTAAAAACAATCTAGATACCTAAGAAAACGTAACATTATGCCAGAATATTTAACCTAAATAAATTATATTGACGAAAATCTAGGCTTATGTAAAAGAAAAGATATTTAAAATTACTGTTAGTATGTTAAGTACAAGCTATTGATTATTTGAGCCCAACACTTAAGAAAATAAAGATTATAATGAATGTCGTTTATTTTTATTTTTATGTACACACATACAGGAGAATACTGACATATGATGATAGTAACTTTGAATTCTCATCTGTGGAATTCTATCACGCTTACCATGGTGCATATGGCTAAGCTGCATGTGGAGCGTCGATCCGCCAACGTCATAGACTACAGCCCGACATTCACGCATCAATCCTTTATTATTACAGGAGTTTACTATGAATGAATGGGTAGTCTTAACGGGACGACTTTCGTCTACCACCAATTTTAATGAATAGGCTATGACTGGCGTTTTATAGGTAAGGGATCAAATTCACGCCAACCGGGGGTATTTTCGAGCTCAGAAATAGATACAAAAATTTTTTTTTTAAACTCAATCAGGGATCGAAACCACAACCTTTGGCTTGCAAAGCAAACGCTTTAACCATTAAGCTATACCCGCAGGTAAATAGTAGTTGAAAAGTCAGAGTTCATATTATGCACTCATCCATTGTAATAAACCAAATAAATTCGGAATGGTTCGATATTTAAGCTGAATTGATGTATGGTTTTCGATTTACTTCGATTACAGGGTTGAGGTTATATTCTTTGGCAAGAATCAATATATTTTTTAATGATTCACATGTTTACCCCAAATAAAAAATAGCTTGTACCTACTGGTAGTTATTTAAAGTATTTTAACTTTTATTTATGCTTGGATTCAAGTAAATATAATTTATTTTGTTAAATAGTTACGGGTTATGCTACAATTTGAAATGTATATATTCGAATCTCTTTTCTCACTTATCTGATTGTTTCTAAGAGAACTGACAGTTGCATAGTCTCACAAATAATCAGAAAACTACTAACGTTTGAATAATGTACCGTGAATACTGGTAATTTCACTATACTTGTTAAATTATTTAGTAGTAAATATAGATCACCCGTTCTGCACTTCGATGTATTTGGATACAATAATGACATTTAAAAACAGTATTGCCATCGCAAAAATATATATAACTCCGGAAATATAAACATATGTTATTGAAAATACCTAGATAAATCACCAAATATAATGGACATGTTAATCCGACTTATTAATTTTTTATTATTAAAAATATCTATGTTATTAAAATGCTGATAATAAAGAAAGAAATTAATGATTCAGGAATTCTTCCTTAATTTTTTTTTATCGGTGGTTAAATAATCGCATTTTTCATCACTCTCAGTGTCTTCATTAAATTATATTTTTTTAAAAATAATGTAAATATAAAATTTACAAATTAATATGTTTATATTATGAATATTTACTATTTATAAAGCAAAGAATACCGAAAAACACATACTTTCAATTAAATAATTTATTTATTATTTGGTTTTGGCAACTAAGGGCATTTAATCAGTAATACACACATAGATTTAAACAATGCATATTTTTTTTCAATAATTTTATTTTATAAACTCTTGGTAACTGTAAATTACATATAAGTAATATAAATTATCATATAAACTACAAATATGTAGTATAAAAATTGAGGAAAAAACAAACCCAATTAAAATAATAAATGGGTAGGTACATACAATTTAATTCAATGCAAAAATGAGTCAAATGTAGTCTGTCTTTTGTTTTTGTAACATTTCACTTCTACAAAATCATCACAGATATTCAGTGCGGATGTAGGGCTCCATTCATTTCCTTCCTGCATAAAATAACGCTATAAAACGGCCATATATTTTTTTGCCTCCTGGTTAGTTACAGCCACAGGTGACTCATCATCAACATCGTCATCTTCGTCTATTTTTTATATTTTGATTTAATACCTTCTACAATTGAATCCTCACAGTCTTCATTATCATCGTAACATGGTAAATAGTTATCTATTCTTGAAAATTCTTCATAGTTGATAATAGGAACTTAAATTTACTGTCTCAATGAAGAGGAATGTTGTCCCAATTTAACATATAAATTTACTATTGGTTTCTTGGTTTGGTTTCTGTTCATTGAGATTTGTCCCAAATAAGCGGCTGTCCCAATTAAGCGGAATCGACTGTATGTCATTTCATAATTCTCACGTCTTATGTCACGAAACGTCTATAATTCTTTATAATTGCCAGAAACGAAATTCATTTTAGACTACAGATAATACATACATTACATTTTTCGCATCAATAAATCGGAATAAAATAAACATAAGAAGCAAGTATTCGAAATACGAACTTTGCACATCACAACACTTAAAAATATGTTAATAACAAACGTTGAGAAACAATTGAACACAACTGAAAAAAATCGATATTCGAAAAATAAATTTGAAATTTTGTTCGAAATTTGAATTTTCTTTCAATACGTTATAAAAACGTATTTAACTCTTACATAATCAATTTAAGTAGATATATGCCTATCAATAGCAATATATTAATAATATTGTTCTTAAATGCTAAGATAACACTTATTACTATACTATTTCAAGGTAGCTTATTATTTTGTCAGTATTTAATTCAGCTAATAGCCAGTAAATATTTAAGAAATGTACTGTTATAAATACATTTATAGAGTAAGTAAAAAATAATAGATCTGCACCAGAAAAATATCAATTTGTGATTTATAAATGTAATTTTATTTGCCATTATGTAATGTTATGTTTGTGTATTTTTACTGTGATTTTTTTATACCTGTTTATATACATTTGTAAAAATAAACATATATTTTTTTTATATTACCAGTACTTGGTCGACTTTTTTTTTACAAAAATTCATACAGTTGAGCACAACCGGTTGAAGCCAGTGAGTTCTGTGACGCTCTGCCAGAACGGTTGAGCGTATTATACAAGAAACATCTATTATGTTTGTGAGCAATTTGAGGAGATTGTAATTTTTTAATATGTTTCTTATTTTTAGGATTTAAGAATGATATTTGGAAACTGTCAGTTTTCTGTTGACATATTTAATAACCCTACGTGGATATTCAGCAAGTGTGTGACGAGTTTATCAGCTATGGGTGGGTACAAGAGGAATTTATTATTTGAGTTCAGAGGAGCAAAAGCCATGCTAATAACACTCGTAGTAGAAAAGATTTCGTACCCACATTATGTCTGTGTTTCAATATTTGGAGGTTAGGCGTAAGTGTACTATAATTTATGAAATAAACTGCTCTTTTATAAACAAGGTCGTGTATTTGGGAGAAGGTCAAAATATAATTTTAAATAAAAAACAATTTAGTAAAAACTTATTAAAAATATTTATTTATTTTATATGTAATGAAATAAAAAAGAAAATAACAGACAAATGGATCATAAATGAGACAAATTAATTAAAAAATAGACAAATTAATCATAAATGTGACAAATTTATCACAAATTAGACAATACAATTATAAATAAATCAAATTAATTCGATAAAATCGACAAATAAATTAAAAAAGAGACAAACGAATTAAAAAATCGACAAATTAATTATAAATGAGATAAGTTTATTATAAACAAGAAAAATTAATTATATGAGAGACAAATTAATTATCATTAAGACAAATCAATTTATAAATCGACAAATTCATATTAAATGAATCAAATTAATTAGAAATAAAGCAAGTTAATTATAAACGAGACAAATTAATTATCGATGAGGCAAAATCATTTTAAAAAAATGACAAATTAATTATAAATAAGACAGATTAAATAAAAATGAGACAAACTCATTGTAAAGAAGACAAATTCATTTAAAAAATAGACAAATTCATTATAAATGAGATAAATTAATTATAATTAGTCAAATTAATTATATACGAGACAAGTTTACAAGAAATACGAGCAGGATCAAAAACAATATGATAGAAGCATCCATTTTTAATGCTAAACAGAAAATGGCACATAAAAAACATAATATTCATATAATTCAATGCATCGATTCCGACAATCAAGGAAACGCATTAAAAAGTTCCAAGTTACAACAAAAAAATCGCGTAAAAAAGTTACGATGCCGCATAAAAAAAATCGCGCAAAAAGAGGACTGGGTAAAAACATGTGCGCAACTATTATACATAAAAATTAAAGGCAACTTAATATTTTGTCATTATTTAATTCAATCAATAGCCAGTAAATATTTAACAAATAGTCAGTAATGAATACATACAAAAGGTTAGTGAAAATAATAAAGTGACAATAGAAATATATTTATTGGCTGTAAATAATTCATTTTATTTGCTAATTATTCATTGTCTTGGTCATAAATTTGCATGTTACGACCGTCTACTCACTGGCTGTCAAGCTTAAACTAGCCATTTATTTAAAAAACTTATCATTGGTGGTGAATATCGTCAATTTTACATTAATTGCTGACAGTATCGAGTATATTTCTGACATTTCAATTTGATCACTGGTCACATTCGTATCGACACAGTGGATAGTGCCAATTGATTTAATCTAATGCCAGTTTATTTGAAGGTCTGCCAATTCATTTAATTTACTACCGAAACGATGAATTGTTACTAAACAAATAAATACAGGCCAAAAATCAACACGATGAAATAAATTTATATAAATTTATTAGACTGTGTTGCAAAATTAGAATATATTTTTTTGCTATGTGTATGGTATATAGGTAAAGCGTTTGCTCATAATTGACACTGTGGGTTCGATCCCCTACAAAGATTTAAAAAATGTATTTGAATCGATTTCTAAGCTCTATTAATGCGCTCGGCTTGCATAAAATTGATCTTCTTCTTCTTCTTCGTATCAGCGACGTCAAATTATTTTTTCCCAATATCTGGCAACATCGATAGCTCGTGTGTTGCCCAGCATTAGGTCCTGAGATGTGCAACTTGTTGGGCACATGGAGCAGCATCGTAGGTGTGAGGCGGTCTGCAGGTCTCCACAGTCGCACAATAGTGTCTCTCCCTGCCGAAGCATTCCCCACCGCTCGAGGTTGTCCTTTGTTCTACCAACTCCGGTTCTTAATCTGTTTAGGGATTTCCAGGTCGGCCAGTCAAGGCTCTTGCCAGTTGGGAGGCCTTCCTTTGGAGTAATGAAATCCTCTGGATAAAATTGATCACTAATTCGTAAAATACCAGTCATAGCATATTGATAATCTGTCTTTAATGAAAGTCATCCTGTGAACAACCCACACAAAGAGAGTAGATATGTAAAAATAATAATGCGTGAATGCTGGGCTGTAGCCTAATTAATAATCTAATTAATTACACTTCTTCTTCGTAGTATCAATCCGGTGGATTGGTTTGCAGCAACAGAATCTTGCATCTCGATCTCCATTCCTCTCGGTCCTCCGCAACCCTTTTCAGCTCAGCATAAGCGCTACAATTCATGTCCTCGAATACTTGCTGTAAATACTCCCGTCTAGGGCGCCCTCTACAGTTTCTACCCTCAACCATCCCCTCCACAATATCGTGAAGAAGACCATCGTGGCGCATGATGTGACCAATCCATCGGGCTCGCCTCTCTGAGATGGTTCTTATTAGGTGCCTATCTTCCTTGATTATCCTGAGAACCTCATTGTTCGTGACGTGGTCTCTCCAGGAAATTCCGAGAATTCTTCTGTACGACCACATCTCAAAGGCCTCTAGTCTTTTTTTTATCACTTTCAGATAAGCACCATGTCTCACAGCCGTACATTAAGATGCTCCAAACAAGTGTTTTGGCAAGTTGCTTGCGGAGCCCTAAAGTAATATTCTTTGACTCAAGAATTTTGGCTTTTTTATTGAAAGCTAGCCTTGCTTGATGTATTCGACTGTTGACTTCTCTTTTGTTCTGGCATCCCAGGTAATCGTACTTCCAAGGTATACAAATTCTTTTGCATCTTTTAGGGGTACTCCTAGCATTGATATGTTAATTTTCTGCTGCTCATTGCGGCTTACTCTCATGACTTTGGTTTTTGTGCTGTTTATCTTCATATTGTAGTTGGAATTAAATATGTTTTCCATGGATGTCAGCGCTTCAGTGAGTTCATCTTCAGTTTCAGCAATCAGAGCAATGTCGTCAGCAAACCTTATCATATCAATCTTTTGGCCATGTATTTTAACCCCCTCTCTATGGCCCATTTTTTTCCCTGATGTTATTAATTGCATTTTGTATGTATACGTTGAAGAGTACAGGCGACAGAGAGCATCCTTGTCTCACCCCTTGACGTATTTTTGCTTCCTTTTGGACATTTCCAAGTGATATTATGGCAGCTTCTTCTTTGTAAAGTGAAAATATGAGTCTTCGTTCTTTGTATTTGACTCAATTTCTTTCATAATATCGAAGAGCTTCTCCCAATCTACTTTATCAAATGCTTTTTCAATGTCCACGAAGGCAATATATGTATCTTGGTCTACTTTTATCCTCTTTTCCAAGATCATACGCAGGGATAAGATTGCTTCTCTGGTTCCCATTCTTTTCTGAATCCAAATTGATCGCTAGTGAGACTATTTTCTATTTTTGGTTCAATTCTATGTAGGATTATGTTGGTCAGTATTTTGGATGCATGGGATAGAATACTGAGTGTTCGGTGTTGTTCACATTTTGTTGTTCCGGGCTTCTTTGGCAGAGTTACAATTAGACACTTTTTGAAGTCTTCTGGCGCTATTCCTGTATTATAAATCATCTGAGTCATTGTGAACAGAGCATCTAGAGTTCCGGTTCCTGCCGACTTTATTAGTTCAGCTGGTAGGTCATCAATCCCTGGTGTTTTTCCATCTTTGAGCTTTTTTTACACTACTGAATCGATAATCCACAAGAAGCGCTTAGCCATTTAAAAATGGCAAACGTCATAGAATGTACAGATGATATTTTTTTCATCAACGTCTATCGGTATTACGCTGTAGATACTCGTATGTTTGTATCTACATAAAAATAATGCTAACGATAAATTTTTCACATATAAAATAATACATATAAAATTACTTAATCCCTTTTTTATGTTAAAATAAAACCTTATCTAAAGTTAGGTTAGGTATACTTCGATCATTTTAAGAAGACCCCATGACACATTTATAACCTTGTGTAAAAGGGATGAGGCAAAAATATTTTATTCGATAATGTCGTTTTTTTTCTTCAAAAAAAGTCGACTTTTAATTCGAAGCGAATCGTATAAAAGAATCTTTTTTTTTTCAAAAATAATCGAATTTGAAGTGAATAGAATATTATACTTGGAATATTTTAACTTGACACGCAAGACACTTTTATTGCCCTGTGTAAAAATTATGAGGAAAACATTTTTTATTAAATTATATCGATTTTTCTTCTCTTTGTCTCAAAAAATGTGTCTTGTGAACGTTTTCAGAACCTTATATCGGACGATTTTCACCACAGGTCAATAAATGTTTAAAATGATCAAAGTATTCACGAAGTAATAGTAAAATTGGTTAATTTTAAAAGATACAAGGTATATTTGATAAAAGTGAAGTTATTAGTGGTTGATTCGCAGTGTGTTATACGTTCGTGGATTACGCTACTTTTGGACCATGGGGAACACTGAAACAATAAGATAATACATAAGAAAGACAAACACAAATATACATAGTCAATAATGATACATAATAGATATTTACTAACTATTTAATACTAGTATTACTACCCGAATTGGCTTGAACTAAAAAAAAAACAATTTTTCGAATTTAAAATATTCCATTTTCATAATGTACTCGGTAGGTATTTAAAATTGTTCAAATTTCATTCAGAATGTTTAAACTGTTAAAAATAAAACAAAAATTATAACCATAAAACACGCAAATCTAAAATAATAAAAATATTATTTCCATTCGGACAAATGTAAACAATATTTTAAATTTGTTATTCGAATCGAATTTATATTTAAGGTAAATTAGAATGCTATAAAAATATTTAACTTCCTATCATATCTACCTATCAAATTCGCCGGCGGGTATAGCTCAATGGTCAAAGCGATTAATTGACAAGCCAATGGCTGTGGGTTCGAAGGAGATTTAAAAAAAAAATTAAACGATTTCTAAGCTCCCCGGTTGGTGTGAATTAGATCCCTCACCCGTAAAATGCTAGTCGTAGCCTATTAATCTAAATTGGTGGTAGAATAAAAATTGTCTCGTGAAGACCACTCATTAATAAATTCCTGTAATAATAATCATGATGCGTGAATGTCGGGCTGTAGTCTAAAACGTTGGCGGATCAACACTCCACACACAGCGCTTAACCATATGTAATATGGCAAGCGTCATAGAATCCACAGATTAGACTTCACCATCACTATCGCCGGGAATTCGCAGAATAAATATGCTCTAAATATGTAGCAGAAATTGTAAAAAAATATACAGGGAGTGACAAAAAAGTTGACGGTTTTAAAATTAAAAACAATGGCAAAAACCGCCAGCTTTTTTGCCGATCCCTGTATATAAGATAGCACTTGCATTTTTAGTTTTAAAAAAGACATTAAAAATTTCCACGTACTTGGTTTGGCTTTTCCTCGTGGACAATAACTGATGGTATGCCCATTCCTTCTACATATGGTACATGTGTAATTAAGCAGGACTGGACACGTGAGTTCTCCCGCATTGTTCTCAAGTCTGTGCCGACTGTACACAGACACGTGTTCATTGTTGGTATAGCAGAATCTGCATCCACCTAAGTACTAAACAATACATACATTGAATATTCAAAAAACTATGCCGACGACAGCACTGTCCATGAGAGTATAATCTTCCATAAACCTCCGAAACATTCGGAACTATCTGCTGCTAGGGAATCTCTGGTGGAGAAGATGAACATGTCTCTTGAACGGGTTTCACGATGGGGCGACCTCAACCTCGTCAGTTTCAACATTTCCAAAACCCAATCATGTACTTTCTCTACCAAGAAGACTGCTACGGATCCTGTATCTTTCTCGATTATCAATCACGAATAATGTCAAATATTACGAGTCAATTAAGTATAAAGCCGGTCTCACTTCCAAAAAGTAGGTTATATATTTAGATGACTTGAGGTATTTCAACGATTATAACTTCTTCTTCTATATAAATGACAAATCCGCCCTATCTTAGAATACGACAGTCACTTATATGTTGAGACACAAAATACATTCTTAATTTAATTGACTCAGTCCAAAGAAGAGCAATTCGTTTGATAAACGATAACACTCTCACGTCTAATCTGCAATGAATGGAACACATGCATAAGATTGGTTCACTTAGTCTTATTAACACAGTTATTAACACGGTCGCTGCTATTCGGAACTATGTTTGTGTTTCCTCCTTCCTACAATCTGGAACTCTTCAAGAAACAGATAAATATACACTTGCAATCTCCCCAACCCGCAACAACATTAACACGTCCAGCCTCCCTGGCTGAAAGTCATACAGTGCATTGGTCACGATCGGTTGTGCTCTCCTGCATTTGATTACATAAATTTCGCCAAGAATTATCTGTTACCTGTTGCATTAACCCTTCCTTTACGATGATATGTATAATATTTACTACAACTCGACTCTAATAATGAGAATATCCATATAAAATAAAATAAATACTGAGTGAACAAGTATTGTATTCATCTGCAATATTATTATGTATTAAATAAGATTATAATAATGTATATTTATTCATTTGTTGCGATTTAAATAAATTATTTGTGTAATAATCGGGGATAGATTCACGCGCTCGTGTCATGCATCTGAGCGAGCGACGGCGCAGACGAGACAAACTTGTTGGAACCGGGCACATGCGCGACATCGCGAACGTTCCGTCAGTATGAATTTGGCTGCGCCAGCTAAAGCCACTATCACGACGTTTTTTTCTCTTTTTCAGATACTGATATCACAAAAAATATATAATTTTCTATTTCAGCCATATTCAATCAAATAAATATTTTGGAATACTCAAATTTTCCGGTTTATAAATGACATTTTCATGTGGTGTCTTCTTCGTAGTATCAATCCGGTGGATTGGTTTGCAGCAACAGAATCTTGCATCTCGATCTCCATTCCTCTCGGTCCTCCGCAACCCTTTTCAGCTCAGCATAAGCGCTACAATTCATGTCCTCGAATACTTGCTGTAAATACTCCCGTCTAGGGCGCCCTCTACAGTTTCTACCCTCAACCATCCCCTCCACAATATCGTGAAGAAGACCATCGTGGCGCATGATGTGATCAATCCATCGGGCTCGCCTCTCTGAGATGGTTCTATGTGGTGTAGAAAATACATATCATCGGTGCTCTCGGATGTTTTTAGCACAGTAAGAGAGGGGTTAAAAAATCTAACAATATAACGTATGAATGATTTATTTCGGTACTTACATTTTTTTTTGGGCGATTGATTTGCTTGGCATGACATTGTAGTGGTATTTTGTGGATTTGATCTTTGTATTTTGGCAACACCAAAGGATCGGCGATTCTGTACACTTGGACATCCCTCTCAATGAAATTTCTCTCTTGAATACAAAAAAAAACTTAATTTAGCCTCACAGCCGCGTGCGTCCAAGATCGGAGACATCGTACTCCAGCCGAGCACTACTCCCGAACCCATAAAGCTTTGTGCTGATGCCCTTACGAGCGCATGGCAAAAACGTTGGTCATCTTCCGCCAAATGTAGAACTACCTTTCTGTTATTTCCAGATATTTACTTCAGACTAACTGCTAAATGGATAAGCCCTGATCACTGGTTTACCCAACTAATGACTGGGCACGGCGCTTTTAATGATAGATTATTCTTATTAAATTTAGTTTGTAACATTAGTCGCCCCTTACAGACCTCAGAGCACATTCTATAGGACTGTCAGTTCCTTTTGTTATAAAGAAGAGATATTTTCAATGCATTTCGAGGGAATAGCATCGGCCCTATCGGGCATGCAGACTTTGTGTATAAAGAAAATATCCACGCGTCTACCATTTTCATTTGTCTTTTTGATGGCAGAATCTATCTTCCATCTCCATCTATTTATAGGATATTTATAGGATTATAAAATATAAAGATTAAGCAGTAAATCTCAAAAGTAATCGACACACGTAAACAAATGTATCTTAAAACTAAGGCGTTTAACCGCAGGTCTTACACATAAAATAAAGGTCACCCAACGTGCCATGGAGAGATCCACGAGAGGGGTGTCTCTAAAGATAGAATCCGAAACGAGGATATCTAAAGAATAACTCAATTAGTGGAGGCTGCACAACGAATAGGCATACTAAAGTGGCAATATGACATATCTATAAAAGAGATGAAGGTCGATCGAAAGAAAAAAATGGCGTCTAATAACTGGTAAACGGAGCGTTGGTTGATCAAGATAGACTGACGATAACAGAAGAATAGCGTGAGAGGCCTGGATGCGCAGGGCAGAGGATCGCGAAGGATGGAGACTCATGACTATATCGACTTATAAGTAATTACCTTCAACCCCTTGTCTAAAGTCGCAAAACAGCTTTCTTAGATTCACACTACCTCTCACATCCGGCCTTGAAACTGAGAGACTCCAGTTCTAACAACGAATCGTATCAGAAGATTTCATTACTCCAAAGGAAAGCCTCCCAAGTGGCAAGAACCTAGACTTGGGAATTTCTGAACATATTAAAAACCGGAGTAGGCTGAACAAGGGATAATTTAGAGTGGTGGGGAATGCTTCGGGAGTGAATGTCACTGCTGTGTGACTGTGGAGACCTGTAGCCTCACACCTAAGATGCTGCTCCATGTGCCCGACTAGCTGCGCATCAAGACCTGATGCTGGGCAGCACTCCACACATCCATGTTAACAGATATTGGGCGGAAACTATTTATCGTCGCTGGCACTAAAAAGAACTGAACAATACATATAAAACTATTTTTCTCACCTGGTAATACGTCATATGGAATATTCATAGGTGGAATGTCATTTCTTTCACGGCTCATTTTATTTTCGTAGAAGTATTCAGTGTTTTCCCTCAAATTGTCTGAAAGTAAATTTTTTCACTTAAATGCATTATATGCCGGTAGGGATAGCTCAATAGTCAAAGCGTTTGCTTTGCAAGCCAAAGTTCGTGGGTCCGATCCGTAGTCTATGACGATGGCGGATCAACACTCCACATGCAGCGCTTAGTCATATGCACCATGGTAAGAGCGTCATAGAACTCCACAGATGAGTACCTGAAAGTCCACTTGTAAACATTTTTTTTATGTAAATGCATACAGGAGAATATCGACAGATGGTGATAGTAATTCTGAAGTCTCATCTGTGGAATTCGATGACGCTTACCATGGTGTATACGATTAAGCGCTGCACGTGTTGTGTTGATCCGCTAACGTCTTAGACGAGATTCACGCATCATCTTTATTATTACAGGAATTTACTATGAACGGGTGGTCTTCACGGGACGACTTTCGTCTTCCCTGAATTTTAATTAATAGGCTATGACTTGCATGTCACTGTGATGGATCAAATTCACACGAACCGCGGGTATTTTAGAGCTCATATATCAGCATTTCGTGGTTAGCAATCGGCCTTAAAGAGCTATATCAAGCTGATATCAAAATAAATAACACAAAATTAGATTGTTCACTTACCATTGCGTGTTTCCCGCGGCTCGTGTCTTTCCCAGATGGCTTTGCTGATATCAAATACATTTGCCATCTCTACGTTGCTTTCAGGAACTTTACAAATTCTCTTTCGTTCAGAGTGTTTTGCTATCTTAAAGTTGTCGAAAAGATCACAAAAAGAGAAGACCAAGATGCCTCGAAAGGAGCCTCTGATGAAATACGAGAGAAATCCACGTACAACCTTAAATTACTCCTACCTGTAATTAAAAAAGAAAGTAATCATGTAATAAATTAGCTTGGCGGCAAAGTTCAGTAGTAAGAGCGTTTGCTTGTCATTCAGGCGCTGTCGGCTCAAAACATGATCAAACTTTTTTGACAATTTTTGAAGTTTCATCTGTGGAATTCTATGACGCTTACGATGGTGTATATGGCTAAACGCTGCATGTGGAGTGTTGATCCGCCAACGTCATAGACTACAGCCAGAGATTCGCGCATCATCCTTTATTATTACAGGAATTATACTACGAATGGGTGGTCTTCACGGGACGACTTTCGTCTACCACCAATTTTAATTAACAGACTATGAGTGACATTTTACGGGTTATGCGTCAAATTCACACCAACCGGGGGTATTTTAGAGTTCGGAAATCGATTAAATATTTTTATTATTTTAATCTCCGTCGGGGATTGAACCCACGACCCTTGGCTTGTAAAGCAAACGCTTTGACTATTTAGCTATGACCGTCGGAAAATTTGTTTGTTAATCAGGTTTTAAGAAGATTGTGTGATTAGCCGACGATCGAAGACTGAGGTATTTATTCCTAAGAGGCAGTTCAAGCTAATAAAATCGAAAAAAAACACTTGTAGGTAACAATTATTTGGGTTAAATATGTATAGATTATGTTAAAACTTAGATAAAATATATAATCCAGGCATAGAGAGCATAGAGCTAATCATTTGACCTCCTGAAAAAAATACAATTAATAACTTACAGAATGCCTCGTATACTAAAGCTTTATTCAAACCATTCATAGTAAATTCCTTTAATAATAAGGATGATACGTGAATCTCGGGCTGTGTAGTCTATGATATTGGCAGATCAACACTCCACATGCAACACTTAGCACAATGCACCATGGTAAACGTCATAGAATTTCATAGATGACACTTCAGAATTACTATTACCATCTGTCGGTATTCTCTTGTATGTGTTTGCATAAAAAAAAACACTCAAGCGTCTGGACACTCGTATACTTAAGAGACCGTCGGGAACTATACATATAATATACTTGACAATACTCAAAGACGCATGCGGCTATAGTATCAGATAAATAATTGAGCCTACGGAGTGCAAGAGCTGGACATTTTTTTGTCCTTTAGAGGCGTCTCAACCCTACCGGGAGCATGTATAGAGCTTAGATTTGATTAACCCTTTACGTGCATGGTGCGGACATATCCGCACCAACTTGCACTGCTCTTAAGTGCGAGGTGCTGATTCATCCCACGCCCTAAAAAAAACACGTCGCTTCTTTGCGAGATGCGGATTTTAAGAATACTATATTGAATATAATTTTGATTCATATTCCGACATTCCTTAGTCAAAAAAAAATTTACGCTATGTATTGATTGAGTTGTGGGTCATTCTACACATGTTTCAAATTTGCCCTTTTTTAAATAATAATGTATTTAATTAATTTAGTTCTGAAGGTGAATATAAATGCAGCGCTGACCAATCAAAACACAAAAAAAAATCGTCATTAAATATTCAACTTTATTTTTCATTGACTAATTGTCTAATAGGCGGGAGTATTTGCAGCAAGTGTTCGAGGACATGAGTTGTAGCTCTTATGCTGAGCTAAAGAGGGTTGCAGTGGATCGAAAAGAGTGGAGATCGGGATGCAAGATTTTGTTGCTGCAAACCAATCAAATCGGATTGATACTACGAAGAAGAATGTCTAAAAATATATATAATTTTAGTTATGTCAACAAATGCGGGCGAAATTAACAATGGATTTATTTAATTTAGTTTTGAAGGTGAATATAAATGCAGCACTGACCAATCAAAACACATAAAAAAACGTCTTTAAATATTCAACTTTATTTCTCATTGACTTATTTACTTATTTCGTGACTTTTAATGAAATCTTATTTCGCACGTAAAGCGTTAATGAGTGTCTCAAACTTACCGGCGACATGTATAAAGCTTAGATTTGATTAAATAATTTAAAAGAAAAACACCTTTGGTCGCGATTTGAACTGAAAGAATCTGAATGACAGACAAACACTTTAACCACTGCACTTTGCCACCTAGTTACGCTGCATTGTATAATTAAATAATTAGTTAATTGAATGATTTTTTAAAGAGATCATATTACTAACCCGACGCACTCTAATTGTATCAGAAGGAGTAAGTAACAGACAACGACTCACCGCTGTAAGAGTTCACAGTTAACTGACGATTTTAGTTTCGCATTTTTAACGGCCACTTTTCTACGTGTGGTCTAATTCCAAGAATCGATCCGCTCGTAGACGGAATTCCGAGAATTCTCGACACCTTCAGGGTTTTTTATGGCGCTCGTCGCTAGAGCAGATATACTACAAGTGATATTATTACATTGTATTAACATTTACATTTTTTTTTTTTTTTAATTGGTTCTTTATTTAAGGTATTTTTTTTCTTACAAGTTTACAAATAATAATAATAATAACTCTAACTTAAATTACCATACATTAATTGTCTCTTAACTTATTACAATAATGTGTTAGATACTATAACAAGAACTTAATATATTTAATTATGAATTAATTTACACCTTCCTTGAATGGAAGGCATGTCTGACATGTGATTTTACTTAACACTAGGACTTAAAACTAGGATACGTGTTGAAGAAGTTAGAAAGAAAGAAAGAAAGAAAATAAATCATAAAAAGAGACATGACAGACACATAAAATGAAACACTTAAACATACAGGGAAGAAAAACTAAATTAAACACTAATAAATATACATGTAGTGGACTAAACCATTGGTGAGTTCACCTGGGCAGGACATTGGAATGAACCCCCAATCTGTTGATCAGAGGGTTTTTGTGTTGTTTTGTGGAATGTTTTTGTTGGATTGATGAAGTGATGATTTCTCCGTAACAAGCCTATTTACCTATAAGAGTTAAATCCGACGGGTATAGCTCAATGGTCAAAGCGTTTGTTTTGCAAGCCAAAGGACGTGGGTTCGATCCCCGACGGAGATTGAAAAAAAAACGATTACTGAGCTCTAAAATACCCCTGGTTGGTGTGAATTTGATCCCCCTAAAATTATTGAAAAAAAATATACAGTTTAATTTTATGTCTGTATTATTGGTTAATTTGGCCACAGTTGCCAAAACCAAATACATGAATTTACAAATTGTGAAATTCGCTTAATTGGGACAGCCGCTTAATTGGGACAAAATGACCAAGTCCCGATGTGTCCCAATTAAGCGGAATCGACTGTATATCAATATTCGAGGCGATTTGGTTGAACAGTGATCACTCTCCTAAGAGGCATAATCTCTGGCAGGTTAGTATTACCTCTAGGAAGAACAAACAATATGTGCCTCCTTATCCTTAAATAATTGTCAGGGACAAACAAACCGATTTCTAACAAAATATCAGTATTTCTGAACACGCCGCTCACTAGGCGAAAGAAATGCATACTCAAGCACACATCTCTTATAGTTCTCAACTCATTGTATACAAACATACCCCGTATAAAGTTAGATGGGTACAGCCACGGATAATATCCATACATCCTCATGTAAAGAAACCTCAGAAATTTCTTCTGAACTCTCTCCAACATGAGGCCATATTTATACTCGCGGGGAGCCCAAATAATAGATCCGCTCTCAAGTATGCTACGAACCAATGAATTTTACAGTACGACCAGTACGTTAGTGCTCGAGAAAGTCCTGGCACTACGCAGAACAAATCCTAACTTCTTCAGTGCCCTTCCACACACAGCTTCAATGTGAGCATGAAACGTTAGCTTGCTGTCAAAGAATATGCCAATTAACTGTCCCTTATGACTAAATAGTCTAGGATTCAGGAGCATCAAACTAATCATCCGATCTGAACTGTACTTATGACAATGTATGTAGATTTTAATTTATAATGCATTGTCTAAAGGGTATAGGATTCGAGTCCAGTTATTAAAAAGTATTTTTTCTATTTCTGATCAAGCCATTCTTTTGTATGGATTTTGTAAGAAAATCATTCTTTGTATCTTATTGTCGTGATATGTTCATCTGTGGAAGGATATCCAGTATTATTGTATTATAAGTAATAGAATGTTATTTTTAATTATCCAAAAAAAAAACATTTTTAAAGCGAAAATTCCACAATTTCTTAAAGCTAAGACATTTAACCAATGCATCCTCACAGTATTAACTTATGGCACAGAGACGTGGAATCTAACAGCAGGACTTACACATAAAATAAAGGTCTCCCGGCGTGCTATGCAGAGATACATGAGAGGAGTGTCTTTAAAAGATCAGAATCCGAAAAGAGAATATCTGCGGAAGAACACAAGTAGTGGAGGCTATTTAACAAATAGGCACTGAGTAGGACATATATGTGGTGCCAAAGAACTGGCAAACGAAGAGTTGACCTACTCCTTGGATAGCGGGAGTGGCCTGGATATAGAAAGCAGAGGATCGAAGAGAATGGAGACTAAGGCCTCCCGTATAAGTCCATCCTCTGCCTGTTTAATAGTGGACGGATGTAGGTTGATGATGATGATGATGATACTTATGCAAATTGAAATGTCAATGTTTTTGAGCTTTGATATTTTACTGGTAATAGCAGGCAGATCCTCAGTACTAAAATAATAAGACTAGATTTGGATTGAAATATGTGGCTTGTATTTACTAGTTAGAATAAATAATATTATAGCTGGAAAATATAAAATTAAATCATTATTCTTTTGGGTTATTTAACATATTATACATTTACATAATTCAATATAAACTAACCTAAGCTAACTAGCCACATCAATCTTGTCTTAAATTAAAAATAAATACTTGTTCCTACCAAAAAGCTTGCCGGCGGTCATAGCTCAATGGTAAAGCGTTTGCTTTGCAAGCCAAAGGTGGTGGGTTCGATCCCCAACGGAGATTAAAAAAAAATGCATTTTTAATCGATTTCTGAGCTCTAAAATACCCCGGTTGGCGTGAATTTGATCCATCACCCGTAAAATGTCAGTCATAGCCTATCAATCAAAACTGGTGGTAGACGAAAGTCGTCCCGTGAAGACCACCCATTCATAGTAGATTCCTGCAATGATAAAGGATGATGCGTGAATCTCGGGCTGTAGTCTGTGACGTTGGCGGATCAACACTCCACATGCAGCGTTTAGCCATATGCACCATGGTAAGCGTCATAGAATTCCATAGATAAGCCTTAAACAAAAAAGAATACTATCACCATCTGTCGGTATTCTCCTGTATGTGTTTACATAAAAAATAAAAAAGGTGACTCAAATTCTGACCAGAAATAAATTTTAATTTCAACCATTTAATAAGTTGCCAATGGTGATCAATGGACAAGAGAGCTAGCTGGTCATCATCGACTTCAAAAGCGGGGTGGCTTTTCACATTAATTTTTAATTATTTTTATTAATTTTATTTATAATAACCTTTTGGTTACTAAGGGTCGAATATTCGGCGGTTGATTCTCGTGCGATAAAGACGAAACGTAAAATATTCGACGCTCATCTACACATTTTTTAAGGTTTTTATATAGACCACCTTTTTTTTGGTATTCTATAAAAAAGGTTAGGATCTTTGATATTTGAATGATATTAGTTTGTAACATATACGTATTCATACTTCAAGCTTTTAAAATGTGTTGTTCCAAAGTCATCATAAATAAGTAATGCATAAATAGGATCCTTTGGTTACTAAGCTACTTGTCAAACACAAGTTGATGGTAAAAAACATTTATTATTTACATCATATATGATCTCAAATTCAAAATTTGAGTTTGGATTTTATTCATCGATGTTTATAATTTTTTTATTGACCAAATATAATTATTATTGATTAAATTTTTATTTGCTTAATCTAAAGTATGAACTGTTTGGAATGAACATTATTTTTACAATATAGCGTAAAAAAGATAATTTTTTTGTTAAATTTCTAAAGTACTAAAAATGCTCTAAAATAGCTTCGTTTTTATGCAAGTTTGCTTAGAAAATTTTTAGTAACCAAAGGATTAAATATATTTTTGTATAATTATTTTAAAGCAATTAATTTGATAATATTTTTTTTCCCTTTTTTTTTTATTTTTGTAAAAATTACATTTGTGCACTCTGAATCCGCATTTTATTGGGCTTTGTAATTCGACTGCTAATAGCAGGCCTACCCTCAGTGGTAAAAAATGATTTAACTGATATGTTATTATTTTTTAAATATATCATTTAGAAATAAAAGAATAAATTTATTCCACTTATTATAATATCTAAAAAAAAGCTTTACAATACCTACCGCAACACGTGTGTTATTTCATTTGGCCGCCGCGGCGCTAGTGGGTGAAGTATAACAAATATGCGCGACGCATCGTTCTATTCAGTCAGTCGGCTCTTTGCCAGTCAAGAGAGATAACTTATAAACGGTGTAGTGTTCTGTGCGGTGCCGCAATAAGTGAATGACAAAATAAATGTTCTGTGACGTGCAGTGCGACAGCCGCCAAGGATTAACCCCAGCAAAACACGCAACGTGAGTCCACCAATGCAAGAAAAAAAAATCAAACGCACATCCCATACATGAACCATTGTTTATACGTAACAAAGCGTCAGACAACCACTTTGCACGGCCACACAAAAAAATATGATAACAGCAGGTAGCAATACTCTTTGCGATCGCTATCAATCAATTAATCAAAACAACATCGTCTATGATCGCATTCGAAATACAAATTCATTAAAAAATCACTCAATAAGCATTATAAACGCGATTGTATTTCTGTTTTTTTTTGACAGATATATTTGATGTCTTATTTGTACAATGTTTTGTTCTAAATTTTGAATTTGTTACATCATTTTTTCGTGCTTTCGAATGTAATATACGACTTGTGAATATTTATTATTTTCTTAGCTTTATATTTTCGCTATCTACCTACAAATATTCGTTCACATTGTAAAATTATCATTAACATCATCCTGATAACAACGATTCATTCAATTTAGAAAACATATAATTTTTATATTCGATATATACCTAAATTTCACATTGTGGTAAAAATAAAGGTACATAATTAGAAATTTAAATAAATAACAAGCTCGATAATGAGAATTTGTGGTTTTGATGACAAATATAAAGAAATTTGTTCACATTATCACGATATCCGACTGATTAGCCTATTATGCACGGTTGTAATGAAATAAAACACGTCAATCTAACGAAATATCGCTTTTATACTTTTTTCATGTTATTTGTTAACCCCACGTCAAAATTTTTGAGTTGTACATAGAGAACCCCTTAGAATTTTACCCCCTTGAAATAATGATGGTGTGCAACGGTTTTTTGCGGACATTTTTCGATCGACATGTATTTTGTGTGATAATTACAAGCAGTGCGTTACCAAGACAAATAATAATTAAATTATTATTTTTTTGGTTGTAAAAGAAGATAATTAGAGATGAGCATTTCTATGGCGGTAGCGACTTCAAATGAATAAAAAATTATATATATTTCACTTAAACGTAATCTAGCGTCTAATCCGTTTATCCAATGAAAATACTTCTTTAACATAAATTGTAGTAAATTTATCAATGTTTATTTTTGCAATTATAAAACATTCTTCAGGTGTTAAAACTATCACTTTTTTGCTGAAAAAACATTGAGAAATGATAAATATTTATTTATTTACCTTGTTTATACATGTATCACGTAAGATAAATTCTCTGCATAGGAGACTGCAGTTTTGACTAACTGACATCCTTTCCCAATCCATCACTTGCTAAGAGATGACTGAGCTGCGATATTACTTTATAAGTGGTCAAACCTATTTTACACTTAAACTTGTCGTATGCGGTCTACCATGTCTAATTTTAAATTAATTTTAATTAAAAAAATAATAAATTTAAGATATTTAGTTTTGATTCACATTAATTTAAATGATTACATGTTTCGGCCTCCCTGGAGACAATCCTCAATATTGATGTCTACCATATAAATCAAATTATCGTATGCGGTCTATCGTATAAATCAAATTTATTTTATTATTTTTCAATACAATAAATAAATAGTCTGACCTTACCTAGGTTATGTTATATTATATTATAAAGGCTATTATATTGAAAAATATTAAAATAAATTTGATTTATATGGTAGACCGCATACGACAAGATTACCGTAGTATCGCAGCTCGGCTATCTCTTAGCAAGTGATTGATTGAGAAAGGCTACGAGTTAGTCGAAACTGCAGTCTCCTAACAGAGAACTTATCTTACGCGATCTACGTAAAAACGAGGTAAATTAATGAATATTTATTATTTTTAATGGATCTCAAAGTGAATGCTGAAAACATTGAAAAAAATGTATGTTGACAAATAACATTGTTTTTTTTAGATTCTCAAATTTTGTTATGTATATAATATGGGCATGTACTTTTTTAAATTCATTTTGTATTGTGGTTACATCACACGTATTGTATTGAGCTCATTTCTATATATTTTCATACGATACAATTTTATTTTACAACCGCTGCTAATCAAGTGAAAAATGTAGTTACTTACGTAATAAGTATTATATATACGAAAATTATATAGTTTTCGCCATTTTATTTCTTCATAGATTATATAAATGCCGTATTGCATAATTTATAATTATAATTATGACGTTTTAAATTCATTTTCTGTGTAAATGACGCGATAAAACATAATATATGTATTCTTAGAGGCATTAAAAGTGATATAAAAATACTAGAGGCCTTTGAGATGTGGTCGTACAGAATAATTCTCGGAATTTCCTGGAGAGACCACGTCACGAACAATGAGGTTGTCAGAATAATCAAGGAAGATAGGCAACTAATAAGAACCATCTCAGAGAGGCGAGCCCGATGGATTGGTCACATCATGCGCCACGATGGTCTTCTTCACTACATTGTGGAGGGGATGGTTGAGGGTAGAAACTGTAGACATGAATTGTAGCGCTTATGCTGAGCTGAAAAGGGTTGCGGAGGACCAAGAGGAATGGAGATCGAGATGCAAGATTCTGTTGCTGCAAACCAATCCACCGGATTGATACTACGAAGAAGGTGATAGTGATGCTGTAGTCCCATCTGTGGATTCTACGATTCTTACCATGTTGTATATGATTGAGCGCTGCCTGAGGAGTGTTGATCTGCCAACGTCATAGTCTACAGCCCGTGATTCACGCATCATCCTTATTGTTACAGGAATTCACTATGAATGGGTGATCTTCACGGGACGACTTTCGTCTACCGCCTATTTTGATTAATAGGCTATGACTGGGATTCACGTATCATCCATATTAATACAGAAATTCAGTATGAATGGGTGTTCTTCACGGGACGACTTTCGTCCACCACCAATTTTAATTAATAGGCTATGACTGTGATTCACGCATCATCCTTGTTATTACAGAAACTCATTATGAATGGGTGGCTTTCACGGGATGACTTTGAATTTTGATTAATAGGCTATGACTGGCATTTTACTGGTGAGAGATCAAATTCACACCAACTGATTTAAAATGAATATTTTAGAGAAATCGATTCAATTTTTTTCTTTAATCTCTGTTGGGGATTGAACCAACGTCCTTTAGCTTGCAAAGCAAACGCCTTGACCATTGAGCTGTACCCGCCGGCCTAATACACGTAGAACAAATAAATAAATATGTATGTGTGTTGTCTCGTTGGACCGGTCCAGTTGGGCGATTAAAAACGTATTAAAACGTACGTTTGTCTTTTGTGTTAGTCTCAGAGGTCAAGCTAATTCTCTTGAAGGCAAAATTTAATGTTTTTTAAATATGCCTTGAAAATAACGAAAACTCTAAAACTAGTTATATACTCATTTGATAATTAACATCCTTTCTTAATGAAGAACGACTGTCTGTTATACCAGTTGCTAATTCATGTTGGTTCAACTGTCATATCGATTTCTTCTAAAAATACCCTAGATTGGCGTGAATTTGATCCCTCACCCGTAAAATTCCAGTCATAGCCTATCAATTAAAATTGGTGGTGGACGAAAGTCGTCCCGTGAAGACCGCCCATTCATAGTAAATTCCTGTAATAATAAGGATGATGCGTGAATGTCGGGCTGTAGTCGTTGGCGGATCAACACACATGCGGCGCTTAGTGCAGCATGATAAGCGTCATAGAATTCCACAGTAGAGACTTCAGAATTATTATCACCATCTGTCGGTATTCTCTTGTATGTGTTTACATAAAAAACGAAGCATTGGCCGATCCCCTGCAAGATGGACTGACGACATAAGAAGAATGGCGGGAGTGACCTGGATGCGGAAGGCGGAGGATCGAATAGGATGGAGACTCGTGCTTGCGGAGGCTTACGTTCAACAGTGGACGGATACAGGCTGATAACGATTTGATATTGTGGCTTTTGTTTATCCGTGTGACAACAATATTTCGACTGCCATTAGGTTAAGGTTATTGGAAGACAGCCAGTGCATTTTCCGTTAGTTGTGTCTTGTGATCCGGGGAGGTATTACACGGTTCATGCCATGTGTCGGCAATCACGTCCAATTCGTGCGCCCCAACTGTTGGCGTAATGTCGTCACCGATGAGTCGTTAAACGAAGAATTGTCTAGGAACGATAAACTGTTCATGACATATTTGTTCCAAAATCAGGTTCAATTGAATCAAATGTATTTAACTAGTTACTAGTAAGACAGTCAGTGCACTCAGAAGTCGATGTCCTGCAGGGACCAAATCTGGTGTGACTCTGCACGCCGCAGTCATATTCATTTGCCCGTGCGCCCCTTTGCGTCGTGCATACGCCGATGCGAGTCGTTAAACGAATTATTCCACAGGGTCTAGGAACGATTCCCTTCAGTTTTCTTCTTTAACTAAAATTCATGACACCAAAGGTTCTGCTTGTTTTTCCTAGTTAAAGACAGTCAATCCTGCTAGTTGTCCGGGGACCAGATCTCCTGCACTGTTGTCACCAGACTCCTGTGCACCAGACGTGCAGTGCGCCCCACGTCGTTGCCGATGAGTCGTTAAACGAATTGTCTAGGGACGATAGTTCATGACACCAAAGGTTAGTTTAGCAAGACAGTCAGTGCACTAGTTGTCCGGGGACCAAATCTCCTGTGCATCAGACGTTCAGTGCGCCCCAGGTCGTTACCGATGAGTCGTTAAACGAATTGTCTAGGAACGATAGTTCATGACACCAAAGGTTAGGTTAGCAAGACAGTCAGTGCACTAGTTGTCCGGGGACCAAATCTCCCGTGCATCAGACGTCCAGTGCGCTCCACGTCGTTACCGATGAGTCGTTAAACGAATTGTCTAGGAACGATAGTTCATGACACCAAAGGTTAGGTTAGCAAGACAGTCAGTGCACTAGTTGTCCGGGGACCAAAGGCTCCAAGATTAAATGACAACCTTGTTAACACAAATATTGTCGTCTTCTCGAAGAATGTTTTTTCTTTCATGGATGATTTTCAAACCGGCTACATTATCATTGTAATTAGTCTTCATTTATGTGGTAAACAAAATTTGAGAATACACAAATTGTCATGAAAAAACATGCCATCTAATTTATTCCAATTATATATGTATATTTTTTTATGTAAACACATACAGGAGAATACCGACAGATGGTGATAGTGATGATGATCCCCTAAAAGATGCAAAAGAATTTGTATACCTTGGAAGTACGATCACCTGGGATGGCAGAACAAAAAGAGAAGTCAACAGTCGAATACATCAAGCAAGGCTAGCTTTCAATAAAAAAGCCAAAATTCTTGAGTCAAAGAATATTACTTTAGGGCTCCGCAAGCAACTTGCCAAAACACTTGTTTGGAGCATCTTAATGTACGGCTGTGAGACATGGTGCTTATCTGAAAGTGATAAAAAAAGACTAGAGGCCTTTGAGATGTGGTCGTACAGAAGAATTCTCGGAATTTCCTGGAGAGACCACGTCACGAACAATGAGGTTCTCAGAATAATCAAGGAAGATAGCCAACTAATAAGAACCATCTCAGAGAGGCGTGCCCGATGGATTGGTCACATCATGCGCCACGATGGTCTTCTTCACGACATTGTGGAGGGGATGGTTGAGGGTAGAAACTGTAGTGGGCGCCCTAGACGGGAGTACTTACAGCAAGTATTCGAGGACATGAATTGTAGCGCTTATGCTGAGCTGAAAAGGGTTGCGAAGGACCGAGAGGAATGGAGATCGAGATGCAAGATTCTGTTGCTGCAAACCAATCCACCGGATTGATACTACGAAGAAGGTGATAGTGATGCTGTAGTCCCATCTGTGGATTCTACGATTCTTACCATGTTGTATATGATTGAGCGCTGCCTGTGGAGTGTTGATCTGCCAACGTCATGGTCTACAGCCCGTGATTCACGCATCATCCTTATTATTACAGGAATTCACTATGAATGGGTGATCTTCACGGGAAGACTTTCGTCCACCGCCTATTTTGATTAATAGGCGACTGGGATTCACGTATCATCCATATTAATACAGAAATTCAGTATGAATGGGTGTTCTTCACGGGACGACTTTCGTCCACCACCAATTTTAATTAATAGGCTATGACTGTGATTCACGCATCATCCTTGTTATTACAGAAACTCATTATGAATGGGTGGCTTTCACGGGATGACTTTGAATTTTGATTAATAGGCTATGACTGGCATTTTACTGGTGAGAGATCAAATTCACACCAACTGAATTAAAATGAATATTTTAGAGAAATCGATTCAATTTTTTTCTTTAATCTCTGTTGGGGATTGAACCAACGTCCTTTAGCTTGCAAAGCAAACGCCTTGACCATTGAGCTGTACCCGCCGGCCTAATACACGTAGAACAAATAAATAAATATGTATGTGTGTTGTCTCGTTGGACCGGTCCAGTTGGGCGATTAAAAACGTATTAAAACGTACGTTTGTCTTTTGTGTTAGTCTCAGAGGTCAAGCTAATTCTCTTGAAGGCAAAATTTAATGTTTTTTTTTAAATATGCCTTGAAAAAATAACGAAAAACTCTAAAAAAACTAGTTATATACTCATTTGATAATTAACATCCCCTTTTCTTAATGAAGAACGACTATATATCTGTTATACCAGTTGCTCCATTGGTTCATGTTGGTTCAACTGTCATCGGATATAGCTTAATTGTTAAAGCGTTTGCTTTCCAAACCGATGGGTTCGATAATCCGACGGATTTAAAAAAAAAAGACTTGATCGTTATCTGACTTCTAAAAATACCCTAGATTGGCGTGAATTTGATCCCTCACCCGTAAAATTCCAGTCATAGCCTATCAATTAAAATTGGTGGTAAACGAAAACCGTCCCGTGAAGACCACCCATTCATAGTAAATTCCTGTAATAATAAGGATGATGCGTGAATCTCGGGCTGTAGTCGTTGGCGGATCAACACTACACATGCGGCGCTTAGCTTTATGCAGCATGATAAGCGTCATAGAATTCCACAGTAGAGACTTCAGAATTATTATCACCACCTGTCGGTATTCTCCTTTATGTGTTTACATAAAAAAACGAAGCATTGGCCGACCCCCTGCAAGATGGACTGACGACATAAGAAGAATGGCGGGAGTGACCTGGATGCGGAAGGCGGACGATCGAATAGGATGGAGACTCGTGCGGGAGGCTTACGTTCAACAGTGGACGGATACAGGCTGATGATGATGATGATATTAAATATCTATTTTTTTACGTAAATACTCATCATCTTAAATAACTTCTTAGCTTTTCACGGCCAGATTTGATATTGTGGCTTTTGGGTTTATCCGTGTGTGGCTTTTGAATTTCGTCTATACAATATTTCGACCCCCATTGCAGGGGTCTTCTTCAGGGCACTAAGGTCGAAATATTGGATAGAAGAAATTCGTCACACACTGCTAAGCCCAAAAGCCGCAACATCGCTCAGGATCTTACTGTATTTTGTTGATTATAGCAAAATTTGCCGTTATAAAGTAATATATGTACTCGTGTACATGTCTTGTGATGCGGTGTATACTTTAGTTGAGGTATTACACGGTTCATGTGCCATGTGTCGGCAATCATCATCAAGTAGTCTGGCAGACAATTCGTGGAAAGCGAAACGTCCCAACTGTTGGCGTAATGTCTGTAGACAATGAGCGCATTGTCTGGCTGCAGAGGAGAAGAATCCACTCAAGTCTCGACAATCGGACCAGAAGTAATGAGATCCGCGCGGTTAATGATGGAGACGAGACACCAATTGTGTGTGAAACTGTTTCACATCCGCGGTGTAACATATTTGTTCACAGTCCCTTGAGAATCAGGACCTAAACCTCAATTGAATCAAATGTATTTAACTAGTTACTAGTATGTGTGTATACTATGAAACAACAGGGTCAGACCCTGTTGTTTCCGACCAGAAGAGGGCGACGTCGATGGCGTTACTCTGCAGCTACTCGGACACAGCGCACACTCCAGAAGGTGTGGCAGGGTCTGCTCCACGCCGCAGTCATATTCATTTGCCCGCTGTAAAACTGGCAGGCTTTCATTTGCGTCCTCGTCATGCATACTCCGGTGCGAAGTCTGTTAAGGGACCTCCATATATTCCACAGGGTCGTGTCCAGGGGCTAGGTCCTCTTTCGGGGCAATCCAAGTATTCCCTTCAGTTGCGCTTCTTCTTTAACTAAAATTCACTGTACGAACCGTCTCGTGATGCCCAATTTCGTGGCCCGTCGTCTGCTTGATGTTTCTTCGTTCTCATCGACATGGGCAGCCACAGCCGCGATATTCTCTATCCCTGCAAGTTCTCTTGTGGTTCCAGCTAAAAGAGTGAAGCAGCAAAGCAAAGGAATCTTGGTCAAAAAATTCGACACAATTATTCTATGCTCTAACCGGGTATAGCGTTTTTAACCCTTTCGCATCGGTTGTCGGCACATGCCGTCATAAGATTCTCCGAGCGCTGGCATCGGTTAACGTGATATATCGTTTTGCTACTTTCTTAGAATAGTTTTAAATGCATCATTGATAGCTAAAGGATACAAGAACCAATGTGGTAAATGAAAATAGACCAGATAAGTACATTTATGCTTCAAATACTAGCTTTATAATTGACAGTATATATATTTTTATTTTTATGTAAACACATACAGGAGAATACCGACAGACGGTGATAGTAATTCTGAAGTCTCATCTGTGGAATTCTATGACGCTTATCATGGTGTATATGGCTAAACGCTGCACGTGGAGTGTTGATCCGCCAACGTCACAGACTACAGCCCGAGATTCGCGCATCATCCTTTATTATTACAGGAATTTACTATGAATGGGTGGTCTTCACGGGACGACTTTGGTCTACCACCAATTTTAATTAATAGGCTATGACTGACATTTTACGGGTGATTGATCAAATTCACACCAACCGGGGATATTTTAGAGCTCAGAAATCGATTAAAAATCCTCTTTTTAAATCTCCGTCGGCGATCGAACCCACGACCTTTGGCTTGTAAAGAAAACGCTTTGACCATTGAGCTATGAACGCCGGCTAAAATTTGTATTCGAACCGAGCCGTAATGAAAGGGTTAAACTGCAGCTGTCTTGTTCACAAATATCAAATACGCTTGACGTATGACGCCATTTGCAAAAAATATGATCCTCCGATAGGGCCATTTACGCCACTCTGTATATAAAATTTGTTAACCTCTCCTCCCCGGTGATGTCTATCGACTACACATTGCTTGTAATAACTTAAATATCTCTGTAAATATAATACACACCAGATTTTAGGTATTCCTCCTTAATACATTTACGTATTGAAAAAAAAATATTTATAATAATAGGCACTCATCGGGAGCAGGAAATATTTTTCTAAAATCCGAATAAATTCACCACTACACTCAAGACGCGTCAACTGTCATGTATTCATTCGACCTGTCGGAAGCGTGTGCGAAAATAAAATTTAAAAATACCCAGATGCGTCGGCATCTATACTCCTCACTCTCGCTGACGTACTAATATGAGTGAGCGAGACGGAAACCTCAGTTGGTCGGCTAGTTCGAAATGATATCGATGCGCGTCGGCTCATCGATATGTCGACAGGCTTTTAGTAGCTCGGAAGTTCACGCGCCAAGGTGCGTCTGGCCGTTTGAGGTCTTCGTCTGATATTTTTCATGTTTTCAGCTATTAAATGTCAAGTATTACTGCTTATTGACATCAACTATTGTAAAATTAAGCGATATCTTTGAATATTTTCATTTTTTAGAATTTCTACTCATTTTATTCACTTTAAATCAGAATGTGTTACGAGTACACACCATCGGAACGCGCGGAAGTTTTTAACATAGTAAGGCGAGGGTTAATAAAAATAATATGGTCAACAATATTTTTGTGATAACGGTATACTAATCGTGTACAATTCGAACCGGTGACCTATCACGTAGTGTTCTAAAACGTTTCTAATTCAACTACGTTGTCTAGCATGTAATACGTTCGCGTGATCAAATATTACAATGGAAATAGAATTTTCGCATACGAAATTTGTCCCAATGTTCTTGAAGCGATATCACTTTCACTAAAAACACTCGGGCTGGCAAACTCACCTGTTTATTTTAGTACAAATTGACGGTAAATGTTAATTATTTTTATCGGTGTTTTTATACGTTCATATTTGTCTTCATGTCACTTCCTCTTAAATCCGTTCTATATTTTTTAAACCATCGCACGTAGGAAAGCACTACAGGTCGAGACAAGCATACTCTTGGCAGAGGAATCAGACTGTTTAAACCAAATCGCCTAGGATGTTGATATATTTCACGTAAGGGAGGCCCAATTCAGGCATGAACTCCACGAGTTTCTTTGGAGGAATAATTTGTTGGCGTCGTCTGTTTGATGAGCATTGGGACGATCGTATGCTGAGGTATAGCTCTATGGTCGAAGCGTTTGCTTTGCAAGCCAAAGGTCGTGGGTTCGATCCCCGAAAAGAGTTGAAAAATATTTTTTTAAATCGATTTTTGAGTTCTAAAATAAAAAAACCGCGGTTGGTGTGAATTTGATCCCTCGCCCGTAAAATGACAGTCATAGCCTATTAATTAAAATCGGTGTTAGGCGAAAGTCGTCCCGTGAAGACCACTCATTGATGATGCGTGAATCTCGGGCTGTTGTAGTCTGTGACGTTGGCGGATCGACACTCCACATGCAGCGCTTAGCCATATGCACCATGTTAAGCATTAGAGAATTTCACAAATGAGACTTCAGTACTACTATCACCATCTGTTAGTATTCTCCTGTATATGTAACTTCCTTTTACTAGAATCTGGGCTTATATTAAAAGTTAAAATACTTCATAGCACTGAATGTAGGTTCGAGCTATTAGTGTTTTGGGAAAACACGAGAAATATTTTTAATTGTAATAAATATGAATAATTTTGGTAAATACTTAATTTATGCATTGTTAATAGAACTTTAAAAAAAATGGTTTTCTTGATCTCGAAGTAGCAATGTCCGTACAATTTATCAACAGGTAATTTATGAGCCCGATGGATCGGTCACATCATGCGCCACGACTTTCTTCTCACGACATTGTGGTGGGGATGGTTGAGGGAGAAATTGCAGATGGGATTATTTGCAGCAAGTGTTCGAGGACATGAGTTCTAGCTCTTATGCTGAGCTGAAGAAGGTTGCGGAGGATCGATAAGAGTAGTCATCGAGATGCAAGATTCTGTTGATGCAAACCAATCCACCGGATTGATACTACCACGAAGAAGAATTTGTGTTTTATTTTTAAAAAAGTAAACAGGCGTATTCTTGGCGCGTATATATCTTCTTCGTAGTATCAATCCGGTGGATTGGTTTGCAGCAACAGAATCTTGCATCTCGATCTCCATTCCTCTCGGTCCTCCGCAACCCTTTTCAGCTCAGCATAAGCGCTACAATTCATGTCCTCTAATACTTGCTGCAAATACTCCAATCTAGGGCGCCCTCTACAGTTTCTGCCCTCAACCATCCCCTCCACAATATCGTGAAGAAAACCAACGTGGCGCATGATGTGACATCTCTGAGATGGTTCTTATTAGGTGCCTATCTTTCTTGATTATCCTGAGAACCTCATTGTTCGTGACGTGGTCTCTTCAGGAAATTCCGAGAATTCTTCTGTACGACCACATCTCAAAGGCCTCTAGTCTTTTTTTATCGCTTTCAGATAAGCACCATGTCTCACAGCCGTACATTGAGATGCTCCAAACAATGCGTACATATATAATAACTTAAAATTTAAATAAAAGAAAGAACAAGAACACATACAAAAATATATCTATGTTCTCGCGTATATAACGAGGAATGTTTTAAAATACTCTAAATACTAGAGTGACCTTGACGTCACAGCGATTTGCGTGCATTGTATTTACGAAAAAATCCGCCAATTACCTTGCAGTTGTTGTCTTATTATATGTCATTTTAGTTATGTCAACAAATTCGGGCAAAAATGTCTTGGGAAAGGTGACCTTTTGCTGATTCGGTGTCGCTAAATCACATTGACACTGTTTGTTTTTTAATTTGGCAAGAGATTTGTTTCATATACGAGGGTGATCCGTAATATAAGATTCCCAGTGATATTTCTCAGTGTAAAACATGTTTAATTACATGAATGCGTACATTTTTGGAAAGTTCAGATTTGTACCTATTTTTCTACACAGTCGCCACTGAGGTAAATGCATTTTTGCATGCGGCGTGCGAGCTTTTGAATGCCCGAGTCAAAAAAATCTGCCGGCAAGCCACGCAGATACCTGAGAGCCGCTTCTTCCGGCTCTTCTCTGTCGCCGAAATGCGTTCCATCCAGGTGTTTCTTCATGTCAGAGAAGAGATGATATAAAATAGTCACTTGGGGCTAAGTCCGGGCTGTAGTGTGGGGTGTTTGACAATACCTCATCCAAATTTTGCGATGAGCTCGTTCCTTCCTCTCGAATCCGTTAAATATTTTTTTAGCGATCGCACGTAATAGTGCACTACCGGAGGCTGGACGCTGAGATCGGAAAAGTAAGAACATTCTTAGATAATCGCCATCATTAATTATAATTGATGTAAGAAATTATAATCATTGAGATTTACTGTCTGAAAACATTATAAAACCATCTGGCAACGCTCACGGAACGGACATATGTCCACTCTGGTTTCAAGCTCGAGAGCTACTGCCGATAGTCGTGGTAATGGCCGGACCCGCTCTCTTCCTTCGCCGATTAATGTTTTTCAAGTGATTATTTTTCACTTACCTTTTAAGTATTTATTACTGAACGTTTGCTTATTGAATAATGACTGCCATCAATTGAATTAAATCCTTCCAAAAAAATAGTTGCTTTAATCCTTACCTCGATGTGACATAATGTTCGATTCTCGACAAGATTCACGTTACTTGTCGAGAGAGTGTCTCTAATTACGTCTATAATTACTCCAGCCGTATTCACATCGCTTGTCTTGTCTTTTGTCTTGGGCTCGCCTGTGCGACCCACAGTTTTTTTTGCCCTCTTCTGATTCTATTTCCGCGACGCTTCCCGCGAGCCACCGTTGTCTATTCCGGTCCCTCCAGTGACCGATGCAATAGCTGAGTGCAGTAATGTAATGACTATTTTTTTGTTCTCATTGCTGCATTAGATTTCGATCGTTTTTTAGAGAGGGTCAATGACCGATAAGAATTTTTAAATATATATTTTTTCGCATTATTTGTTCGCTGCTCTTCGATTAGTTGGCCGGTGTGGATAGCTTAGTAGTTAAAGCATTTGCTTTGCGAGCCAAGGGTCGTGGGTTAGATCCCCGACGGAGATTAAAAAAAGGATTTATAATCGATTTCTGAGCTCTAAAATATCCTCGGTTTGTGTGAATTCGATCCCTCGCCCGTAAAATGCCAGTCGTAGCCTATTAATCAAAATTGGTGGACGAAAGACGTCCCGTGAAAGCCACCCGTTCATAGTAAATTCCTGTATTAATAAGAATGATGCGTGAATCTCGGGCTCAACAATCCACATGCAGTCATATGCACTATGGTAAGCGTCATAGAATTCTACAGATAAGACTTCAGAATTACTATTACCATCTGTCGGTATTCTACTGTACGTGTTTACATAAAAAAAAATGTTTAATATATTTCTAATGTCGATTTATACCCCCGGTTGGTGTGAATTTGATCCCTCACCCGTAAAATGCCAGTCGTAGCCTATTAATAAAAAATGCTGATATACGAAATATATCCCGTGAACACGAACCATTTTTTGTTAGAAAATACTAATTGAACCAGTCTTACGTCTGTGTTCCATTGATAGCAAGTTTATATACGTAAGAGTGTCATTCATTGTCAGACGAATTGCTCTTCTATGAAACTAGTCAATTAAATCTGTAAAGAATTTTGGGGCTCAAAGGTGACTGCTGTATTGAAGGATACGGCAGATTTGCCTTTATATAGAAGAAGATGTTTTTTGTTGGTGAAATACCTCAGGGTCAGATCCTGTCTGCCCAGAAGTAGGCGACGTCGATGGCGTTACACCCGGCCATCATCAGGTCTTCCTGGATGCAGCTACTCGGACACAGCGCACACTCCAGAAGGTGTGACAGGGTCTGCTCCACGCCGCAATCACATTCAGTCGGCCCGCTGTAAAAATGCCAGGCTTTCATTTGTGTCCTCGTCTTGAATACTCCGGTCCGGTCTGTTAAGGGACTTCCGTATATTCCACCTCTGGTCGTGTCCAGGGGCTAGGTCCTCTTTCGGAGCAAAATACCTCCGTGATCTATAGCAGTGCTCCGCAACCGGTGTGCCGTGGCACACTGGTGTGCCGTAAGCCGATACAGGTGTGCCGCGATCAAATAAGGCAATATTATAAATAAATAATTTTACAACGGTCCTCAAGCTCCCAGCGCCTATCGCCTATTTATGTAGACATACAACGAAGGACTTGCTTTATTAAGTTCTAAATGAACTTAAAAAAAAGTGAAATTGATCAAATTAATATCTATTTTTGGCTTTTGGTGTGCCGCGGTATTCAAGGTGAAAATTTTGGTGTGCCGTAGAATCCAAAAAAATACTTTGGTGTGCTGTAGATGAGAAAAGGTTGCGGAGCTCTGATCTATACAATACACTTAGTTTTTAGGATGCGAAACTTGCTTTAGACTTAATAGTCTCATAACATTATGGAAATAAATAATAATTCATTGTAATTGCGTGTCATCATCATCGCCCTGTATCCGTACATTGCTGAACGTAAGCCTCCCGCATGAGTCTCCATCTCTTCAATCCTCCGCCTTCAATATTTAGGCCACTCCCGCTATTCTTATTATGTCGTCAGTCCATCTTGCAGGAGGTCGGCCAATGCGTTCGTTTGCCAGTTCTTGGGCGCCATTCCAATACTTTTCTTCCCCGTCGACCGTCGTCTCTTCGACAGACATGTCCTGCCCATTGCCACTTAAATGTGCCTATTCGTTAAGTAGCCTTAACTACTTGTATTCTTCTGCAGATATCCTCTTTTCGGATTGTATCTTTTAGCGACACTCCTCTCATGGATCTCTCCATAGTACGCTGGGTGACCTTTATTTTATGTGTAAGACTTTCTGTCAGATTCCACGTCTCTGCGCCATAAGTTAATACAGGGAGGATGCATTGGTTAAACGTCTTAGTTTTAAGACATTGCGGAATTTTCGCTTTAAAATTAAACCGGCAATTGCGTGTATGTCGAATAATCACAGGTTTACATTCATTAGTGAAACGCAACAGACGACTTGCCGAAAATAACGTTTAAAAATTAAAAAAATAAACTAAAACAATGGAGAATTTTTACGAAACTTTTTTAAGATCGTGGGCATTGCTCTCTTGATGTGAGCTGTGCTGAGAGAGAAAATGCAGGTAAGAAATTCAACGCAGGTGAAGTGAAATGATCGCATTTTGGGTTGCCCAACCGTGCGGCAAGGCAGTCCATTGAACCGGCATTGCGGGCGGACTCTATGACGTTCTGATTTGCTCGATTCGATAAAAAAAAACTTTTGCTATGCACCGGTAGTTGTATATCAATATACTCGAGAAAATTAACATGGTACAAGACTGTCTGAATAAAATGTATTCGGAATATTTTTATTTTTTAGAATATATTACAATACTCTGATATCAGCTTCATATAAACTAGAGGCCTTTGAGATGTGGTTATACAGAAGAATTATCGGAATTTCCTGGAGAGACCACGCCTCGAACAATGAGATTCTCAGGATAATCAAGGAAGAAAGGCACCTAGTAAGAACCATCTCAGAGAGGCGATCGGTCACATCATGCGCCGCGATGGTCTTCTTCACGACATTGTGGAGGGGATGGTTGAGGGGAGAAACTGCAGAAGGCGCACGGAAGTATTTGCAGCAAGTGTTCGAGGACATGAATTGTAGCTCTTACGTTGAGCTGAAGAGGATTGCGGAGGACCGAGAGGAGTGGAGATCGCGATGCAAGATTTTGTTGCTGCAAACCAATCCAACGGATTGATACTACGAAAAAGATAGTTCTTTTAGGCTGATAAAGCTTTGAAAAACAATCTTTTGTCTATTATTTTTGTTCGCTCGCCTGACATGCACATCTAGTAATGTTAGTCTTCATTATATAATATTACACGGCGCTTACATACGCCATTTTATTTGTTATGACAGTTGCTCCATTTCATGTTGGTGCAATTGTCAACTTTAATTTGCTTTTTTGCCGCGATTGTCTTGGCGGCGCTGGATGTCACAGTATTCCGGCAGTTGTCAGTTAACTTTTCGTCCGGCCGGCAAACGCCATACCGGTCGGACGAAAAACAAATTCTTTAATAACAATAAATGCGAATTGTGCTCTAAAAACAAGTTCTTTGTGTTGTTAATCTGCTCCTGCATCCTTCCTCCACGCGGCCACGAGACAAACCCGCGACTTGTCGTCTTTTTAAAGACGCGGGATGTCAACGTATAAGTCCCTCATAGATAATTGATCTAATTTTTTTTACCATATCCGCTTAATATATTTGGAGCATATAGACATTAAAAATTTCCGTTTCACGGTTCTGTAAGCTCAGATTGTCCATGCCTTGTCCCAGAACACATCTATCCCCGGAGGATCACATGGGGACATAGATGTTTTCAGGGCAAGCGCACACGAACTCACATAGACTGCGGCTCTTGGATCAGTGAAATATTTGGGTGTTCAATAATCAGAGTTTTTAAGGAGATCGGATGATCAGCCCGACGCTCCCGAGGCCTGAAGAGGTGTCGAAACCCTACCGGCGACATGTATAGAGCTTAGATTTGATTGCCGTCGGGTATAGCTCAATGGTCAAAGCGTTTGCTTTGTAAGTCGAAGGTCGTGGGTGCGATCCCCGACAGAGATTTAATAAAAAAGTATTTATAATCGATTTCTGAGTTCTAAAATACCCCAGTTGGTGTGAATTTGATACCTCACCCGTAAAATTCCAGTCATAGCCTATTAATTAATATTGGTGGTAGACGAATGTCGTCCCGTGAAGACCACCCTTCTTCATCGTAGTATCAATCCGGTGGATTGGTTTGCAGTGACAGAATCTTGCATCTCGATCTCCATTCCTCTCGGTCCTCCGCAACCCTTTTCAGCTCAGCATAAGCGCTACAATTCATGTCCTCGAACATTTGCTGCAAAAACTCCCGTCTAGGGCGCCCTCTACAGTTTCTACCCTCAACCATCCCTTTCACAATATCGTGAAGAAGACCATCGTGGCGCATGATATGACCAATCCATCGGGCTCGCCTCTCTGAGATGGTTCTTATTAGGTGCCTATCTTTCTTGATTATCTTGAGAACCTCATTGTTCGTGACGTGGTCTCTCCAGGAGATTCCGAGAATTCTTATGAAGACCACCCATTCATAGTAAAATCCTGTAATAATTAGGATGGTGCGTGAATCACCACTCCACATGCAGCGCTTATGCACCACGGTAAGCGTCATAGAATTCCACAGATGAGACTTCAGAATTACTATCACCGTCTGTCGTAATTTTTCTGTATGTGTTTACATAAAAAAAAAAATGTTTTTTATCTAGCTTGGTTGGGATTTGAACCGACAGAGTCTGAATAACTATAAACTCTCTTATCACTGGACTATGCCGCCCGGCTATGATAACAAAAAACACTAATTAGTTCATCTCAAGACGCCGCAAAGATTGATAAAGCGCAAATATCGAATCCCGCGGCCTAGCTGTTACGCGTTATCAGTACCGAACATCACTCTCGACGCTTGATCGGAAATAGTTACGGGTTCGACGCCCGCCGTTGCTTTGATAGGTGTAATAGTCGGCGTACGTATGCAGTCGGCGGGCTGCGGGATGCGGAGCTAATGGGTGTCGCACTTTGAGGACAGGTGGTTTAACCGGCCGACTTGCAAACGGAGGTCGTAAATCACCGCTGCACTCGAGAGGCTCTCAAACTTTTCGTTCAATTTTGTATTTATTTGGTTTTGTATGTCAGTACACACGATCAATAAGTGATTCGGCTGGGGTCTGAAAGCATACGCTCTGCCCCAAGTTCGGAGTTCGTCAAGTTTATCGTAAAAATATATGTGCTATTGAAAAAGTGTGTTGTTTATCTGCTTCTCATACCACGCGATCCGATAACTATCGCGGCGACGTGTCGTTTTTCTGCTTTCAGTGATTTAATTTATTTTTTAAGTTGTATTGTAGTTTTTTTTTTTATGTAAACACATACAGCGTCCAGCCTCCCTGGCTGAACGTCATTGAGTGCACTGGTCTTGACCGGGTGTACTCTCCTGCATGCGTTTACATAAAAAAAAATACAGGAATATACCGACAGATGGTGATGGTAATTCTGAAGTCTCATCTTTGGAATTCTATTACACTTACCATCGTGCATATGGCTAAGCGCTGCATGCGGAGTGTTGATCCGCCAGCGTCATAGACTACAGCCCGAGATTCACGCATCATCCTTACTATTACAGGAATTTACTATGAATGGGTGATCTTCACGGGACGACTTTCGTCTACCACCAATTTTAATTAATAGGCTATGACTGGCATTTTACGGGTGAGGGATCAAATTCACACCAACCGGAGGTATTTTAGAGTTCAGAAATCGATTAAAAATCATATTTTTAAATCTCCGTCGGGGATCGAACCGTCGACCTTTGGCTTGCAAAGCAAACGCTTTGACCATTGAACTATACCCGCCGGTGAAACTAAATATAATTTATTTAGTTTTTTTTTGCCGGTCGCCTTGTACCTGCGCTCCTTGGGAGCACTTTCCAAGGCATTGTTTTCAGAGTACTTTCTCGTTATGCAAGTAACGGGCTTTGGTGAGCAACACCAAACGTGGGTGTAAAAGTTAGTAGTTCAGACGTTCAAATTGGGACTTTTTCACTTCTTTGCCGAAGGTCGCCGCGTATGCAGAAAAAGCACGGTAGTTGGACTCCGTATATATGAGGTCGACATATCCAACCGGTCCGGGCATCCGTTGGATTACGCTAAAGAGCCTTTGCCTACTTAAATCTAATATTGGACAATGCCACAGAACGTGTTCAGCGTCCTGCAAGGGGCTGCCGCATGGGCAGTCTGGACTATCAACGAGGCTAAACTTGAAGAGTTTAGCCTTAAAATTGCCGAGACCGGTCATGAATTGACTAGTCCAACGGTTTGGAATAAGCCACGGCATCTATCATCGAAGGAAATAAGGAACATGTGTGTTAGTTAAATATTCAGGTATCGCTGCTGTATATTTTGTCGAGTACAGGAACCACTGCTATGTATTATTAGCTCAGTGCAATATGTTGGTTCCAAATGGAACCATTCCATTATTACGAGAGTTATGAGTCTTACGGAGGAGTTATGAGTTGAGGTCTTGCAATAAGTTCATCTTGTTCCTTTACTGTGAGACGGCTGCACACTGAAACAATGTAAAATATGAATTACTTTTTACATAGGCAATTAATCATTTTAATGTAATGAAATATGACTTAAATGCGCTATTGAAATATGTTCATATCAGCTTGATAAAGCTCTTTTAGGCTGATGGCGTAAAGCTGGAAAAACAATCTTTTACCTCTTATTTTTGTTCGCTCTGACATGCACATCCAATAATGTTAGTTTTAATTATATAATATTACACGGCGTTTGCATACGCCATTTTATTTGTTATGACAGCTGCTTCATTTCATGTTGGTGCAATTGTCATCTTTAATTTGATTTTTTGCCGCGATTGTCTTGGCGGCGCTGCTTGTCACAGTGTTCCGGGGAGTCGTAAGTCAAATCCCTGTCCGGCTGGCGAAACGTCTTGTCGGATAAGAAAATCAAGTATTTATCAAAAATAAATGCGAATTGTGCTTCGAAAACAAGTTATTTTGTGTTGTTAACCTGCTCCTGCATCCTTCCTCCACGCGGCCACGTGAAGAACCTGCGACTTATTAAAGACGGGGATGTCAATATCAATTATTTCAGTAAACAACCTGTACATAATATTTAAACTATCGCAGGCATTTTTCGGGTAATTTGTTAATCGGAATTTTCTAGGAAACCGGACGACTACCCCGACGTTCATGAGGCCTTGACCATTTGGTCCAAAAGAGCGGCTAAATCTAATCAATGACACGTGATAAGCAATGTGAAAGTTTTAGTCCGTGTCTAACGTTCTGTAACTTCTATGCTCTAGCGATAACTGCGCGTGATGGTCTTTGGTCTTTTAAAAAAAAAATTACATTGTTTTATTTTGATGTCGATTCAAATATAGAACTCGGATCGAAATCTAAATGATTTAATATCACTTGGTACGCTCTGGACTTCCATATAAAATGCAACTGCAATTAGTCTATGAATGTATATTTCCAGACCACTATACTCTATATAAATATAGCACGATCCCTGAGTATTCAATTTGGGTTCGATACCCGACGAATATTCTTCTTTAGCCTCGCCATTTCTCATCATCTAGGGTCGGCGCTCCTTGTGCACATCGGCCAAGTCTGTCTGTCCTGCGCTGCTTACTCGGTCAAGCCCAGAGCTTTGAGATCCTTGTCTACAGTTGCAGTCCAGGTTGCCTGCGGTCTTCCAGGTCTTCTTCTCAGCGTGGGTATGTTGGGGCTTTTCTTCACCATGTGGTCCTCATCTCTCCGTGTCACATGCCCACACCATCTTAAGAGGTTTTCCCTTATCTTTTATGAAATGAACCCCGAATATGCTCATTTCGAACTCTGTCCACTCTAGTCACACCGCACGCCCACCTCAGCATCTTCATCTTTGCTACACGAATCCTATCCAAGTCACGTTTCAGCTGGCCTTGCAGCAGTTTTGTAGATTTTAACTTTGGTCCTAACTGAAATCTTGCTATCACACAAAACCCCAGAGAGAGACCTCCATTTCAGCTATAGGCTATGACTGGAATTTCACGGGTGAGGGGTCAAATTCCCACAAATCGAGGGTATTTTAGAGCTCAGAAATGTTTTTTTTTTAATCTCCGTCGATGATTGAACCCGCGACCTTTGGTTGCAAAGCAAACGCTTTGACCATTGAGCCATACCAAATGTATATATGTGTAGGAAATACATATCATCGTAGCTCTCGGATGTTTTTAGCACAGTAAGGGTAGGGTTAATCCGCGTCCTTAATCCATTCTTAACCCTTTACGTGCGAGGTGCGGATACATCCGCACCAACTTGCACTGCTCTTAAGTGCGAGGTGCAGATTTATCCCACGCCCTGAAAAAAACACGTCGCTTCAGTGCGAGATGCGGATTTATCCGAATACTATATTGAGTATAATTTTGTTTCGTATTACGACATTCCTTTGTCAATTTTTTTTTACGATATGTATTGCGTTGTGGGTCATTCTACACACGTTTCAAATTTGCCCTTTTTAAAAAAAAATAATGTATTTATTTAATTTAGTTCTGAAGGTGAATATAAATGCAGCACTGACCAATCAAAACACATAAAAAAATCGTCTTTAAATATTCAACTTTATTTTTCATTGACCAATTGACTTATTTCTTGACTTTTTACGAAATCTTATTTCGCACGTATACGGTTATTAAGCCATTCTTAAAAGATGATGAAGATTAAACATTTAAATCGATTGTGACGACTGTAGACCATAGATTAATAATTTTATGTCGGTGTGTCTTGGTCCAGTGGTTTAAGGTAGGATCGATGGATTAATGATGCGGAGATCCCGGTTCGGATCCCGCCCGAGGAACGGTAGCATCATCATCATCATCATTATCGTCAACAGAACTAGTAAATTATTACCATTGTCGGACCAAGAAATTACGCGCTTCAGTGAGTGAGCTGGCGACGCGTTCCAGTACTGTGCTCACGTAAATGTATTATAATTATTTTTATATTAACCATTTCGCATCGGTTGTCGATATATGCCGTCTAAGATTCCCCGTCTAAGATTGTATTCCTTGGAAGTACGATCACCTGGGATGGCAGAACAAAAAGAGAAGTCAACAGTCGAATACATCAAGCAAGGCTAGCTTTCAATAAAAAAACCAAATTCTTGAGTCAAAGAATATTTCTTTAGGGCTCCGCAAGCAACTTGCCAAAACACTTGCTTGCAGCATCTTAATGTAAGGCTGTGAGACATGGTGCTTATCTAAAAGTGATAAAAAAAGACTAGAGGCCTTTGAGATGTGGTCGCACAGAAGAATTCTCGGAATTTCCTGGAGAGACCACGTCACGAACAATGAGGTTCTCAGAATAATCAAGGAAGATAGGCAACTAATAAGAACCATCTCAGAGAGGCGAGCCCGATGGATTGGTCACATCATGCACCACGATGGTCTTCTTCACGATATTGTGGAAGGGATGTTTGAGGGTTGAAACTGTAGAGGGCGCCCCAGACGGGAGTATTTGCAGCAAGTATTCGAGGACATGAATTGTAGTGCTTATGCTGAGCTGAAAAGGGTTGCGGAGGACCGAAAGGAATGGAGATCGAGATGCAAGATTCTGTTGCTGCAAACTAATCCACCGGATTGATACTACGAAGAAGAAGATTCCCCTACCGTTGATATCGGTAGCCGTGATGTATCGTTTTGCAGGGTGTCCTCAGGTGTCACCAGTTCCGTTGTCGACTGCAGGAAGCTTCTTCTTGATTTGAGCCGTGTGATCATATTTTGATTGTATCCGATGATTAAGAGAGGCTACTCATTTAAACCGAAGTCTTTTTGTATTTACGTTAACCCTTTCGCATCGGTTGTCTGCATATGTTGTCTAAGGTTCCCCGACCGTTGACATCGGTTGACGTTCATATCGTTTGGCTACTTTCAGTACTCATTTGTGACATCTACGGTAGGAGCTTGGAGCTGCAGTCATTCCCTTTATCAACCTACATGTATTATTTACATGAATCTGTAAAGCATGTAAATAAATATCGTTTGGTTTCGTCACAGGAGCGATTTTTCTGTAAACCACATGTGTCAATTCCACCACATTTATGGATTACATAATGAAATTTTGTTAAATATAATAGTTTTTTATGCATCATCTGATAGCTAAAGGGTAGAAGAACCAATGTGATATATAATATGAAAATAGGTCAGATAAGTACATTTATGCTTCAAATACAGGTACCTGTACTAGTTTAAAGGAAAAAGAAAGGTTTGAAAAATTCACGCCGTATTGACAGTATAATTTGTATTCCACCGAGCCGTAACGAAAGGGTTAAAAAAATGATAATGCATGAATATAAGTAAGAAAAATATAATCCTATGTAATACAGTTTTTAAGATATATTGCTTTTGGAAACGTACTCGTATTTCGTAAAAAAATAGGTGTGTTATTTCAATAAACATCCTCCTCTCCTTAAATTGTAGTTATTCAGTCGCGTGGTGGCAGGAAGAGGAGCAGATTAACAACACAAAGACTTTTTCTGAAGCACATTGACATATACAGGTATATTTCGATAACTTTACAAACTTCTGGCCCGGACCGCAGCATTCAGGCCGGGCCACAATACGACCTTTTTCGCGGTCGGCACACGACTGAGCGCGCTCGTGATGGGCTGTCGTCATGTACGACTAGCGATCAGAAATAAGAGAATGTATATCGAGGTTTTCAGTACCAGTCTTCTTCTTCTTCGTGTCAGCGACGTCAAATTATTTTTTCCCAATATCTGGCAACATCGATGGCTCGTGTGTTGCCCAGCATTAGGTCCTGAGATGTGCAACTTGTTGGGCACATGGAGCAGCATCTTAGGTGTGAGGCGGTCTGCAGGTCTCCACAGTCACACAATAGTGTCTCACCCTGCCGAAGCATTCCCAACCGCTCGAGATTGTCCTTTGTTCTACCAACTCCGGTTCTTAATCTGTTTAGGGATTTCTAGGTCCGCCAGTCAAGGCTCTTGCCAGTTGGGAGGCCTTCCTTTGGAGTAATGAAATCCTCTGGTGCGATTTGTTGCCAGAGTTGGAGGTTGTGTGGATTTCAGAAAGCTGCTTCGAGACTTCAATCTTGGTGTTGGGGGTATCTGATTACCAGTTAGCAAGTGCTATATCATGATGATGTCACATATGTAGGTGTGATCTGCATTTTATGCTTAAATGGTGTCACGACCTATCCTTTGTAGAAAATTCGTTCAACAACTCATCGGTAACGATGTGGGTCGCACTGGACGATAATGCACGGGGCGTTTGGTGCACTGGATGACTTGCTAACCTAACAATTTTTCCAGTGATCGGAGAGTCCAGAGATCCATGGGTCTCGTTAACGAAATAACTTAGGTTAGGTTAGGTTGGAGATATATATATACGTATTATGACGTTCAATTTATACTCGTTACTATATGTAAGATGAATCAGAGATAGCGCATCATCAAGGTGACTTCGATCTGTCAATGGCGATAAATGTCCGGTCTAGACCACTGGCCTTAAAAATGTAATAGTTTCCTCAAATACTTGAATGCTTTTTTATCATTTTTCGAATTTGCGGAAGCACATTCTCGTATAAAATGTACAGAATGATACGGCGCTCGGATTCGGCATTAAATACAAAATTCCTTCAGCGAATGGAGACCGAAGGAATGGAATGGAAGATGCCGATAGACTGCTGGTGGAAAGAGATGGACATGCATTTAGTGTTCTACTGGGCAGTGGCTCTCCAAGTGTTGCGTTTTAGAACCGTCATTGATATAGAAATATTTGAAAAATATGTCATTTTTATTAATTTATGATTTTTATATTTGACAGAACAGATCTGATGAAAATGATATGTCAAATGATATGTTAAAGCGTAAAAAATAAAGTAAAACACAAAAGTCTATACCTGTATAATCGTGTCGGAAACAACAGGGTCAGATCCTGTCTGCCCAGAACGACGACGTCGATGGTGTTACGCTCGGCCAGCATCAGGTCTTGTGCAGCTACTCGGACACAGCGCACACTGCAGAAGGGGTGACAGGGTCTGATCCACGCCGCAGTCACATTCAGTCGGTCCGCTGTACCACTAAACCGCTAAACCAATCTTACGCGTGTGTTCCATTGATTGCAGGTTAGACGTAAGAGTGTCATTGTTTATCAAACGAATTTCTCTTCTTTGAACTGAGTCGATCAAGTTTAGAAGGTATTGATATCCTCCGTCTTAAAAAAGGCTACAACTCGCGGGCTCGTCACTTGGCCGCGTGGAGGAAGGATGCAGGAGCAGATCACAAAGCCATAGAACTTGTTTTTGAAGCACAATTCGCATTTATATTTAATTAAACACTTGATTTCCCCGTTCGACCATAACATGACGTTACTTCCGCCTCGGTCGAACGGGGCTTGACTGACGACTGCCGGAACACTGTGACATGCAGCCTCGCCAAGAGAATCACGGCAAAAAAACAAATTAAAGATGACAGTTGAACCAACATGAAATGGAGCAACTCTCATAACAAATAAAATGGCGTATGCAAACGCCGTGTAATTTTATATATAATTAAACTATCATTATTAGATGTGCATGTTAGGCGAGCGAACAAAAATAAGAGACAAAAGATCGTTTTTCGAGGCTTTACAGCATCAGCCTAAATGAGATATAATGTCGCAATATTTCCCAGCGTTGTTCAAGCGTATACACAACCATATTCGTTCAGCGGAAGTATAAAACTAATTATCTGTCAAATCAGACATGAGCTAAGTGTTACCATTCACGAAATAAGCACTAGTTGAAAAAAAAAACGTTAGATGGCGGACCCTTTATATAACACACCTAGTTTTTTGGAAGCGAGACCGGCTTTATACTTAATTGACTCGTAATATTTGACATTGTTCAAGATTGGTACTACAAGGATGTTAGTATTTTAGTGCGGTATTGTGAACGCTAGATTCGATCTGTACCCGCACCGCTCTTTAGGAACATTAGGCTCTAATGAAATTCGTGAGAACAAGAGTGGAAGCATTGCTGAGAGAGGTCGACGACATTTCTGCAGCATTCGATCCAGTTACTTTTTTTTTTGCTCTCCGTCACTCTAATCACCGATGAGGAGCTCATTTACCTACGTGTACCAAACTACGTTTTTTTTTCACGTATGCGGAATAAAAAACGTTTTATACTGACTAAATTGGAGGTACGAAGGTGATCCGTAAAATAAGTTTTCCGTGGCGCCACAGTTCTGAAAAGCGTTGTTATTGTGGATCCCGCGATTCTGTAGTGTACCTTGGTTCTCCCACTCCAAATACCGTCCCTAGCGAGCTGCCTGCAGAGCTCAGTCTTGGCTTGGCAGCCATACGTGATGGATCTCCCCCTCGCTTCGCCCGCCAGGTGTGAGTGATTCTTTTCTTTCCCGTTCCCGAAGTTCGTTGGTTCGAACCCTGACGGAGATGAAAAAAAAAACGATTTCTTAGATCTATAAATACGGTGTGAATTTGATCCCCGTAAAATGCCAGTTAAAAACTTTTAATAAAAAATGGTGGTAGACAAAAGTCGTCCCGTAAATACCACCCATAGTGATTTCCTGTATTAATTGGTAAATGCGTTAATGTCGGACTGAAGTCCTATATAAGTGAATGACTATAGTGGATTAATACTCTGCAAGTAGCGCTTAGCCATATGTAACGTGGTAAGCGTTCTTCTTCGTAGCATCAATCCGGTGGATTGGTTTGCAGCAACAGAATCTTGCATCTCGATCTCCATTCCTCTCGGTCCTCCGCAACCCTTTTCAGCTCAGCATAAGCGCTACAGTTCATGTCCTCGAATACTTTCTGCAAATACTCCCGTTTAGGGCGCCCTCTACAGTTTCTGCCCTCAACCATCCCCTCCACAATATCGTGAAGAAGACCATCGTGGCGCATGATGTGACCAATCCATCGGGCTCGCCTTTTGTGAGATGGTTCTTATTAGTTGCCTATCTTCCTTTATTATTCTGAGAACCTCATTGTTCGTGACGTGCGGTAAGCGTTATAGAATCAATAAATGAGATTTCTGCATCATGTCACCATTGAAGGTACAATCACCTGGGATGGCAGAACTCAAAGTGAAGTCAACAGTCGCATACATCAAGCAAGGCTAGCGTTCAATAAAAAAGTAAAAAATTTCGAGTCAAAGAATATTAATTTAAGGCCCCGCAAGCTACTTGCCAAAACATTTGTTTGGAGCATCTTGATGTACGGCTGTGTGACATGGTGCTTATCTGAAAGTGATAAAAAAAGAGGCCTTTAAGATGTGGTCATACAGAAGAATTTTCGGAATTTCCTGCAGAGACCACGTCACGAACAATGAGGTTCCCAGGATAATCAAGGAAGATAGGCACCTAGTAAGAACCATCTCAGAGAGGCGATCGGTCACATCATGCGCCACGATGATAGTCTTCTTCACGACATTGTGGAGGGGATGTTTGAGGGTAGAAACTGTAGAAAGCGCCCTAAACGGGAGTATTTGCAGCAAGTGTTCGAGGAAATGAGTTGTAGCTTTTATGCTGAACTGAAGAGGGTTGCGGAGGACCGAGAGGAATGGAGATCGTGATGCAAGATTCTGTTGCTGCAAACCAATCCACCGGATTGATACTACGAAGAAGATCAGCATTTGTCGGGATTCTGCTGTATGTGTTTACGTAACAAAATATATGTCTTTAAATCTCCTTTTTTATCATCCACGTTCGACAAATACGTTTATAAATACTCGTAATACACTGCATTTAACTGTTACCCATGATATAAAATTCAAGCAAAAACGTATTTTTCTTCAATCTCAGTTAATGCCACGTTGTTTTTCTCGGTACTGTTTCATTAATCCCATCACTCATGATGCGAGATGAATTCTTGATCGTCTGCGCTAAACCGAAAATTAAGCAATTTCCCTCGGATCGCTGACCGCTTTGAATATGTTTCTTCTGTAAACCAAGAGTCGTCCATCCGTGTATAAAGATAAAACATTGCAAAGTCGAGATGGAAGTAAAGTATCATCAGAGCAACACTATTGATCATCATCATCAGCCTGTGTCCGTCCACTGTAGGCCTCCCGCATGAGTATCCTTCCGCAGCCAGGGCACTCCCGCTATTCATCTGATGTCGTCAGTCTATGTTATAACATCCTCTTCTCTCTCAAAAGGTTGTTATTCTGACGCGTGAGGGCAAGATGAGGAGCAAATTAGCAAAACAAAGACTTTTTCAGAAGCACATTGACATATATTTACGATAAACTTTACCAACTAGTGGCCCGACCTAGTCACAGCATTCGGCCGAGCCACAATACAATATGCTCTCGCCGAAGGGCGGGACACGACTGGTCCGTGCGACGCCGTGGTCGGTCACCAGCGCCGTAAGTGGCGTATATAACTAACGCCAATATAGCGACACACATGTCTGACAAGCGAACATAAGTAAGAGACGAAAGATTGTGTTTCGAGGTTTTCCGTACCAGTCAGCAAGGGCTATCCACGCTGATGTCAGTTGTCGTTGTCTCGATCAACGCTGTATTTGTCAGTTAATGGACAACACACCAAAACTTTTCTTCCTCTTCGATCATCGCCTCTTAAATATATATTGCCACTTGAGTATGCCTCTTCGTTGTGTAGCCTTCACTACTTGAGTTCTTCTTCGGACATCCTCGTTTGGGATTCTATCTTTTAGCGACACTCCGAGCACGGTTATTTTTAATTATTACATGTTTCTGACTCCCCGGAGACCATCTTCAACAATCTCCAGAGTCCAAATCTTCAATAGTCTCCAGGGAGTCCGAAACATGTAATCATTTAGAATAAATGTGAATACAAACTAAATATTTTAAAATTATTAATTTCTTAATTAAAAATTATAATTATGCAGTTTCACCGTGTATTGTCACAGTTGATAACCTTAATGTTAACTTTTACAATCAAAAAACGGCATAATTACTGTAAATTTCAACACTTAACAAAACCTCGCTAATTTGCCAACAATTAACAATCACGCTTGCCCATCTTAACGCAAGTCTTTCAAGGATCCTATTATTTTATTGCCTCTTCTATGCGCTGCTGATAAAACAGATAGACAGATAGAGGATCTCCCATTGTCTCGGGTCTATTTAACTGTCTGACGTCCTCGCCGTGAGTGAACAAAAGACACTTACACCGTATTACGGAGAGGGCAATCAACGAGTTTAGAAGTCATGAAATTAACCCTTTCGCATCGGTTGTCGATATATGCCCCGACCGTTGACATTGGGTAGGAACTTGAAACTGCAATTATTCTCTTTATCAACCTACATGTATTCTTTACATGAATCTGTAAAGCATGTAAATAAATATCGTTACGTTTCGTCACAGGAGCGATTTTTCTGTAAACCACGTGTGTCAATGACACCACATGTATGGAGTTACATAATGAACGTTTGTTTAATATAATAGTTTTTAATTCATCATCTGATAGCTAAAGGATACACGAACCAATGTGATATATGAAAATAGACCAGATAAGTACATTTATGCTTCAAATACTACTTTTAAGCAAAAAAAAATGGTTTGAAAAATTCACGCCGTATTGACAGTATAATTTGTATTCCACCGAGCCGTAAAGGGTTAAGCGATTAGACTTCTCGAGTGGATCTCATACAATCAAATTAGACAATGCGCTTTAACTTTAGTTTTCGGCATCAAAGATAATACAGAAGAACTCAAGTAGTGGATGCTACCCAACGATAGGCACACTCAAGTGGCAATTGGCAGGACATATCTGTCGAAGAGACGACGCTCGATGGGGAAGAAGAGTGTTGGAGAGGCGCCAAAGAACTGGCAAACGAAGCATATACCCACCCCCTGCAAGATAGACTGACGACATAAGAAAAGTGTCAGAGTGGCATGGATGCGAAAAACAGAGGATCGAAGAGGATGTAGACTTATGCGGGAGGCTTACGTTCAACACTGGAGGGATACAGGCTGATGACGAAGATGATGAATGCTATTTGAACAGTATTTTAAATAATACGTTTCTTTGAAGGTTAATAATAATTAATTAATCATGAAAATTATATTTTTTGCGTAACAATTTAGATAGGAATTCTTCTTCTCATATCTGTTCTATATAACACATCATCATCAACCTTTATCCGTCCACTGTTGAACGTAAGCCTCCCGCATGAATCTCCATTCTCTTCGATCCTCCGCCTTCCGCATCCAGGTCACTCTCGCTATTCTTCTTATGTCGCCAGTCCATCTTGCAGGCAGTCAGCCAATGCTTCGTTTGCCAGCTCTCGGGCGTCACTCCAACACTTTTCTTCCCCATCGACCGTCGTCTCTTCGACGTATATGTCCTGCCCATTGCCACTCGAGTGTGCCTATTTGTTGTGTGGCATCCACTACTTGAGTTCTTCTGCGTATTTCCTCGTTTCGGCTTCTATCTTTAAGCGACACTCCTCTCATGGATTTTATGTGTAAGACTTGCTGTCAGACTCAACGTCTCTGCGCCATAAGTTAATACAGGGAGGACGCATTAGTTAAACGCCTTAGTTTTAAGACATTGCGGAATTTTCGCTTTTTCAACTCACATAACGTAAACTTAGAGTTATATATTTTTACGTTGTTATGAAGAATTATTGAAACGCCTCATTTCCAAGGCTTCTCTGAACAATGAGACAGACACGCTCACACCACCAAACGATACATTTCCCACTCTGTAGGTTTGTGCAGTGAATCCATCTGGATCGTCACGCAGGAAGACGGGTTGGAGCGTCGCCAGCTGACTTGGCCGGCCGGCCTTGGGACGGCCCATTGTCCTCTACTGTAACGAGAGGAAGAGCCAACCTTTCAAGGGATCCTACTTTGTAATACGTAACGAATAAGGTTGCACGTGAGTCAGCCACGAAGGCGATGAACAGTGTTGAAGACAACTTATACCTCGCTTTATTTTAATGTCATTATTAGTTATACTATTTATATTTACATCAGCACGATGTAGCCCTTGCTTACTGGTACTAAAAACCATGATAAACAATCTTTCGTCTCTTATTTTTGTCGCTTGCTACACATTTATGTGTCCGCCATATTGGGACTAGTTACATAGTTTTGCCACCGGCGGCACTAGTGACCGACCACGGGCCGCGAAAATACCGACGGGTCCCCACCGTTTGGCAAGGTCCGAGTTGCGGCCGCGCGGCGTGTCATACCGCGTGGTCACAGACTTGTAATGTTTTTAAAAACTATTGAAACGCCTCATTTGTGAGGCTTCTCCGAACAATGAGACAATCGTCGCTCGTACCACCAAACGACACATTTCACTCACTGTATTGTTGTGCAGTGAATCCATCTCGATCCTCACGCAGGAAGACAGGTTGGAGCGTCGCCAGCTGACCGGCCTTGGGACGGCCCATTGTCCTCTACTGTAACGAGAGGATGAGCCAACCTTTCAAGAGATCCTACTTTGTAATACGTAACGAATAAGGTTGTACGTGAGTCAGCCACGAAGCCGATGAACAATGCTGAAGACAACTTATACCTCGCTTTCTTTTAATATCATTATTATTTATGCTGTTTATATTATCGGCCATTAATCTTGGCATCTCACCAATCAAGTCATCAAGACCCAGTGCAGCTGTATAATAGATTTCGAGAGTAGGTTTTTGGATAAAATACTGAGTGTACGATGGTTAGACTTTGTATGAAATGTCGAGGTTTGAGAGCGGAGGTAAGGCTTTGTATGAAATGTGTCAAAATATTGGATAGAAGAAATTCGCCACACACGGCTAAACCCAAAAGCCATAATATCAAATCTGCCCGTGAAAACCAAAGAAATATTTATATTTTATATAGTGTAAAGACATAAAGAAGACTACCGACAGATGGTGATAGTAATTCTGAAGACTCATCTGTGGAATTCTATGACGCATACCATAGTGTATATGTCTAAGCACTGCATGTGGAGTGTTGATCCGTCAACACCATAGACTACACCCCGAGATTCACGTATCATCCTTATAATTACAGGTATTTAGTATGAATGGGTGATCTTCACGGGACGACTTTAATCTACCACCAATTATAATTAATAGGATACGACTGTCACTTTACGGGTGATCAAATTCACACACACCGGGGGTATTTTAGAGCTCAGAAATCGATTAAAAATCATTTTACATGCCGTCAACCGATGCGTAAGGGTTAAAAGAAAAATACTCGCATAAATTTATGACAATAATAAGGTCGCATGCGATTTATTCTAATCATAATATAAACAATGAATCGTCAATCGATTTCCAGGTGATTTTTTTTTTAGTTCAAGGCCAAGTAATGTTTATATTACGCTCAATACAATACGTCACGTATATCACGTGCATCACTCAGGGTATGTTTTGAACCATTTGGTCCTGAGGTGTGACAAATGAGAAGCAAGTATGATATTTGCTTAATTGCTGCATAAAGTGCTCTTTCGGGGCAATCCAAGTATTCCCCTCAGTTGCGCTTCTCTACATATTCAGCCGCAGGGTGGCCTCAGGTATCACCAGTTTCGTTGTCAACTGTTGGAAGCTTCTTCTTGATTTGGTCAGTGATAGCTGACATAATTAATTGACGGTAATTTGTGGTGACCATATGTTCCATACATGGAACCGTTATAGATCATTTATCGTCTAAGTGGTTATTTTGGGTTGAACCGCCTATTAGGACTAAATGGTCCAGGGCTCGAGAGCCTCGGGCTAATCATCGTGCAAATATACTAACTTCGTAGCCAAGTGGTCTATTTGACATGTAACTGATGCACCTAGAATCACGGGAAGGCCTTCAGCCACTCTAACAAGTGACTTTTTGCGTGCGTCCAGCAACGGGTCCCCATTTCGGTCTCCAAAAACAGGACGGGACAGGGAGGGTTTTCACCAAGCGTGTAATCAGATCCGATCTTATGAAAACGTCAAAAGAGAGTGGTTGCCTGTTGCCATATTAAAAATATTTTTTATATATGCTTACACCTTAAATTATGATTTGTTTACCTGCACTTGCATTTTTCTTCTTTCTCAAATGTCTCGCATTGTCTCTTGCGTGCATCACAGAGGGCCTTGACCGGTCCTTGCTGGATTATGCTGGCAGTGTTGTATCAGTATATGGAAGAGTCCAGCGATAGACAAGTTAAACCACAACTGCTGTGAGGCATGCATTATATCAGCGGTGGCCAATCATGGCACTCGATGCTTTACTGACAACTTAAAGTCTACTCCAACAACTGATATACAACAACACATATTCTGATTCACACCATCTTATATCGAATATATAAAAAAAAACCTTATTTTAATATGAATTGCACTGTGCACAAACGTACTGACTAGTTAAGTGTTGTCTAGTAATAATAAATGTGCTTCTGAAAAAGTCTGTGTGTTGTTAAACTGCTCCTCATTTTGCCACCACGTGATCCCGTAACTATCCCGGCGACGTGAATTCGTTCTTTCTTTAGTGAACGGGATGTTAATTTAAAATGTACTTGCGGGAAGCAGAGCTGACATGGAATGAGGCGAAGATCATGTCAGCTGACATAGCTTTTCGGCGTCAGTAATGATGTTCAAATGCTCCAGTTAGAGTAGCAGACATGGCGATGATGATGATGATGATATAGCGGGGCAGAAATTGAATTATGTTATATTTTATAGTCATCAAGTTTGAACCGCTTACTTAGAATAAAATGGTCCAGGTTTCGGAAGCTTCGGGCTATTCTTTCGATTTCCTTAGAAAATCCGATTGTTAAATCTCCCAAAAATATTCTTTGGATATACACTACACATACCCCCTTTTTGAGTACTTAGACTTCTGCTCTGGAGGTTGTCAGGAATCGTACAATATATGTTTCCAAGCTGACTTTTAGGTGCAGATGTGTCCTAAAACCTGAAATGTTTTTTTTTTCAATAATTTCCAAACGTTTTGTGTGAAACGATTTCTGCTGTAAGTTTTTTTAAGAAATATGCTGTATATTTATTGAAATCCCCCGTCTTTACAAAGAACAACTAGTGTACAACGCGCCCAAATTCTGTCACATTACTCCAATACTACACCGACTGCATTGGTTGAGAGTTTCGGCTAGAATCCAGTACAAATTATGCCTCTTAGCTTACAAGGCACTCAACGGAACTGCACCGGGCTTATCTGACAGAACTTATCAAGCCTTCAGAAATAAGCGCGCGTGGAGAGACACTCAGATCGGTTAGAGCAAATAGAAGCACCCTGCAGCTGACGGGAGGTAGTCCTAGCAAGGTCTTTGGCAATCGGGCTTTCAGCTACGCGGCACCAATGGCCTGGAACTCGCTACCGGAAAGCATAAGTTCTCTTAAAGCGGATGCATCCTTCAGAAGCAGACTCAAGACCCACCTTTTTACTCGGAGAGGCAAAGAAGCGCTTTTGGAATGATCATTCGGTCATAAAAGAGCGCTATACAAATACTAATATAAATATAATAATAACGACCAGTCGCGGGTTCGTCACGTGGCCACGTGGAGGAAGGATGCAGGAGCAGATTAACAACACAAAGAACTTGTTTTTGAAGCAAAATTCGCATTTATTTTTAATAAATACTTGATTTCCTCGTCTGAACGGTATGGCGTTTCGCCGGCCAGACTAGAGTTAACTGACATCTGCCGGAACACTGTGACATGCAGCGCCGTCAAGACGATCACGGCAAAAAGCAAATTAAAGATGACAGTTGAAACAACATGAAATGGAGCAACTGTCATAACAAATAAAATGGCGTATGCAAACGCCGTGCAATTTTATATAAAATTAAGACTAAAATTATTAGGTGTGCATGTCAGGCGAGCGAACAAAAATAAGAGACAAAATATCGTTTTTCGAGGCTTTACGGCATCTGCCTAAAAGAGCTATATCAAGCTGATATCAGTATCTTGAATTGAAATAGTTGTCGAGCAATGGCATGCGCCATAAAAATGCTAGCTTACTAGCGTATGATATTCTATCGCCGCGACAAGACTGGATGCTTGCAATTCTTAGCAAGCAACAGAACCGGAATCGTATCTTAGATGCTTCAGGTTATCATACGTCTCGAGATGCATCTGAGTTGTATGAAAAATGTATTTATTCAAACATTTTTGAATATTTTATTTGTTAAACATAAATAAGTTACGATATGCAAGATACAAGTTTTTTTTTATGTAAACACATACAGGAGAATACCGACAAATGTTGACAGTAATTCTGAAGTCTCATCTGTGGAATTCTATGACGCTTAACATAGTGCATATGGCTAAGCGCTGCATGTGGAGTGATGATCCGCCAACGTTATTGAATACAGCCCGAGATTCACGCATCATCCTTATTATTACAGGAATTTAATATGAATGGGTGCTCTTCACGGGACGACTTTCATCTACCGCCAATTTTAATTAATAGTCTATGACTGGCATTTTTCGGGTGAGGGATGAAATTCACACCAACCAGGGTATTTTTAAAAGCTCAGAAACTGATTAAGATTATTTTATTTTTGTAATCTCCGTCGGGGATCGAACCCACGACCTTTGCCTTGCAAATCAAACGCTTTGACCATTGAGCTATACCTGCCGAATTAGGTCTCGATGTTAACTAGTTGAGCACATGGGGCAGGATCTTAAGTGTGAGGCGGTCTGCAGGTCTCCACAGTCACACAGCAGTGACTGTTCCCGCCGATGCATTCCCCACCGCTCGAGGTTCTCCTTTGTTCTACCAAATCCTACATCTATATTTCATACTATCAACAGCTAGAGCAAATAGAAGCACCCTGCAGCTGACGGGAGGTAGTCCTAGCACGGTCTTTGGCAATCGGGCTTTCAGCTACGCGGCACCAATGGCCTGGAACTCGCTACCGGAAAGCATAAGTTCTCTTAAAGCGGAGGCATCCTTCAGAAGCAGACTCAAGACCCACCTTTTTACTCAGAGAGGCAAAGAAGCGCTTTTGGAATGATCATTCGGTCATAAAAGAGCGCTATACAAATACTAATATAATAATAATAATAATAATTACTCCGGTTGTCAATCTCTTTGGGGATCTCCAGGTCCAACAGCCAAGGTTCTTGACAGTTGGAAGGCTTTCCTTTGGAGTAATAAATTTTCTGATGCGATTTGTTGCCAGAGCTAGAGTCTCAGTTTCATGGCTGGATGTGAGAGGTTGTGTGGATCTCAGAAAGCTTTTTCGCGACTTCAGTCTAGGTGTTGGGGGTAATTGGTTATACAGGCAGTCGATATATGAGTTAGAACGATTGAAATCTTCGATCATTCGATGTTATATCGGGAGCAACGCCATCGACGTCGCCCACTTCTGGGCAGACAGGATCTGACCCTGTTTTTGACACGATTATATATAATATCGATCATTCGATCATGACACGATTCCACGTCACGAATATGGCAAGATTATTGTGATAGTGTTCTTCGAACTGTCATGAACATCACGTTTCGGTTCATCATGACCTTGTCCTACCTTGATTCCATTTTGCGCTATCTCACATCGTTAAATAAGGATACACCTTTTTAAACACACGCAGTACGTACACTAAATGTAATTACTCACATTACCAATGTCCTAGCATTTTTAACGAAAAAAAGATAAATACAGTCGATTCCGCTTAATTGGGACACATCGGGACTTGAGCATTTTGTCTCAATTAAGCGGCTGTCCCAATTAAGCGAATATCACTTTTTTTAAATTAATTTATTTGGTTTTGGCAACTAAGGTCATTAACCTGTAATACACACATAAAATTAAACAATGCATTTTTTTTTTCAATAATTGTATTTTATTAACTCTTGGAAACTGTAAATTACATATAGGTGATATAAATTATTATATAAATTACAAATATGTAATATAAACTTTTAAGAAAAAAAAAAACCTAATCAAACTAATAAATGTGTAGGTACATACAATTTAGTTCAATGCAAAATGTCTTTTATTTTTGTAACATTCCACTTCTACAAAATCAGCACAGATATTCATTGCGGATGTAGGGCTCCCTTCATTTCCTTCCTTCATAAAATAGGAACTTAAATTTTCTGTCCCAATTAAGCGGAATGTTGTCCTAATTAAACATATAAATTTACTATTGATTTCTTGGTTTGGTTTCTGTTCTTTGAGATTTGTTCCAAATAAGCGGCTGTTCCAAAATAAGCGGCTGTCCCAATTAAGCGGTGTCCCAATTAAGCGTGATCGACTGTATTACGTTGTACGGAAAACATTTTTTTTCCTTTCACTCTCGTCAACTTTCGTCTACCACCAATTTTGCTAGGTGGGGCCATAAATTTGTAAAGTTTATCGTAAATATATGTCAATGTGCTTATGAAAAGTCGGTGTGTTATTTATCTGCTCCTAATCCTGCCCTCACGCGACTGAATAACACATTTTGAGAGAGAGGAGGATGTTAGTATGTATGTTTATTGACTATTGGTTTTTTAATCTTTATTTTTTTCTCTATTGTTTCAGATCAGTGCAACTGCAAAATTCAGTCAACGGGTTGAAAATGTAGCAACAAGTTAAGGAATCTAACCTAAAATACACGTGTTATTATATTCTAAACATCTATTTGAATTTAAAACACAGTTAACCCTCACATATCGTCAAGTTAATATGAATATCGTTAGAAAAGAACACCCTATACTCATATATTTTAGTTTCAAACCCTAGTTGCCCCTGTGGCGCCCCCTCCAGACCTCAGAGCACATTCTCTGGGACTGTCAGTTCCTCTTGTTAAAAAGAGTCCTTTTCGATGCAGTTCGAGTGAATCGCCTCGGCCCTATCGAGCATGCAGACTTTGTGGCCACAAAAAAAAATTCGATGAGAGAACTTATCTTCCATCTGCTTCTCTTTACAACCCGTGAATGCGATTCTAATCTCTTTCAGCATTTGTGTGCAGTGGCCACAATTGTTCAGAGGGGACTCCCACTGTACTTATAAGTTGCTAAATGATCATAATCTGAACGAGCGCTTCATCAAGGAGACCTTACTGTCTTCCGGTGTGATGCGGGTGTAAAGCGGGTAAAGTCCAGGCTCCTACGTTCGTAAACTGTTTGTCAGACGCATTATGTAACCTTGTCTGTAACTTGCAGGGTACATACAACACGTAACTATTTGAATCAGAGAAATTATATTACAGTTACCAATTGTGGTATTTTAAAATTAATTTTTAACTTTTTTGTAGTCAACTATTTTTATAAGCAAATAGATTATGAATGTTAAGAGAATATTTTTGTGTTATTAGATTAAGCGCGTTAATCATCTTATCAGGCCATTAGTAAAAATTTAGAACTAAATAAATGATATTAGATAGCAGATTACAAATATGTATCTTATCTCCATTGAATTATTTAATATTTATTTTTATTGGTTTATCTTAAAAATGATTTTAAAAAAATCTCACGAAAATTCAAGAATGCCTTTAATTGCGTTTTATAAAACAGAATCTTGGTTAGAATACTGGGGGTAATATGTTTTGACTTTGTTAATAACGATGAGATGAGGAAGGTCGCAAGACAGCCTTCCGTACGTGGAATGGATCACACCGGAGGACAGTTAGGTCTCTTAGAAGATGCGCTCATTCATATAATGATCAGTTAGCAACTGATAAGTCCAGTGGGAGTCCCCTCTGAACAATTGTGGCCACTGTACAGAAGTCCGTAAATGAAGTAACCCGCGAAAGAGATTAGAATCGCATTCACGAGTTGTAAAGAGATGGATGTGGAAGATAGATTCTCTTACCGAAAATACGATCGAAAATGGTAAATGCGTAGAATTTTTTAGACTTCCATACATACAAGCATAGCTGCCTTTTTATTAAAGCCCCCAGGCTTTTGTCCTGGTGAAAAGTCGTCGGAACTATACATCAAATGTACTCCGCGGAGCTCTAGAGTTGACAAGGGATTTACTACAAATAATTACCAGTCAACTAAGTATCAATCCGGTCTCGCTTCCAAAATAGTAGGTGTATTATATATAGATCACCGAGGTATTTCAACGATAAACAACTTGTTATTCTATATAAAGGACAAATCCGACCTGTCCTTGAATACGGCAGTCACCTTATGATTGGAGCCCCAAAATGCCTTTTAAACTTAATTCACTCAGTTTAAAGAAGAGCAATTCGTTTGATAAACAATGACACTCTTACGTTAAACCTGCAATCAATGGAACACAGGCGTAATATTGGTTCACTTAGTCTTTTCTACCGTTATTACCACGGTCACTGCTCTTCGGAACTTAAAGAATTGAATCCTCCTGCACCCACCCACAACCAACAAACTCGTCTTATACTTTCCGAACATCTATATACGGTTAATGTGTGTCGACCAAGAATTGACAGTTTCCAAGGTTTCTTCCTTAATGCCACCTGTAAGCTTTGGAATGCTCTCCAGCATCAATGTTTCCTTCGTTATACAATCTGGATGTCGTTAAGAAACGGATAAATATACACTTGCAATCTCGCGAACACGACACACGTTTCCCGCATGCAGCGTCCAGCCTCCCTGGCTGAGCGTCATAGAGTGCACTGGTCTTGATCGGCTGTGCTCTCCTGCATGCGATTACATAAAAAAAAGTCTAGGACAACGGCGTCTGACATATATTTTTATGTGGCGGATATGAGTGATGAATATTTTATAATTTTTCAGATTTGCTGTAAATTAAACACAAAAAAACACCAGTGCCATACAATAATAATACTAATGAAACAATAACAATAATTCTTATCAAAAAAAAAAAGTTCATACTAAAATAGTTCCTCGAATTTGTGATAAGCATCAATAGTAACGCGTAAGCCACACTACACCTACCTGTCTATTAAATAATTATCTATGGAATTTGCGAAAAAAATAAGGAATTGATAATATATAATAATAATATCATAAAACGGCCATAAAGATTAAAAAATAAAAGTGATAACTGTAATGAAAATAATAGTGTTTTTTTTTTGAGTGATAAATGTGTATACAACAAATAATAAAATTGTGCGTAATTTCTTTTTTCATATATGCGAGTATGAGTATTTCATCTTGAAGATTCTGTCCGATTCAAACTGATAATATTAAAAAAAGTATTGATTTCAATCAAATATTGCGATATTTCTCTATAAATATATAATAATAATTTAATTAAATGTTTAATTTTGTGTTGCTTACAATGTGTAATATTTAAATAATGGCGCGTGGAATTATTTGAAATATTTCGAATTGAACAATGGCGGCAGTTTTCAGAACTAATCTTGCGCAGTGTTCGCGTCTCGCTCTCTCTCGCGGTGTGTTATAGAGCGTTGTCTCGCTCGCTCGCTCTTCGCTATGGAGGTGGGGTTTATACCCGTGGGCGGCGCTAGCGTCGCGTCTTCTATGGGACCGCCGCCAGCGCCCCTGGCGGCGCCGGCCGGAAGCAAAATCATCCGGCCGCCTGGTTTGAAGCGAGGGAAGACCGAAGAGGCCATCTCTGATCGGGTAAGCGAAGCTTATTGAAATATAGTACACATTTATATTTTTTCTTCGTCATTTATTTAAATGTTTCTATTTTATTTTGTATGTGAAAATGTATTAATGAACTCATGCGATAGATACACTGTATGCTGCTTGAGTCATGGAGCTTAAAAATATATCCAACAACAAAATCTTGAAATTAGTTTAAATAAAACGTAGCGAATAACAGTCAAAAATAATATTTTTTATATTGATTATAAATGTTATGTATAATTTTATGTATTATCGCCGTTCATAACGTATTTATTTAATATTGTTTGATTATATACATATATATTATTAGAGTTAATTAGTTATAGGCCTATGGCGCACGCTCATAGGTGTGAGACGGTCTCCAGGTCTCCACAGTCACACAGCAGTGACTCTCCCTACCGAAGGATTCCCAACCGCTCGAGGTTGTCATTTGTTCAACCAGCTCCGCATCTTGATATGTAGCACTTGGATGGCTTTCCTCTTTGATAACGATGTCTTCCGACGAATTTCGGCGAAAAAGTATAAAAGTCCAAATTTGAACGCCGTTTGAAGTGTAGTTCCCGACGGCCTTCCCTGATGAATGACGAGAGCCCGGTGCTTGAAGCGCGGCCTAGAGGTAAAGCGAACACACCCACGTCCGGATTCCTAACCTCAGTGTGGCACTAGTGCCGCCCGCGCGACCTGGGCAGACCAGCTGTTCTGGGATCGTTCTCTCGCACCTTGCAACACACTCAGCATGCATAATTGCTGCATTCTGCATACATATGTCTACCAATTTAAACGCTTTCGTACAACTGTTTATCGTTACCGTCAAATCGTATATACTCTAACGTCCTCCTCTCTCGAGGAACGAAAAATGACATAACGTAGCCAAGATAATTATCGGGTCGCGTGGAGACGGATTGAGGAGCAGATGAACGATACACATACTTTTTTTATACTTTTATTTTTACGATAACTTGACAAACTCTCGGCCCGGGCGGAATGTCGCGCTTTCAGGCGTCGGGCCGGCCAACTAATCCTGTTTATTTTTCTCCGATTTATTGACGAGAGAAATTCCAAGCTGTGTTTTCTGTGATTTTTATATTTTGTTGTTAAATTCGCTTTCTTCGCCCTAAAATAGCAGCACCTCAAGCGATATAACTGAAGTACTTTACATGTTACTAAGTGCGCACAGATTTCCATATTTCTTATCGAATCTGCGATTATTTTTTTATGGTCCGATCCAAGAATAGAACCGTTGACCCGCCCAATCGATTACTTGGCTTTGTGCCGCTAACAGAAATTAATTTGCGGATACATTTATTTCAATTTCTAATCTCAATCGAATAAATGTTTATGAGAAGGTTTTTTTTGTATTATTGAATAGATATAGTTTTATATCTTCTTCTTTTTCTTCGTGTCAGCGACGTCAAATTATTTTTGCCCAGCATCTGGCAAAATTGATAGCCCGTGTGTTGGTCTTGGCATTAGGTCTTGAGATGTGCAGCTTGTTGGGCACGTGGAGCAGGATCTTAGGTGTGATGCGTCTGCAGGTCTCCACAGTCGCACAGTAGTGACTCTCCCTTTCGAAGCATTCCCCACCGCTCGAGGTATGTGCTTTGTTCTACCGACTCCGTTTCTTAATCTGTTCAGTGTTTTACAGGTCCGCCAGTCAAGGTTCTTGCCAGTTGGGAGGCTTTCTTTTAGGGCAATGAAATCTTCTGATACAATTTGTTGCCAGAGCTGCAGTCTCTCATTTTCTGGGCCGGATGTGAGAGGTTATGTGGATCTCAGAAATCTGCTTCGCGACTTAAGTCTGGGTGTTGGGGGTATCTGATTATACAAGCAGCGGGACGGTCGGTTGAGAGCCTTACGCATTTCTTCGGCGCATATTACTAAGTGTATTTTGTTTTGTTGTGCAATATCAGCCAAAGGTTTTACCTGTTGACATCAGCATGGTGTAGCCCTTGCTACTGGTACAAAAAAACCTCGATATACAATCTTTCGTCTCTTATTTTTGTTCGCTTATCATACATTTATGTGTCCGCTATATTGGGACTAGTTATATAGACCGCCGCTTGTGGCGCCGGTGCGACAGCCGAGTCGTGTCCCTTAGGCGAGAGCATATTGTATTGTGGATCGGCCGAATGTTGTGGCTAGGTCTAGCCATCAATTTGTAAAGTTTTATCGTAAATATATGTCAATGTGTGTCTGAAAAAGTCTTTGTTTTGCTGACCTGCTCCTAATCCTGCGATGGCGCGATAGAATAACAACCTTTTTGAAAGAGAATGTTACTTTGAATATTCAAGTGCATCTCTTAGTAAATGCCAAACATATAAATATTATTTAATGATACTTATACATAGCTTTGGAAAGTATTTTGTAGTGTGCGAAATAAGCAGTGAATCTTACTTGAACGCATTGCTGTATAGTGGATTTGTAGTGTCGCAAGGCTCATTTTTTATACACCGTACAGTAGAACTAACAGCTGGTTTGGTGCAAGTTAGTCAGGAATCCGATTGTGGGCGGTGAAAGGGGGCGGTCTAGAGAGAGCGAAACTTATTCCGCATTGTATCCAAGTATAGCGTTCACACAATAGATATATACACAGTAATTTTTGAGCCTTTTTCTTTGCAAAAGTGTTGGCAATCTTTCACTACAGGTAAATCATTCCCGTTCTTCCCGAGCATCTTTTCTGATTTACTGCTAAATGCATATATACCGGTTAGCTATTTTCCATGCTCATGATTTGTCAAAGCGTTTACAACAAATTGATATCCTCCTCTCAAAGTTCGATATCTATTTACTGGATGACAGGATGCAGGATCAGGTTCACAATACAGAGAACTTGTTTTCAATTCACAATCCGCGTTTATTTGTCAAACACTTGCAACGGTCGCGAGCGAGCTGCAACTGATGGCGCGTTCTCACATCCGACGCCGCCAACAGTCGCGGCAGACAAGCGAATTAAAGATGACAGTGGCCAACATGAGATGGACCAACTGTCATAACAAATACGATGGCGCGTTCAAACGCCGTTATACAATTATATATTATACAATTAAAACTAACGTTAGATGTGCATGTCAGGCGGGCGAACAAAAATAAGAGACGAAAGATCGTTTTTCGAGGCCTTTTCGGAATCAGCCTAAAAGAGCTGATAACAAAATATAAACACATACAAATCTACATCAAATATCATGTTTTTATGACATTTCAAAAGCCACTAGGTATTCCTATACTTGGAACTTTTGTTTCTGTTAAAGGTTAAACAAATAAATAATTCTGTCTAAGAACGTTTTCTTGCCATACCTTTACAGTTATGTTGTCGTATTTCTTTGAACCTGCAGTGTGCTGTGTGTACTCACACGTACTATCAGCTGATTTCTCATTCCACGTGTTAACAAGCATCCCACGTGTCGGAGATCTCCATTCGGTAAACAAGTCTTTCGTTTGTGGTTGACGCAACGGACGACTCTCTCACATCCTAGATAATAGAACATTACCCAATTCGCTTTAGATTCACGCGGTGCGTGTCCAATGGTAATAAAATACTTGAGCGCATAATTATATGCATTACGCTTGTGGCGTCTCTTACTGGTTAAAACGTAAGACTGTCATGTAGTAAGTCTGGAGTTCTTAACGCTATCCAGTCCGATCACGCAATATGTGTGTAATCACCAGGCCGAACGTTAAAGGCGGGTCACACAACATGTGTGTGATTGTTCCGCCAACGCTTGGTGGCCGACTATACACAGCTTGTGATGTTTTTTCAAACGTTAGTGGCCGATCACTCAACATATGTGTTGTTTTTACATTCGATCATAATTCAAAGATCTCGAACCTTTTCAGTGAGAGTGATGTTTTATTTTATTTGAACACATGACGATAGATTTAGCAATTCTTTAAAAAAACCAGTCGGCCTCCAGCGTAAGTTTAATCGCGTAACGCGTGGACTGGATAGTGTTTATCTCACCAGTCATCCTTATTATAGAATTTTAATTAGATGGACATGCGTATATAACTGGGATAGGCAGCTTTTGAAAACTAAAGCGTTTAACTAATGCATCCTCCCTGTATTAACTTATGGCGCAGAGACGTGGAATCTAACAGCAGGTCTTACATATAAAATGAAGGTCACCCAACGTGCCTATGGAGAGATCCATGAGAGGAGTGTCTTTAAATGATAGAATCCGAAACGAGGATATCCGAAGAAGAACTCAAGTGGATGCTACACAACGAATAAGCACACTCAAGTTGCAATGTTATATATTTGTTGAATAGACGGCTGTCGATGGGAAAGAAAGTATTGGAGTAGTGTCCAAGAACTAGTAAACTGACCGTTGGCCGATAAAGATGTACTGACATCAGAATAATAGCGGGAGTAGCTTGGATGCGAAAAAAAGAATGAAGAGAATGGTGACTCATGCAGAGGAGGTCTAAGTTCAACAGTGGATGTACACAGGCTGATGATGATGATGAAGAACGTTAGATTAGCTCGACGATCCCGATGCGTGGACCATTAAGTCCTTAGAAGCGGGTCAATCTAAAATAATAGTATAGAAAAGACCCTTGTATTATGAAAAATTGTCGCAAACGCTACAGAAAATATATTCCTTACAAATAAAACAAGCATGCGTTATAGAAGCGTTCAATTTAATTTATTTATTTATTTAACAGAACCGAAGTTCCAATGTACAAATATTAAGAAACATAATAAAAAATGAAAATAACGCAAAAGAATGAGAAGATGACACGTGTCAAAGATTACAGAGATCAAGGAGAACCATACCATCGACAAAGGATGTAAGAAAAGGATCGAGGTGTGCTGGCAGGTCATTTAGGAGCGACATTGCCGTTGTACCAAATTGAGTGCTTGAAGCTCCACAAGCATCGACTGGCATCAAAAACAATGGACGGTTACGAGCACGGGTGCACCTATCTGGAACATGGAAGTTAAAACATTCAAGAATCTCAGGGCTGTGAATTGAACCGCGAAGAAGAAGGGATGAAAGTTTGAGTGCAGCAATTTTCCTCCGGCACTCTAGCGAATGGAAAGAAAGCATCCCTAGAAGAGAAAGAGTTGGGTAATATTCGGAATGAAATGAATTGGATGGATAGTTACCGTAAATTAAATGTATCTTAAACGCTTTCTGTGTGTGTTCTTTTTAATGCTTTTAGAATGCAAAATATAATAAATATTATTGGCACATAGGCTGATATATCATATGCTAGTGTGCTATCTACATTAAAGTTCAAATGTCATATAATCTCTATATATCTCGCTCTGCGGTGATTAAAATACCGATATTGCATAATTTTATCTCGTTTAATTAGGTTTATGTAATGCAGACTGCTTGTAACAGAAATCTAGTTCAGAATTTCACTCGCACTATGCAAAGAGTTATAAATATATGTCTTGTTTTTCACCATTCTAAAGGGTCCGCCATCTAACGTTTTTTTTTCAACTAGTGATAATTTAGTTTTTTCCACACATTTTGAATGCTAAGATTTTTTTATGGCTTGTTTGTATTACACCACTAACAAAATTTACCGTTGTGTTTTTTTTTATCATTGTTACGTGACTCATATATGGTATTATTGTTGTAAGGTGAACGCTCTCACTTCCCGGACCCTGGTCGCGGGCACAGGACCGATTGCCACGACAACGGACTGCACCTTGCATAACAATTACTCACTAAAATCATCGCCTTACGTTCTGAAAGGTATCATCCTGTCCATACATGTTTGTATGGGAGTACTTCCTTTAAGCCGGCGGGTATAGCTCAATGGTCAAAGCGTTTGCTTTGCAAGCCAAAGATCGTGGGTTCGATCCCCGACGGAGATTAAAAAAAAAAAAAACCGAGCTCTAAAATACACCCGGTGGGTGTGAATATGATCTCTCATGAAATGCCAGTCATAGCCTATCAATTAAAATTGGTGGTAAACGAAAGTCGTCCCGTGAAGACCACATTCATAGTAAATTCCTATAATAATTAAGGATGATGCGTGAATTTCAAGCTGTAGTCTATGACGTTGGCAGATCAACACTCCATATGCAGCATGGTGAGCGTCAAAGAATTCCACAGATGAGAATTCAGAATTACTATCACCATCTGTCGGTATTCTCCTGTATGTGCTTACAAAAAAAAATACATGTCCGACGAGCGAACAAAAATAAGAGACGAATGATTGTTCATTAAGGCCCTGCTTAACGCGGGGAATACGTTCCATCAAAGTAGAGCGTAATGTTTTTCTTAATAAAAATAAAATCACTCATTTATTTCTTACAAAAATAAAAACAATATTAACGAATATACTTATAAAAACAAATAAAATTCTAAGTCAGTCAGATCATTCAGTCTATTATGTGTGTCCAATTTTCTGCCTTTTTGTCAAGAAGGTATCTAATGTAATTTGCGTTTTCCTTTTGCGTTCTGTTAGAAGTTGTTGATAAGTGGATAAAGCATCTATAACACCCCGTCTTGCTTTTGAACTCCTGAAAAAATTTGGATCATTTTCAACAGATCGGTCCATAATTTCAGTTACAGTGGTCAAACTCTTTTTTACAAACGAAAGTTCTTTTTGCTCTTCTTCGAAATCACTACTATCAATATTTTTGTTTTCTTCTTGCTCAGTTAATTCCTTCAGCTCATCATTAGAAAGACTAGCTGCCGTTTTTTGAACTATTTCTTCGACGTCTGCCACATTTACCTCATCTAGACCGGTTTGTTTCGCTAATTTCACTATTTTTTCCATTATTTATGCACAATTACGGGTTGAAATAAAAGAGCACTAAACGAGACAGCGTTAAGCGTTGTCCTCACTGTATTTCGAGGTTTTCGGTACCAGTCAGCAAGGGCTACATCATGCTGATGTCAGCGTCATTTGCAATAAAATTCTTCATGTTTCAGTTATCTACGTCTGTCCGCCAAGCATCGATGGCTTTCGGAGATAGTGCGAAATGAAAGGAAAAATTTCTCGATAGAGAGAATGATGGTCTCCGATTCCACCTGACCCTATTATCTTATCGCGAATTGCATCGGAGAGGTTGTTTAATTGAAACGCGGCGAGCGGAACCAAATATCACTTTTAGTCTTGTATTTGTGGTTCGAAAAGTCATTTAGATCTTTCTCAACGTAATCACCATGTCAGCCCCCATATTTTTTTTATGTAAATACATACAGTTCAAAGAATATGAATTTAAGGCTCCGCAAGCAACTTGCCAAAACATTTTTTTGGAGCATCTCGATGTACGCCTGTGAGACATGGTGCTTATCTGAAAGTGATAAAAAAAAGACTAGAGGCCTTTGAGATGTGGTCGTACAGAAAAAAAATCTGGAGAGACCACGTCACGAACAATGAGGTTTTCAAGATAATCAAGGAAGAAAGGCAGCTAATAAGAACCATCTCAGAGAGGCGATCGGTCACATCATGTGCCACGATGGTCTTCTTCAAGACATTGTGGAGGGGATGGTCGAGGTTAGAAACTGCAGAGGGCGCCCTAGACGGGAGTATTTGCAGCAAGTGTTCGAGGAAATTGTTGTAAAAAAGTTGTAGCTCTTATGCTGAGCTGAAGAGGACTGTATAAGATCGAGAGGAGTGTAGATCGAGATGCAAGATTTTGTTGCTGCAAACCAATCCACCGGATTGATACCACGAAAAAGACATACAGGAGAATACCGACAGATGGTGATATTGATGCTGAAGTCTCATCTGTGGATTCTATGACGCTTACCATGCTGCATATGCCAAAGCGGTGCATATGGAGTGTTTCACACATCATCCAATCATTCCAGGAATTCACTTTAAATGAGCGGTCTTCTTCGTCGACCACCAATTTTGAATAATAGGCTATAACTGGCATTTTATGGGCGAGGGATTAAATTCACACTAACCGGTGTTATTTATAGGGCTTATAAAACATTTTTATAAATCTTTATATTATATTTGATATTTTTTGCCCACAGCGGTATATTATTTTTTTCGTTAAAAGCGAATTTTTCTTCCAAACAACCTAATATATAGTATTAAACTTGCAGTTTGGCATCCGCTGTTCGATCTTGTACCATCTCTACTTTTACTAACTTTCGCTTACCGTCGATCATATCGCCAAATTTTATTTATCGCGAATTTGCTTTATAGTTTTTTGTATTATTGCCCGTGAATATCACAAATTCTAGAGCTTAACTGTAGTAAAGGGTCCGCCAAATAACTTTTTTTTTAAAACAGAGCGCAAAACATCGAGTGTAGCTTCGTGTGTGTGGCACGTAGCGCCGTCCTGTTGAAACCAAATGTTGTCAATATCCTCGTTCAACATGGCCGCGCCGCATGGAAGCGCCATTGATGGCGCTTCACGCACACTTTCTGCCACAGCAGCAATATTCTCGGGTGTACGCACTGTTTTTGGGTTTCACGCTTTGGTTTATCGATGATGATGCCAGTTTCTTTTACTTTTTTCACAAGATAACGAACATACGGAGCTGACGGTGATTCTCTTCTTCCAAAATCCCTACGCAATTTTCGTACACATTCTGCATCATTACCATGATGACACAACCATATTCGTTCAGCGGAAGGATAAAACTAATTATCTGTCAAATCAGACATGAGCTAAGTGTTACCATTCACGAAATAAGCACTAGTTGAAAAAAAAAAAAAAACAGATGGCGGACCCTATATTTAGAAAGAAACTTTGGAATCTGCCAGATCTTGGTCGACATGCATTAAGTGTATGGATATTCAGCAAGCGTGATACCATTTTCTCGGTTGTGAGTGGGTGCAGAATGAATTACTTCTTTAACTTCAAAGGAGCAGTAACCGTGGTAATAACGATAAAAAAGACTAAGTGAACCAATCTTACGCCTGTGTTACATTGATTGCAGTTTAGACGTAAGAGTTTTATTGTTAACTAGCTGACCCGGTGAACTTTGTTTCACCCGAAAGGCAATAAATGAGCAGATTTTGGATTTTATTAAGTTGAATTTTTCGGTACATATGATATCATATATTTGGTCCATTCCAATTTTTTTACAAATATTTAGAAACATATATTTAGAATAGTATACATAAATATACAATAAATAGAGAAAATAATAAAAAATAAAAATAACACAATAGAATAAGAAGATGCCTTTCCATTTGCTTTTTGTTATAGCATTTTTAACAAATAAAAGATTAAACTGATATTTTCACTAATATTTATTTTGTTTTTGTCTTTTTTTCGTGCCTTTTGTTTTCTTTTTTGTTTCAAAATATTCCGTACCTTACGTAGGTACCTACTTACAATACCTACTGTTGCGTCATTTTTAGTTATGTTGCTGACTATGGCAACACCGTCTTATCTGACAGCTGTCAAGTTACAATAGTCTTGTATGAAAACATGCTTACGTAAATGTTCAATATTTTTTCTTAATCAAATCAATTTTGAGTATACCATGGACGTTTTTGGGTTCTAAGCTACCTTTCCACCAATTTTCAGCCAAGTCGGTTTGGCCGTTCTTGAGTTATAAAAACAAATATAACCCGACTCTCTTTTATATATATAGATGAAACGAATTGCTTCTTCTTTGAACTGAGTCAATTAAGTTCAGAAGGTATTTTGGGGCTCCATCCCAAAGGTGACTGCCGTATCCAATGATAGGGCGGATTTGTCCTTTAACTAAAAATTCACGAAAAAAGTCAATTAGTCAATGAAAAAGTAAGTTAAATATTTAAGGAAGATTTTTTTAATGTGTTTTGATTAGGTCAGAACAAAATTAAATAAATCCATTTTATTATTTTAAAACAAGGGCAAATTTGAAACATGTGTAGAATGACCCACAACTCAATACATTTCGTAAAAAAAATTTTTGACGAAGGAATGTCGCAATACGTAACAAAATTATGTATATTCAATATAAATAGTATTCAGATAAATCCGCATCTCGCACTGAAGCGACGTGTTTTTTAGGGCCTGGGATATTCGGGGATTTGGATAAATCCGCACCTCGCACTTAGGAGCAGTGCAAGTTGGTGCGGATGTATCCGCCACCTCGCATCTAAAGGGTTAAATAGAAAAATAAGTTTTTTTTATGTAAACACATACAGGAGAATACCGACAGATGGTGATAGTAATTCTGAAGTCTCATCTGTGGAATTTTATGACGCTTACCATGGTGTACATGGCTAAACGCTGCATGCGGAGTGTTGATCCGCCAACGTCATAGACTACAGCCCGAGAGTCACGCATCATCCTTTATTATTACAGGAATTTACTATGAATGGGTGGTCTTCACGGGACGACTTTCGTCTGCCACCAATTTTAATCAATAGGCTATGACTGATATTTTACGGGCGATGGATCAAATTCACACTAATCGATGTATTTTAGAGCTCAGAAATCGATTAAAAATCCTTTTTTTTTATTCTCCGTCGGGGATCGAACATACGACGTTTGGCTTGCAAAGCAAACGCTTTACTATTGAGCTATGACCGCCGGCAAAGTTGTTCGTAGATGATATATAAGAGTGCCCAACAAAATTGTACGTAACACCGATGATGATGCACGCCTTTGTCGTCCATCTATGGCCGATTTTAAAGCACACGTTTTGAAAGATTCCAACGGCCGGTGATGATTTTCGAAATCGATTTATATAATGCGTAATTTATTATCAAATGTGAATACATTGCCAGTTTGGCGCATATAAAATATTACCGCTTTTGAAGATATATTTTCTCCACAGCCGGCCGTGTCATAATTGTGTGAGAGACCATATGGCGATCGGCCTCTATTGATCAAAGATCGTTGCACAATTCTGCAAATTGATCGCAGATAATCGAAGACTATCGCAATGGATCTGTGCAAGTTTTCATAGGTTGCCCCTGTGGCGCCCCCTTCCAGACCTCGGAGCACATTCTCTGGGACTGTCAGTTCCTCTTGTTGGAAAGAGGAGTCTTTTTCGATGCAGTTCGAGGGAATCGCTTCGGCCCTGTCGGGCATGCAGACTTTGTGGCCACTAAAAAAAATTCACGTATTTACAGTTTTTGCTCGTATTTTCGGTGAGAGGATCTATCTTCCATCTGCATCTCTTTACAACCCGTGAATGCGTTTCTAATGTATTTCACGGGTTCTTTATTTTAGCACTTCTGTTTAGTGGCCACAATTGTTCAGAGGGGACTCACCACTGGACTTATCAGTTGCTAACTGATCATAATCTGAATGAGCGCCTCATTAAGGAGACTTAACTGGCCTCCGGTGTGATGCGGGTGTGAGGCGGGTAAAGTCCAGGTTGATTTTAGTTCAGTCTATTTAGTTCTCGATCTCTGCGTATGAATTGATTGACATCAGCATGAAATAGCCCTTGCTGTACGGCTGTGGGACATGGTGCTTATTTGAAAGTGATAAAAAAAGACTAGAGGCCCTTGAGATGTGGTCATGCAGAAGAATTGTCGGAATTTCCTGGAGAGACCCCGTCACGAACAATGAGGTTCTCAGGATAATCGAGGAAGATAGGCAACTAATAAGAACCATCTCAGAGAGGCGATCGGTCACATCATGCGCCACGATGGTTTTCTTCACGACATTGTGGAGGGAATGGTTGAGGGTAGAAACTCAGAGGGCGCCCTAGACGGGAGTATTTGCAGCAAGTGTTTGAGGACATGCGTTGTAGCTCTTATGCTGAGCTGAAGAGGGTTGCGGAGGACCGAAAGGAATGGAGATCGAGATGCAAGATTTTGTTACTGCAAACCAATCCACCGGATTGATACTACGAAGAAGATTTTATTGGTGTTCACAACTTAAGAACGGCCTTGGTCGCGCCCGGCCGACGATCGCAGATTCTGTGACGCTGGTGCAGCAGTGTGTCCAGGTCGCTACGAGCTCGTGACAGATATTTTTAATTATCGGAGTAAGATGTATGTATTAATTATTCAAGTGGGGACAGCAGTACTCTGAGATCGTCATAATGTTGGCTAGTTATAATATGCCATCCACGGAATAAGACAAGTAATAGCGGAATTCAACCAACGGCACGCGACACTCCTTTCTCTGTCTTTAGCCTCCCATTTCCCATCGTCTGGGGTCGCCTCTCCTTGTGAACGTTCACCATGTCTGTCTGTCTTGCGCTGCATTCTCGGTCAAACCCAGAGTTTTCAGATCCTTGTTTACAGTTGCAGTCCAGGTTGCCTGTGGTCTTCCAGGTCTTCTCCTAAGCGTGGGTATGTTGAGGGCTTTCTTCACCATGTGGTCCTCATTTATTCGTGTCACATGCCCATTCCATTACGCGAAACTATTTTCTATTCCATTTTTCTTTCGTCCCATATCTGGAACATATGGTCACCACAAATTTACGCCATTTATTTCTATAAGCTATCACTGTTCATTCCTCGTTTAATCCTTACTTTAAGATTATATGTATTAACATCCTCCTCTCTTTAAAAAGGTTGTTATTTAGTCGCGTGATGGCAGGATGAGTAGCAGATTAATAACACAAAGACTTTTTCTGAAGCACATTGACATATATATTCCGATAACTTTATAAACTTGTGGCCCGGACCTAGTCACAGCATAAAACCCTTGCTGAATGGTACTTAAAACCTCGATAATCAATCTTTCGTGTCTTATTTCTGTTCGCGTGTCGTACATGTATGTGTCGACGTAGTGGCATTTCGGACAAGTCCGGTCACGGGTGTGACTTTAGTTATATAGATCGCTACTTGCGGCGCTGGGTGTCACCGAGCGCGGCGCCCCCGGCAGTCAATTGTGTGCCGACGGCGGCGATATCATATTGTCGTTGGCCCGGCCTGTGCCGTGAATGCTGTGACTAGGTCCGGGCCAGAAGCTTGTAAAGTTATCGAAATATACATGTCAATGTGCTTCAGAAAAAGTATTTTTGTTGTTAATCTGCTACTCATCCTGCCACCATGCAATTGAAGAGAGCAGGATGTCAGCATAATTAATAATATCAATAATTCAACACTTGCTCTACGTGAAGCTTAGTTTGAGTGATCCATCGAGAACCGTACCACTAACTTATTTTATTGACTCAGTCAAATCATTACGTCGTTAAAAATTCATTTTTTTTTTAAATAACATTAAAAAAACTGTTCTTTATCACTTAATAGGTAACGGGCCAAGCCTCACACACTTCAAACACTAACCGACAAACATTACTTCATCTCTTTCTCGCGCGCTCACAGCTGTTCTCTCTCCTCTAACAAAAAAAACTTCATCAATGGATCAGTCGCCGCCGGACCTTCAGCGACAGCGGACGCGTGTACGTGACGCTCGCAACGTTCGAGACTGAGCATCGTGGCATCGTGACGATATCGTACGAAAAAAAAACATCAAAATCCGACTACAAACCGTATTTTTTTAACAGTTTAAATTCAATACTACGTTTTGTATGAAGACGCTTCATACAAGTTTAATTTTTATTTTTTTGACACGTAGTGTGTGATAAAAACATATTTTTTGTTGTTTACTGTTGGTCTTTTTGTGGTGTTCCTTTGTGAAGTTCGTTATATTATTTTTATATATATATATATAGTTTCCATAACCGGTTTTTCGTTTTCGTATCAAAAGTGCGACGTCGTTTGAAGTGATTTAAATATTGATTTGTTGTGTTTTGTGTGGCAATATTTTTGTGATATTTCTTTGTAAGGTTCTGATGTCATTTTACGTAAGATACAAAACATAATTAATACATATATATATATATATGTGGTTCTACCGCATTTCGTTCATAGACAATTCGTTCTGAGACTCATCGGTAACGACGTGGGGCGCACTGGACGTCTGGTGCAGGTGACATTTGGCGCACAGGACAACTTGTACACTGACTGTATCGCTAATCTAACCTATCCTAACCTAAGGATTTTTTCGGTGATCTTAGAGTCCAGATATCTATAGGTCTCGTCAACGAAATAACTAAGGTTTTCTTTGTAAGGTTCTGATGTCATTTTACGTAAGATACAAAACATAATTAATACATATATGTATGTGGTTCTTCCGCATTTCGTTCATAGACAATTCGTTCTGAGACTCATCGGTAACGACGTGGGGCACACTGGACGTCTGGTGCAGGTGACATTTGGCGCACAGGACAACTTGTACACTGACTGTATCGCTAATCTAACCTAACCTAAGGTTTTTTTCGGTGTTCTTAGAGTCCAGATATCTATAGGTCTCGTCAACGAAATAACTTAGGTTTTCTTTGTAAGGTTCTGATGTCATTTTACGTAAGATACAAAACATAATTAATACATATATGTATGTGGTTCTACCGCATTTCGTTCGTAGACAATTCGTTAAGCGACTCATCGGTAATGTCGTGGGGCGCACTGGACGTCTGGTGCAGGTGACATTTGGCGCACAGGACAACTGGTACACTGACTGTATCGCTAATCTAACCTAACCTAACCTAAGGATTTGTTCGGTGATCTTAGAGTCCAGATATATATAGGTCTCGTCAACGAAATAACTTAGGTTAGGTTAGCGCGACATCCAGTGCACCAGACGTCCAGTGCGCCCCACGTCGTTACCGATGAGTTGCTGAACGAAATGTTTGCGCACGATATGTCGTGACGTTATATTCCTTACTATGTTGTTGTTTAGTTTAACCTCTCCTCCCCGGTGATATCTATCGACTACACATTGCTTGTAATAACTTAAATATCTCTGTAAATATAATACACACAGGGTTCAGATTTTAGGTATTCCTCCTTAATACATTTACGTATCGAAAAAAAAAATATTTATAATAATAGGCACTCATCGGGAGCAGGAAATATTTTTCTAAAATCCGGAATAAATTCACCACTACACTCAAGACGCGTCAACTGTCATGTATTCATTCGACCTGTCGGAAGCGTCTGCAAAAATAAAATTAAAAAATACCCAGATGCGTCGGCATCTATACTCCTCACTCTCGCTGACGTACTAATATGAGTGAGCGAGACGGGAAACCTCAGTTGGTCGGCTAGTTCGAAATGATATCGATGCGCGTCGGCTCATCGATATGTCGACAGGCTAAGTAGTGTTAGTAGCTCTCGGAAGTTCACGCGCCAAGATGCGTCTGGCCGTTTGAGGTCTTCGTCTGATGTTTTTCATGTTTTTAGCTATTAAATGTCAAGTATTACTGCTTATTGACATCAACTATTATAAAATTAAGCGATATCTTTGAATATTTTCATTTTTTAGAATTTCTTCTCATTTTATTCACTTTAAATCAGAATGTGTAACGAGTTGACACCATCGGAACGCGCGGAAGTTTTTAACATAGTAAGGCGAGGGTTAATCTGCAAGTTCAAGGCTAAATGGTCCAAGCCTTGTGAGCTTCGGGATAGTCAAACGATTTTATAAAAAAACGTTATAGACGGTTGACTGTACTTCTTGTAATTTTTTTTATGTATTACTATATATATGTATATAAATATTAGAGTTATATATATTTTATCAAAATCATTGTATTGACAGGGTCTGCTCCACGCCGCAGTCATATTCAGTCGGTCCGCTGTAAAACTGCCAGGCTCTCATTTGTGTCCTCGTCTTGCATACTCCGGTCCGAAGTCTGTTGAGGGACCTCCATATATTCCACCCTTGGTCGTGTCCAGGGGCTAGGTCCTCTTTCGGGGCAATCCAAGTATTCCCCTCAGTTGCGCTTCTCCACATGTTCAGCCGCAGGGTGGCCTCAGGTATCACCAGTTCCGTTGTCGACTGAAGGAAACTTCTTCTTGATTTGAGCCGTGTGGTTATCTTTTGGTACCCAAACATAGGATGGAGTGCGTCGTGGTTTGCTTTGGTGAGCTCCTTCTTGGTGGTAACTTCTCGCCGTATGTTCGATGGGGCAATGCCCGAGAGTTGATATAGCTTTGATATTGGGGTAGGTTTTAGGCACCCCGTAACCACCCGGCACGTTTCATTCAGACCCTGTCACACCTTCTGGAGTGTGCGCTGTGCCCGAATAGCTGCACCCAGAAAGACCTGATGATGGCCAGAAGTAACGCCATCGACGTCGCCCAGTTCTGGGCAGACAGAATCTGACCCTGTTGTTTCCGACACGATTATATATATATATTGTATTGACATTTAATACGATGCAATAGGGCGACCTTCTCTCTGTCAGAATTCTCCGTACTCTTTATACATATGTTTATAATAAAAAATCATTGCGCAAATATGTTTATATGGTTGAGGCCGGTACTCCCACGATCGGCAGCAAACGGTTCTATTAAATAAAAATAAAGCCTTCGTTTCGTTTGGCAGTAGGCTGGTATAAAAATCGATTTTCGTAAGTAAATGTATGCAAAACAATCACACTTTTACTTATGTGACACTAACAGGATAATGCTGACAGATGGTGATATTGATTCTAAAGTTTCATATGTGGGTTCTATGACGCTTACCATTTTACATACAAATAAGCGCTACATTTTCTTCTTCCTGCCATAAAATCAACTCAGGAGTCCACAGGGCTCTGTGCTGTCGCCCACTCTTTTCCTTCTGCATGTGAATGATCTGCTTCAATGCGCAAACATTCACTGTTATGCCGACGACAGCACTGTCCATGAGAGTATAATCTTCCAAAAACCTCCGAAACATTCGGAACTATCTGCTGCTAGGGAATCTCTGGTGAAGAAGATGAACATGTCTCTTGAAAGGGTTTCACGATGGGGCGACCTCAACCTCGTCAGTTTCAACATTTCAAAAACCCAATCATGTACTTTCTCCACCAAGAAGACTGCTATGGATCCTGTATCTTTCAACGGTTCTTCTCTTCCGAAAGCAAGCTCCATCAACATGCTTGGATTATCAATATCGAATAATGTCAAATATTACGAGTCAATTAAGTGTAAAGCCGGTCTCGCTTCCAAAAAACTAGGTGTATTATATAGATCACGTCGGTATTTCAACGATAAACAACTTCTTCTTCTATATAAAGGACAAATCCGACCTATCCTTGAATACGGCAGTCACCTTTGGATTGGAGCCCCAAAATACCTTCTAAACTTAATTGACTCAGTTCAAAGAAGAGCAATTCGTTTGATAAACAATGACACCCTTACGTCTAATCTACAATCAATGGAACACAGACGTAAGGTTGGTTCTCTTAGTCTTTTCTACCGTTATTACCACGGTCGCTGCTCTTCGGAACTTAAAGAACTAATTCCTCCTGCACCCGCTCACAGCCGACAAACTCGTCTTACAATTGCCGAACATCCATACACGGTTAATGTGTGTCGACCAAGAACTGGAAGTTTCCTAAGTTCCTTCCTTAATGCCACCAGTAAGCTTTGGAATGCTCTTCCAGCGTCTGTGTTTCCTCTTTCCTACAATCTCTTCAAGAAACAGATAAATATACACTTGCAATCTCCCCAACCCACACACAAACACGAACACAACACACGTTTCCCGCATGCAGCGTCCAGCCTCCCTGGCTGAGCGTCATAGAGTGCACTAGTCTTGACCGGGTGTGCTCTCCTGCATGCGTTTACATAAAAAAAAAAACATTTGTAGTGCTGATTCGCCAACGTCGTAGACTACAGCCCGACATTCACGCATCGTCCTTATTATTACCGGAATTTACTGTGAATTTGTGGACGACTTTCGTCTACCACCAATTCCGATTAATAGGCTATGACTGGCATTTTATGAGCAAGGGATCAAATTCACACCAGCCGGGGATATTTAATTAGTAAGAGCTCTGAAATCAATTAAATTATTATTTTTAATCTTCGTCGCGGATTGAACGCATGACTTTTGACTTGCCAAGCTAATGCTTAAACCACTGAGCTATACCCGACTGCTGTATTCAAGGATACGATGGATTTGTTCTTTGTACAGAAGAAGTAATTTGTCAGTGAAATACCTCAGTGATCTTTTGTATTCAGCAACCATAGTTTTTTGGATGAGAGTCCGGCTTTAGACTTCATCGACTCATATTATGGGATTTTTCATTTTTACTAAGAACCATGTCAGAGAGGCGAGCCTGATGTTGTTCTACAACGATATTGTGGAAGGGGTGCTTAGAGGAGAAACTGCGTAGGGCGCCATAGACGGGAGTATTTGCAACAAGTGTCAGAGGACATGAGTTGCAGTTCTTACGCTGAGCTAAAGGGGGTTGCTGAAGAATGGAGATCGTGATGCAAGATTTTGTTGCTGCAAACCAATTCACCAGATACTTTTTATGTAAACACATACAGGAGAATACCGACAGATGGTGATAGTAATTCTGAGGTTTCATCTGTGGAATTCTATGACGCTTACGCTTAAGCGGCTAAGCACTGCACGTGGAGTGTTGATCCGCCGACGTCATAGACTGCAGCCCGAGATTCACGCATCATTCTTATTATGACAGGAATGTACTGTAAATGGGTGGTCTTCACGGGACGACTTTCGCCTACCACCAACATTGATTGATAGGCTATGAGTGACATTTTACGGGTGAGGGATCAAATTCACACTAACCGGGGTTATTTTAGAGCTCAGAAATCGATTAAAAATCCTTTTTTTTAAGTCTCCGTCGGGGATCGATTCCACCACCTTTGGCTTGCAAAGCAAACGCTATGACCATTGAGCTATACCCCGCTGGTAAAATTATATTGCTACGAAGAAGAAAAATAATCGCTTACAGGTGGTGTCGATGCATTTCTTATTTTCTTGCATTAGGTGCAAACCTTCACTTAGCATTGCAAATAATTGCCATGTCACGTAACGTTCGTCTCTGTTGCGAATTTAACAGTCGGTGTGCATCTGCGCCGGGCATCGAACCCGAGACTTGGCATGAACGTCGTGAACTCTACCGACTGAGCTACGATCTTATCGAGCCCTTGCATAAACGCACGCAGGAGAAAGCACAAGTATGAAGATACTGCGAAAGATTTTAAATTATTTGCAACACGCACAAAAGGACTCGTCTCACACTTGCTGACAATCCAAGTACACGCCACTCATTGCCATTTCGTTTGATGAAGTAATCTTCAAGGGCATACATCCAATCATTCCTGAAAGTTTCATATCGATCGGATCTTCTTCTTCGTGTCAGCGACGTCAAAATATTTTTGCTCAGTATCTGGTAACATAGATAGCTCGTGTGTTGCCCAGCATATAAGGTCCTGAGATGTGCAGATTGTTGGGCACATGGAGAAGGTCTTAGGTGTGAGGCGGTCTGCAGGTCTCCACAGTCGCACAATAGTGACTATACAGCGATTGGATGAATGGTGTAGGAATGCATACAGGACAAACATACATAAATAATTTAAATTTATTTATTAACGTTTTTCAAAGAAGTAATTTTCAATCAAATTTCATGTGAAATTTATTATTTAATTTATAATTAATTATCAATCTTTCTGCTGATGGGTATGGCTTGGTGGTAAAGCGTTTGCTTACCATACCAAAGGTAGTGGGTTTTGTAATCGATTTCCGAGCTCTAAAATACCCCAGGTTAGTGTAAATTTGATCCCTCGCCCGCGAAATGCCAGTCATAGCCTATATCAATTAAAATTGGCGGTAGACAAAAGTCGTTCTGAAAACACCACATAGTGAGTCTCAGTAAAAAGTAGCGATGCATGAATGTCAAGCCGCGGTCTAATCAATTAATTATATAAATACTTACGAATGTTGTTATATTTATATATATTTCTTGAGTTTATTTATTTATTCATTTAAAACGTAAACGGTATTAAATAGTACCTTTTACAATCCTTGAAATGCAGTTCTCAGCACTTGTAGTTATGAGACGCGGCGTTTGCATGCGCCATAGCCTATATCAATTAAAATTGGTGGTAGACAAAAGTCGTTCTGAAAACACCACATAGTGCGTCTCCGTAAAAAGTAACGATGCATGAATGTCAAGCCGCAGTCTAATCAATTAATTAAATAAATACTTACGAATGTTGTTATATTTTCTCGAGTTTATTTATTTATTCATTTAAAACATAAACGGTATTAAATAGTACCTTTTACAATCCTTGAAATGCAGTTCTCAGCACTTGTAGTTATGAGACGCGGCGTTTGCATGCGCAATTTCGTTTATTGGGATTCGACAGTCGCTCCATGTCGTGTGGGAGCGGCCAGTTTCATAGATGGCCGCTATCTTTCAATTTCGGCATGTCGGGTCGTAGTCTAATCAATCAATTACGTAAATATTCACGTAATTTCTATTAATTTTTTAATTTAGTGGATTATCTTCTTGCAGTAATAGAAGATTGTGACTCTTCAGTAGAACGCTTGCTATATTCAAAGCAATCTCGCTAGACGTAGGAATTTCCGATTCAAGCCACATCTTGCACAGAACCTCGGAATGTAGTTCTCAGCGCTAAGAATGCAGCCGAGTGCATTTCGTCAACGAAGCTACCAACTTGCTAAGCGGCGATGAATGCATTATTACGAAAGAACCACGCCATACAAGGCGAACCTAGGAAATTTGATGATTTTTATTACTACTTGTGATGTATAACTTAATCTCATGTAGTCTAATCTTGACTTAATACATCTGTAGTAATGGACGCATCTGTATTTGCTTACATAAAAGGTAAGATCTTTTATAACCCCCGGTTGGTGTTGAATTGTTCTCTCATCTGTAAGTTGCCAGTCATAGTCTATTGATTGAAACTGCTTGCATACTGAAGTCGTCTCGTGAACACTACCCATTCAGTATGTGAAAAAGGAAGAATGTAACCAGCTGTAGTCTTATGACGTTAGCGGACTAATTCTCCAAGCAAGCAAAATATAATTATAAATATTTATTTATTTACCTTGTTTTCACATGGATCACGTAAGACAAGTTCTCTATTAGGAGACTGCAGGTTCGACTAACTCCTAGCCTTTCTTAATCTTATCGTTATCTCTTAACAAGTGAAGGATTGAGAAAGGCTACGAGTTAATCGAAACTGCAGTCTCCTAATAGAGAAGTTATCTTACGTGATACATGTAAAAACAAGGTAAATAAATAAATATTTATAATTTATAACGGATCTTAAAGTGAATGATGAAAACATTGGAAAAATAGAATTGACACATATTTTTTTACTGCTATTTTTCGGTATTCTTGAGTATGTGCTTACATAAAAATTAGCTGATAAATACCCCCCGGTTGGTGTAAATTGATCCGTCGTCTATAAGATGACAGTCATAGCCTATTTAGCTATGTAGTCGTACGTGTTAGATACCACTTATTCAAAGTGAGTCGTCGTTAAAATTCTCGTCTATAATGCACATGCAGTTTAATGACGTTGGCATCAAGTAAGACAAGCGTCATAGAATTCACCTATGAGATTTCTTAATCGCCGTCTGTCGGTATTCTCCTGCATGTGTTTACATAACATATCACCTGGCAATTCCGCGACCACCGTCCGCGTGGTTCTCGTCTAATTTGTATTCAAGTGACGTGTATTCTAACGACGTAAAAATTCCTCAAAGGCGAAATTTACAATTCTACCTGTTCGAAAATAACTATTGTGAGAGACACTCTGATTCGAGGCGGTTAGTAATGAGTAGACTAAGTGTTTTTTTAAATGTATGAATATGCTATGAATAGTGTCAAAAGTGCTTTGGACCTTCACTAGACTATGACTTTTTTATGTAAACACATACAGGAGAATACCGACATATGGTGATAGCTATTCTGAAGTCTCATCTGTGGAATTATATGAAGCTTATCATGTAGCATATGGCTAAGCGCTGCATGTAGAGTGTTGATCCGCCAACTTCATAGACTACAGCCCGAGATTCACGCATCATCCTTATTATTACAGTAATTTACTATTAACGGGTGGTCTTCGCGGGACGACTTTCGTCTAACACCAATTATTATTAATAGGCCATGACTGACATTTTACGGGTTAGGGATGAAAGTCACACCAACCAGCGGTGTTTTAGAGCTCAGAAATCGATTAGAAATATATTTTTTATTTAATCTCTGTCGGGGATCGAACACACGACCTTTGGCTTGTAAAGCAAACGCTTTGACCATTGATCTATGCCCGCCGGCATCTATTTTGTTGCTAGCAAACGGAATTACGCTGCTTTTGAGCGCTTCTGCGCGTCCGTCTGCAAGAGTGCAGACGCAAGTAATGACACCTAACTGATGTCTGCCATTCTGCAGAATCAATTCCATTTCCCAAACTTACCATTTCCTCATTCGTTCTCATTACTATCTTCGTGGTTGCAGCAGGTTACGAAAGAAGACAATTCGAGATAAGCTCTAGAATACTAACTTCGCAGCCTTAGACTGAGGTCTATTTGAAATGTAACTAATGTACCTAGAATCACGGGAAGGCCTTCAGCCACTCTCTAACAAGTAGCTTTTTGCGTGCGCCCAGTAACGGGTCCCATCTGGGTCTCCAAAAACAGGACGGGGCAGGGACTGTTTTCACCAAGACTATGATACTTGCCTTTTCAGGACTGTAGAACCTTATTTTACGGATAACTGTCGTAAATGAGTATTTCATACCTTGTTTTATCATGGATCACACTGATCACTGTTTCACTTGCTGGGAGACTGCAGTTTCACGATATATGAAGGCGTACAAACGCATTCAAAATAAATACTAAAAATATAAATGACAATATATATGTATATGCAGCGCCTGTATCGTCCATTCTTTATTACGGTTGTGAATCTTGGCGTCTCAGCAAGAGTCAATTTATTCGCATAATTGGTTTCAGATACCTGTGTAGAATTTTGGGGATGCACTGGTTTGACTTTGTGTGCAATGGCAAGGTGTGAGAGCTGATAATGTAGCCTTCCAAACTACTGTCGGTCAAAAGGTGAACACGTACATTTCGGATGCTGCAGGAGAGCACTAACTATAGCTGCCTTTTTTTCAAGCGTCCGGGCTCGCGCGGTTCTAGAAGACCGTCGGGATCTATGCAAATAATATAATAATACCAAAATAACACTGTTTTTTTATGCAAATGGTCAGTTTCGGTGTGTATGCATATGATGGTTCAGGGTTAAAGAATCGGCTAATTCAATTAAATTTGAATACTTGTGTAGTGTGGTGCTATAATGTATACACCACAGTTAGCACCACTTCGCCACCAAGGCCGCCTTCTCAACGCCTAGGTCGCCTAAAGCGTTCCGCTAACTTACCATAGCAAGAGATGCTATGTATTTATTTATATATATATAATGTTACGTTTCCTTGATACGATACACTCAAGTGATACATATAAATACATGTATTAGAGTGAATTTGAAAAAATGCTTTTTTTGGTGAAGTATGTGGCGCCTCGTGTGTTGTTTTTTGTTATTGCACTTAATGGAATTCCAAAAACACGTTTATTAATTTAATTAGAAATGTTGTTTGCTTCTTATTTATAGATCACGTCGGTATTTCAACGATAATCAACTTGTTCTTCTATATAAAGGACATATCCGACCTATCCTTGAATACGGCAGTCACCTTTTTATTGGAGCCCCAAAATACCTTCTAAACTTAATTGACTCGGCTCAAACAAGAGCAATTCGTTTGATAAACAATAACACTCTTACGTCTAACCTGCAATCAATGGAACATAGGCGTATGATTGGTTCTCTTAGTCTTTTCTACCGTTATTACCACGGTCGCTGCTCTTCGAAACTTAACTTGTTGACTGGTACCGAAAACGTCGATGTACAATCTTTCGTCTCTTATTTATGTTTGCTTGTCGTACATGCTTGTGTTGCCATATTGGCATTTTGGACTAATTACGTAGATCGCTACTGCGGCGTTGTGCGACAGCCCATCACGAGCGCGCTCAGTCGTATGCCGACGTCGGCGAGACCGCATTGTGAAGTCCCGATCGATCGAGGCGAAAGTAACGCCATGTTACGATCGATCGGGGAAACCAAGTCTTTATCGAAAATATATGTCAATGTGCTTCATAAAGAGTCTTTGTGTTGCTCCTCATCCCGCCACCACGCGACTGAAAAATGACCTTTTTAAAGAGGGGAGGATGTTAATATGCTCGTTTAAAAAAGAACGTTTTGATATAATAATAGGCTTAGGATGCAAATTAACGTATGAATTATGATTCCAGTGAAAAATACTCGGAAGTCTTACATCACTAGTATAATTTATAGGCCAGGTACAGCTCTAGCTGTTTCTTACATATATACTGTAGTATAATAAACTACATGTTATATACTTAGTGTAGAACACGTTTGGTCACAGGCGACCTCTGTCTGTCTATGCAGATATTATATGCACATAAAACGTATGACCGAGTGGGCGTTATATGTGTTATTATATGCCGTGGTCTTCAGGCATCCAGGGTGACCTCATATTGTGTGACATACCTGTTAATGCACTGCGTATTAGAAATAGTATTAGATGTCCAAAGACCAACGGAAATATTATTATTATATTAGTATTTGTATAGCGCTCTTTTATGACCGAATGATCATTCCAAAAGCGCTTCTTTGCCTCTCTCAGTAAAAAGGTGGGTCTTGAGTCTGCTTCTGAAGGATGCCTCCGCTTTAAGCTCTATTATGCTCTCCGGTAGTGAGTTCCGGGCCATTGGTGCAGCGTAGCTGAAAGCCCGATTGCCAAAGACCGTGCTGTATAAAATAGCACACTGTTAACGCGCTTTTTCTTTAACCCTTTCATTACGGCTCGGTTTGAATACAAATTATACTATCAATTATACAACTAGTATTTGAAGCATAAATGTACTTATCTGGTCTATTTTCATATATCACATTGGTTCTTGTAACTTTTAGTTATCAGATGATGCATAAAAAACTATTCTAAGAAAGTAGCAAAACTATATATTACGTCAACCGATGTCAACGGTGGGGAATCTTATGACGGCAAATGCCGACAACCGATGCGAAAGGGTTAATCATCATCATCCACCTGTGTCCGTCCAATGTCGAACGTAGGCCTCTCGCTTGAGTCTCCATCCTCTTCGATCCTCCGCCTTTCGCATCCAGGCCACTCTCGCTATTCTTCTGTTGTCGCCAGTCCATCTTTCGTTTAATCACCAAAGTTAAACCGTATTGAAGGCGCACTTAAACATTGACGTGTTTATTTTGTTTCTTACAGCGTGTCGTTGATTATGTAGACTGTAGAACTTCCCCTAAAGATGGAATACTTGTACGAAATGCGGCGAGGACTATGGAGGCTGTTATAGCTTTGTGTCGGCTTTTTGTGACGACCATTTGCTCCTGTCAGCTTAGCGGACATGTAATGATGAGGATGAAACGTTGAGGTTGTTTATCTCTTTAACCGTTGCACGGCGACTGAACGCTGCGTGCATCTCACGCCACGACCACTGGGAACCATGTCTCGGTCGCGTCAATGGAGTCTTTAACGGTCTATTCGCGTTGCAGATTCGATGCATGCGATCAAAAGCAACGCAGTAATGCTGATTTAACTATCCGTTTTAATAGTAAGAGTAATAGTTACTTTTATGACTGATAACTTTTAAAATGTGCAGTGAAACCTCGATATAACGGACTGATTGGAGGGAGGGGGTGTCCGTTAAAGCCGAAAGTCCGTTAGATAAAAATAGGTTTCGAATGTATATAATGACATCAGCACGATGTAGCCCTTGCTGACTGCTACCGAAAACCTGGATAAACGATCTTTCGTCTCATATTTCTGTTCGCTTGTAATACATTGACATCTTGGACAAGTCCGCTCACGGGTGTGTGAGCAAGATAGTTTTGCCACCGACGGCGCTGGTGACCGTCCACGGGCCGCACGAGTCAGTTATGTGTTGACGACCGAGAAGATCGCATTAAGGCCGGCGGCATGTCATTCCGCCTGGACGGAAGCTTCTAAAGTTTTATCGTAAATATATGTCAATGTGCTTCTGAAATCACGCGACGGAGTAACACCCTTTTTGTAAGAGAGGAGGACGTTAATAAATTCATCCTCCTCTCCATTGACCATTGAGCTATACCTGCCGGTATATTCTATCATCAGACATGCAAAATTTATACGAGTATTTAACCCACCTGTGGCGCCTCTTATACTGTAATACCGTCTATAACGGCCGAGTCTTATTATTTAAAAATGCAACCGATGGTTAGCGATTGAGGTGTTCAAATCGAATACAAACTATCGCCTGCTTAACTATCGTCTTAACCATCGAATGATAACTGTTGTCGATCGGAATCATCATTAGAAGAGATCTATTCAATGCCCGATGAAAGAGTTCATACCCAATTCAATCTGTTCTTTGTGTGCAACACAATAATGCCACGCACTTTCTATACTGTTGAAATATTTCATGGATCTTTCATGTATGCAACTCAAAAGGTTTGAAAAATATGCCTGGGGGTGTGGCGCAATGGTCAAAGCGTTTGCTTGACAAACCAAATATCGTGGGTTCAATGCCCCAACGGAGATAAAAAAATAAAAAGATATTTAATCGATTTCTGAGCTCTAAAATACCCCCCCCCCTGTTGGTGTGAATTTGATTAAATTAGCATTGAATGTAGAATATGTACAATAGGATAGTTTTACATTATATGACGTAATAGTCCTTTGAGAGACATCAACGCGTTGGTACAAACGAAACCGTATTTTACTTATACTTCTATACTCGAGAAAAATTATTTAACTAAATCAGTTGTACAAGAATATAGGTTTATAATAAAACTTTTTAAATACTAAAAATCATAAATATGAATCGCGATAAAAAACATTACTCCATCACAGAGATATAGTAAAACAATGCCATAGACTAGAGAGAAAAATTATCTAAAAAAAGGATATAGGTGTGCTTCTTCTTCTTCTTCGTGTCAGCGACGTCAAATTATTTTTTCCCAATATCTGGCAACATCGATAGCTCGTGTGTTGCCCAGCATTAGGTCCTGAGATGTGCAACTTGTTGGGCACATGGAGCAGCATCGTAGGTGTGAGGCGGTCTGCAGGTCTCCACAGTCGCACAATAGTGTCTCTCCCTGCCGAAGCATTCCCCACCGCTCGAGGTTGTCCTTTGTTCTACCAACTCCGGTTCTTAATCTGTTTAGGGATTTCCAGGACGGCCAGTCAAGGCTCTTGCCAGTTGGGAGGCCTTCCTTTGGAGTAATGAAATCCTCTGGTGCGATTTGTTGCCAGAGTTGGAGTCTCTCATTTTCAGGGCCGGATGTGAGAGGTTGTGTGGATTTCGGAAAGCTGCTTCGAGACTTCAATCTTGGTGTTGGGGGTATCTGATTATACAAGCAGTGGGACGGTTGGTTGATTGCCTTACGCATTTCTTCGGCGCATATGACTTTGCGTCTTATGTTCGGTGGTGCGATACCAGCCAAGGGGTATAGTTTATATATTATTTAAGTGTGCTGGTAGCACAATTAAATAGCGCCATTGCAGTAGCACTGAATTGAGTACTCGAAACTTCACAGCCACTTACTGGAATTGTCACATATAAAGAATCAAACAAGTTAAACTTTGCATGAAACCACTGAGTTTTAATAATTGATCAATCTGAATTATTATTAATTCAAACTTAGTGGTTTCGTACAAAATTTTACTTGTATTATTCTTCTCAGAATATTCTTATTTTTTTGTACTGTTCATAATTAATAAGCGTTATCTTTTCACATGCTTTGAATGGTTATATAAGATTCTCGCGTTACGTAACATTTAATGGTTTATGTACGGTTCTGTTAATATCATTTACAGAGATCGTTCATTATGTAAATATATGTCACACGAGAGTCGACTTGCACAACGCACAAAAATGAAATTACAGAATATTTATATTTAAGAAATTTACATGTTTTATTTATACGATTCGTTATAAACTTCTACCCAAACTGTGGTTCGCATATAAAAATGTTTTCTTTAGTGAATCCGTAATAATATTATTAACCTTATCGCATCGGTTGTCGATATATGCCGTCCAAGATTGCCCTACCGTTGACATCGGCACCCGTGATATATCGTTTTGCTACTCTCAGTGCTCCTTCAAGGTTCACTTCTGATATATATAATCACATTTCTACGTGTATTCTTTACAAGAATCTGTAAAGCATGTAAAAATGTATCGTTAGGTTTCGTTACAGTAGCGATTTTTATGTAAACCACATGTGTCAATGCCACCACATGTATGGAATTACATAACGAACGTTTGTTAAACGCAATAGTTTTTTATGCATCATCTGATAGCTAAAAGATAGAAAAATAAATTTGATATATGAGAAAATAGGTCAGATAAAAGTACATTCATGGTTCAAATACTAGTTTTAAGCAAAAAAAATGGTTTGAAAAATTCACGCCATATTGATAGTATAATTTGTATTCCACCGAGCCGTAACGAAAGGGTTAAATGACGGTTTGAGAAGTTTACTCATAGTCAGCCGTGTTAACCGGTTGTCTTACACGCATGTATTGCGTCAAACGCACGCTGAATGTTGGTCCATTCAATCTCTAAAGAGTCAATAAAGGTAGTTTTCGTAATTGGGGCGTGGGCGGATGCCTCTCTTTCACTACTATAGCATCTATTTATTTCACACACGTGTAGAAACGCGTAAAGGGCTTTCTTGAATGAAATCAATAAATGAAACGAATTATTCAAACACGGTACAATTTTAAAGAAATCAATCAATTTGAGCTTACCTAAATAAAGCGTCTGGTCACTTGCTGCCGTTGCAAAGCTTTGTCAGCCGGCATTGTCCTCGCTTCATCCAATGTCAGCTCTGTATCCCGTGAGAAAATTATACATATTGTTCCTTGACAGGGAGGGCTCGGGGACTTGTACATATGGCAGCTGTTTATACTCTTCTACGGCATCTGTAGTACATTTCTAGTAGTATGTAAATTTAATTCAGGAAGTCTTTATATTTCACCATCAGTTGGTGTCCATTAGCTGGGACTGTTAGGTTTCTTTGCTATACAAAATAGGTATTTTTCAATGTAATTCGATAATAATGGCCCTATCGAGCAAGCATATGACGTTGGACGATCAAACACTGCACATGCAGCGCTTCATCATCAGCATAAGTTTGTCCACTGTTGAATGAATGCTCACGCATGAGTCTCCAGCGTTTTCTATCATCCGCCCTCCACATCTAAGCTACTCCCGCTATTGTTCTGATGTCGTTAGTCCATCTAGATTGGCCAACGCTACATTTGCCGTTTTGGACGCCACTCCCAACACTTTTCTTTCCCATCGATCACGTCTCTTTTACCCATGTAAAGGGTCCGCCATCTAACGTTTTTTTTTTTCAACTAGTGCTTATTTCGTGAATGGTAAAACTTAGCTCATGTCTGATTTGACAGATAATTAGTTTTATCCTTCCGCTGAACGAATATGGTTGTGTATACGCTTGAAAACGCTGGGAAATATTGCGACATTACTTTGAAAATCATGGTAATGTTGCAGAATGTGTGCGAAAATTGCGTACGGATTTTGGAAGAAGCGAATCACCGTCAGCTCCGTATGTTCGTTATCTTGTGAAAAAAGTGAAAGAAACTGGCATCCTTATCGATAAACCAAAGCGTGAAAAGCCAAAAACAGTGCGTACACCCGAGAATATTGCTGCTTTGGCAGAAAGTGTGCGTGAAGCGCCATCAACATCAATTCACCTTCGTTCTCAACAATTGAACGAATTTTTGTTCACAAAAATTGAAGAGGAGGATATTGGCAACATTTGGTTTCAACAGGACGGCGCTACGTGCCACACAGCCGAAGCTACACTCGATGTTTTGCGCCCTTTTTCAAAAAAAAAATAGTTATTTGGCGGACCCTATATAAAGCTTAAGCTTGTGTCTGTCCACTGTTAAACGTAGGCCTCCCGCATGAGTCTCGATTCTCTTCGATCTTCCGCCTTCCACATCCAGGCTACTCTATTATATACTATTCTTCTGATATAGTCAGCTCATATTACAGAGAGTCTGCCAACGCTCCGTCTCCCAGTTCTTGAACGCTACTATTAACACATCGACCATCGTCTTTTCAACAGATTTGGCCACTTTAGTGCCCCTATTCTTTTATATCCTCCACTACTAAAGTCCTTCTTTGGATATCCTGGTTCCGGATTCTACCTTTTCGAGACACTCGTCTCATGGATCTCAATGGCACGTTGGGTGACCTTTATTTTATGTGTAAGTCCTGCTGTTAGATTCTTCTTCTCTGCACCGTAAGTTAATACTGTAAGAATGCATTGGTTGAACGCCTTAGTTTTAAGAATTTTAACTCAAGAGGGTTGACCGTATTCAAATAAAGCGATGACTGTCGTTATTCTCACAGCTGACTGAGCGGCAGGTTTTCCTGTAATCGTATCGCTGTGGGTTCATTGATCCGTCGAGGCGTTAGTCTGCTGATACAGTTACTTTTTAACTGGCGACAGAAGCGCAACACCTGACTGAGAGAGACTGCTAGACGTCTCGAGACAACCTAAGAGTTTGCAGAGATGTGGCCTAGAATGCCGATAATACACTGATATCTGGCTTCATAAACTTTTTTTTCAAGCAAGATACCGTAAAGCAAATAAAAGCGATGACTGTCTCTTATTCTGTTCGCTCGCCTGACATGTTACTGTAAAAATGTTAGTTTTAATTAAATAATATTACGTTTGTTGTTGATACAGTTACTCCATTTCACTGGCGACAACTGTCCTGATTTTATTTGCTTTTTTGCCGCGATTGTTGGCGGAGCTGGATGCCTAGAATGCCGAGTTGTCAGTCAAGTCTTTAATAAAAGTAAACGCTGATACCGTAAAGCCTAAGTTAACGTGACGAACCCGCGACTTTTCGTTTTTTTGTTAAGACCGTTGGGGGATGTCTACACATACAAATCAATAGAAATTACCACCTTATAATACTTCCTTCATGGCGACATCGGCATGATGTAGTCCTTGCTGACTGTTACCGAAAACATCGATTTACAATCTTTTGTCTCTTATTTCTGTTCGCTTGTCGTGCATTTATGTGCGCCATGCTGTCATTTTGGACGGGTCTGCTAACGGGTGTGTTAGTTATAAACACGACCGCTCGTGGCGCGGTCGAAAGCCGAGACCGAGCGCGGTTATCAATAGTCGGTGCCCTACCTTTTAGCGAGAGAGGGACGCTTTTACGGCCGCAGCGGCATGTCATCCCGCTTGGCCCTGAAGCTTGTAAAGTTTTAAGTAAATATAATCAAAGTGCTTCTAAAGGAAAGCCTTTGTTTGCTGAGCTGCTCCTCATCCTGCCCTCGCGCGACGGAATAACTCCTCTTTTGAGAGAGGAGAATGTTAATATGTTACGTTAGGTTAGGTTAGCGAGACAGCCAGTGCACCAGCTTCCCCGTGCGTCAAATGTCCCGTACACCAAACATCCAGATTGAAATTTAGTATTATTTCTTCTATGAGAAACGATTCTTATACCAGTATATTAGATTATGTACTGTCGTATATAGCGGCAAGGTCGTTTAGCCGTCACATATATTTTTTTCTATGTTCTTCGTAGTGTTACATAACGTGCCTCGTGTATGTATGTGTTGCCCATGTTTATTCTTTTATCTGCATGGTAATTATTGTAATTTCTGGCAAACAGATGGGTCTTCTTGTGAAACGCAAATTTCGGTTACTCAAAAACAATGTCATAAAAATAACGCTTAACCGGTTGAAACCAATTTGTATATATTTACTAATTTGTGAAACCTGTATTTTTATGCTTCTAGTATTCTTCGCTAGTGTTAAATTATTGCCACACGACACAAGATACGAAGAGTTTTAAATAATTTTTACATGGTTACTATTTAACTATTTTTTCGAATACTTAAAAAACTGTCTAATAACTTCTTAAGTTTTCACGGCCAGATTTGATATTGTGGCTTTTGGGTTAAGCCGTGTGTGGCGAAGGGGATAATAAATTGTTATTTTTTACTGTTTAATAAATGAATTAAATATTGTTATTTGTAATGTTTCTAAAAGAAAATAAATTGAAATTCCAAAAATAAAAAAAAGATAATCTGACACCAACTCACAACTAAATAAACCATCAATCCTGAAGAAGACCCCTGCAATAGCGGTCGAAATATTGGTTAAAAGAAATTCGCCACACACGGCTAAACCCAAAAGCCACAATATTGAAACTCTCTTATCACATTCCTTTCCATATGAGTCACCATCCTCATCAAACCGCCGCCTTCCGCATCCAGGTCACTCCCGCTTTTCTTCTTGTGTCGTCAGTCCATCTTGCAGGGGTTTTTTTTATAAAATCTCATTGATGATTCGGTCCTGAAAGGGCGGCTCAACCCAGTCCTAAAGACTAGGTCATTTTATGTACTCGTTGCTGCTGCGTTTCACTTGTGATGTAACGTATTAACACAGCACGGGTATAGCTTAATGGCTAAAGCGTTTGCTTTGCAAGCCAACGGTCGTGGGTTCGATCCCCGACGGAGATAAAAAAAATAAGTTTTTAATCAATTTCTGAGCTATTAAATCACACCAACCGGGGGTCGGTTGGCGTGAACTTATCCCTCAACCGTAAAATGCCAGTCATAGCCTAATAATTAAAATTGGTAGTAGACGAAAGTCGTCCCGTGAAGACCCTTCATTCATAGTAAATTCCTGTAATAATAAGGATGATGCGTGAATCTCGGGATGTAGTCTATGACGTTGACGGATCAACACTCCACACGCAGCGCTTAGCCTATATCCAGTATGCACTATGGGAAGCGTCATATAATTCCACAGATGACAATTCAGAATTACTATCACGATCTGTCGGTATTCTACTGTATGTGTGTACATAAAAAAAAAACACATGTTTCGTCAAAAAAAGTATTCACTTTAAATAAAAAATATTATTTTTTGAATAAATAAAAAAAAACTTGATTTTACTTACAGTATACCAAATTATCATTACTCTAAAAATAAACCTTGCATACCGAAGCGTTATTATCTCAGAGTTTCACTTGTTTGCTTTTCTCACTTAGGCATCGTTAGAACAATATTTGATTTTTCAAAAAAACCTTAGGTGTATGAAGTATGCGCCAGTACATTAACTTTTCTAAAATCTGATAGTCAACCATAACAATATTTAAGGTAATACGTCATCATGTTTAGTTGTGTATCATTTTAACCCTTTCGCATCGGTTGTCGGCATCTGCCGTCCAAGATTCCCTGACCGTCGACATCGGTTGATATGTCGTTTTGCTACTTTCAGTACTCATTGTGACATCTACGGTAGGCAATCGGAAGTGCAGTCATTCGCTTTATCAACCACATGTATTCTTTACAGCAATCTGTAAAGCATGTAAATAAATATCGTTAGGTTTCGTCACAGGAGCGATTTTTATGTAAACCACATGTGTCAATGCCACAACATGTATGGAAATACATAATGAACGTTTGTTAAATATTCTAGTTTTTTATGCATCATCGGATAGCTAAAGGATAGAAGAACCAATATGATATGTGAAAATATGTCACATTATGTCCGTGCTTTGTTCCATATGTCTCAGCTCATCTTTGCACTCAGAGGTCTACCAGGGAACATTTATATTACCCGACTTGTAGACACGATGGATGATGACATGCCTGCGGGTATAGCTTAGTGATTAAAGTGTTTGCTTGCCAAACCGAAGGTCGTGGATTCGATCCCCGACGAAGATAAAAAATAATATTTTTAATCGATTCCTAAGCTTTAAAATACCCCCGTTTGATGTGAATTTGTTGCTTTACCCTTAAAATGCATGTCACAGCCTATCAATCAAAATTGGTGGTTGACGAAAGACGGCCGTGTAAACCACCCATTCATAGTGAATTCCTTGTTATAATTAGATGATGCGTGAATGTTGTAGATGGGCTGTAGTCTAAGACGTTTGGGGGGTTATCTCTCTACATGCAACGCTTAAGCATATATAACACGATAAGCGTCATAGAATCCACCGATGATACATCAAAAGTCTGGGGAATATGACTATTTATCATTTAATTTTTTTCCATACAAAACATTACAAATTTTAACAACTCAATTCATTTCTGAAGTACATTAAGAATAAATCCTAAAAAAATACAATATCTAAGAATATAGGTAATTATGATTAAATACTAAGAACAAACTAATAAAATTAATAAAGACAAGCAACATAAGGTCCCACAATGCTCATCAAACATACGACGCCAACAAATTATTCCTTCAAAGAAACTCGTGGAGTGCATGTCTGAATTGGGCCTCCCTTACGTGAAATATATCAACATCCGAGGCGATTTGGTTAAACAGTCTGATCCCTCTACCAAGAGGCATGGACTTAGTATTATCCGTGTTCATTTTCAGACCAATTTTATTCGACGCTTCATCGAGGTCGTAGAGCATGTGTTTGAAGCTTATCAGGTGAAGGTATGGTAAGCTTACCGACGCACTCTACGATTGAAGAGTTGTGATTTATTCGCATGTCTCATTATCGAGACTTGGACGCAACAACAACAATAGCCGGCGCACTGATAGAAAGGCGTCCGTTTGGCGAAGAGAAGGGAAAGAGAGTGTTGACCTCTGGTGTGGTGTGGTGTGGCTGCTCGGCGGGGACAAGATCAAGTTCACGTGGGTGAAAGTAAACCATCTGCGCAAGTACTCCAGCCGGCTGCGTGACGATCCAGTGCCAAACACTCGCCAAGTGCCACTACTACCTGCTGAAACATCCATCTTACGGAAATTATATATCTTCTTTCCCAGTTATCACATACCTTGTACGTTTGATTTATACCTGAAAAAAAAAATACTCAACTGAAGACAGAATTTTCAGGCGGGATTTTAACTACTTAACCCTTCCACATCGGTTGTCGGCATATGCCGTCATAAGATTCCCCGACCGTTGACATCGGATGACGTGATATATCGTTTTGCTACTTTATTAGAATTGTTTTTGACGCATCATCTGATAGCTTAAGGATACAAGAACCAATGTGATGTATGAAAATAGACATTTATGCTTCAAATACTAGTTTTATAATTGACAGTATAATTTGTATGAAATGAAGCAACTGTCATAACTAATTAAATGGCGTATCATCATCATCATCAGCCTGTGTCCGTCCACTGTTGAACGTAGGCCTCCCGCATGAGTCTCCGTCCTCTTCGATCCTCTGCCTTCCGCATCCAGGTGACTCCCGCTATTCTTCTTATATCGTCAGTTCATCTTGTAGGGGGTCGGCCAATGCTTCGTTTATTAGTTCTTGGGCGCCATTCCAGTACTTTTCTTCCCCATCGACCGTCGTCTCTTCGACGTACGTAAACGGCGTATGCAAACGCCTTATATTCTTTAATTAAAACTAACATTATTAGATGTGCATGTCGGGCGAGCGAACAAAAATAAGAGACAAAAGATCGTTTTTCTAGGCTGTAGGGCATCAGCCTAAAAGTGCTATATCAAGCTGATATCAACACAAACCTTTTATTACACTGCACTACTTAATGGCGATGCGTTTTTTACGCATTTTTTTCTACAATATTTTTCAAGTTGAAATTTATAAATTATCGACTGTCAGATATGATAAGAATAGAATAGTGTAATCACGGTCGCGAGGTTATCGCCCCGGGCTCTCGTCAAGAATGGTTTATTCTCAGCTAGCCAACCGAGTGGTAACTTTCTAGCTCCAAGCATAGAAAGGTTCTAACATCATAGTAATTTCAGTCAGTAGACAATCGTTGTATGGGCTAACAGTAAGTTGTAAAAATGGCCATACCAGTATGTAAAGAAAGTGACATTGAATGTTAATATGAAATCACACTTGATAGAAAGGTTTCGGTCTCGCTTCCAAAAAACTAGGTGTATTATATAGATCACTGTGGTATTTCCACGATAAACAACTTCTCCTTCTATATAAAGGACAAATCCGACCTATCCTTGAATACGGCAGTCACCTATGTGTTGAGACACAAAATACCTTCTTAACATAATTGACTCGGTTCAAAGAAGAGCAATTCGTTTGATAACCAATGACACTCTTACGTCTAACATGCAATCAATGGAACACAGGCGTAAGATTGGTTCACTTAGTCTCTTTTAACTTTATTACCATGGTTACTGCTCCTTTGAACTTAAAGAAGTAATTCCTCCTGCACCCACCTACAACCGACAAACTCGTCTTACACTTCCCGAACATTCATGTACGGTTAATGCGTGTCGACCAAGAACTGGCAGTTTCCAAAGTTCCGTCTTTAATGCCACCGGTAAGCTTTGGAATGCTCTCCAGCGTTTGTGTTTTCTCCTTCCTACAATCTGGATCTCTTAAAGAAACAGATTAATATACACTTGCAATCTCACTAACCCACACACAAACACGAACACAACATACGTTTCCCACTTGCAGCGTTCAGCCTCCCTGGCTGATCTACATAGAGTGCACTGGTCTTGACCGGTTGTGCTCTCCTGCATTCGATGACATAAACAAAGGCTGGGCAACACACGGGCCAACGATGTTGCCAGATATTGGACGGAAGCAATTTGACACGAAGAAGAAAAAGACGAGGACTAGCGTTTATGAAGGAATTTTGAAAACTGCTCGTTCTTACATCACATACATTGTATACGGGTATTCAACAAGCGTACGAGTTTATCGGTTCTGCGTATATGCAGGAAATCTTATTTTTTTAACCTCTTGGGCTCCAATGTTTTTTTTATAAGTTTCCACCAACTCCAAGCTATTTTGAGTGAATTTGTTTAATAATAATATTTATGCTACAGAATGAAAAAAAACGTATTTTCAGAAATTAGGGGTTCGTTATAAGTTCTATATAAAGGGTCCGCCAAATAACTTTTTTTTTTTTGAAAATGGGGCGCAAAACATCGAGTGTAGCTTCGGCTGTGTGGCACGTAGCGCCGTCCTGTTGAAACCAAATGTTGCCAATATCCTCCTCTTCAATTTTTGTGAACAAAAATGGCCCGATAACGATCACCATTGACTGTAACGGCCACTCCTTGCTCATTTTCGTAGAAAAATGGCCTGATTTTCAAAGTAATGTCGCAATATTTCCCAGCGTTGTTCAAGCGTATAAACAACCATATTCGTTTAGCGGAAGTATAAAACTAATTATCTGTCAAATCAGACATGAGCTAAGTGTTACCATTCACGAAATAAGCACTAGTTGAAAAAAAAACGTTAGATGGCGGACAGTAGCATGATTTTCAAAGTAATGTCGCAATATTTCCCAGCGTTTTTCAAGCGTTTACACAACCATTTGAAATTAATCTCCAGGATGAAGTCCGGGCTTAAAAAAAATTTCCTTAGTTCTCTTGCTCCTTTAATCTCTCGATCGGAACATACCACTGTCCTTATCCTCAAGTCCGTACTCATATCTGTAATTGTTTCAAGGTGTATTGGCCACAAAATTTGGAAGAATCGCTTGCGGGTAAATATTTTACTGAAAAAGGGTACTCTTGACCAAAAATCGTGCGACCAATAGTCTTCCATCTACGGTACATTTATAATGCCCATACTCAATATTACGCCCAGGAATGCTCTTATTTCAATTTCGGTTACATCTTTCCAATCATTCCGAATAGAGATTAAAAAAAAAACTACCAGGACAGCTATTTACACTAAAAAACACTGCCCGTGAAAAAATGTCAAGACATACTTAATATGTCATTTTTTCATGGAGCTGGTGGAAACAAACTAATATCAACTGCACCAATGGCCTGGAACTCACTACCGGAAAGCATAAGAGAGCTTTAAGCGGAGGCATCCTTCAGAAGCAGACTCAAGACCCACCTTTTTACTCAGAGAGGCAAAGAAGCGCTTTTGGAATGATCATTCGGTCATAAAAGAGCGCTATACAAATACTAATATAATAATAATAATAATCAAGTACGTCTTGACATAGGAGTTAAAAGGGTGAGTTTAGGCGATCAGTTTCAAATGCGTTATCTACATTAAGTCGAGAAATAATTATTTAAAATTCCATATTATCAATGGTGTTAAATTTGAAATTAGCGAGATTTTGGTGAACGTTTTCATTCATCTTCAGCCTGTGTCCGTCCACTGTTGAACGTAGACCTCCCGCATGAGTCTCCATCCTCTTCGATCCTCCGCCTTCCGCATCCAGGTCACTCCCGCTATTCTTCTTATATCGTCAGTCCATCTTGTAGGGGGTCGGCCAATGCTTCGTTTGCCAGTTCTTGGGCGCCATTCCAATACTTTTCTTCCCCATCGACCGTCGTCTCTTCGACAGATATGTCCTGCCCATTGCCACTTGAGTGTGCCTATTCGTTGGATAGCATCCACTACTTGAGTTCTTCTGTGTATTTCCTTGTTTCGGATTCTATCTTTTAGGGACACTCCGAGCAACTTTGGAAAACTACGAAAAGTACGTTGTCATTATACCAATAAAATCGAATTATTGTATTATCGTAAATTTGCATGAAATTGAAATTATATCGCCAGTACAACATTGCAAAACGACATTAAATAAAATATTACCGTTTCCGCGTTCTTCTTCTTCGTGTCAGCGACGTCAAATTTTTTTTCCAATATCTGGCAACATCGATAGCTCGTGTGTTGCCCAGCATTAGGTCCTGAGATGTGCAACTTGTTGGGCACATGGAGCAGCATCGTAGGTGTGAGGCGGTTTGCAGGTCTCCACAGTCGCACAATAGTGTCTCCCTGCCGAAGCGTTCCCCACCGCTCGAGGTTGTTCTTTGTTCTACCAACTCCGGTTCTTAATCTGTTTAGGGATTTCCAGGTCGGCCAGTCAAGGCTCTTGCCAGTTGGGAGGCCTTCCTTTGGAGTAATGAAATCCTCTGGTGCGATTTGTTGCCAGAGTTGGAGTTTCTAATTTTCAGGGCCGGATGTGAGAGGTTGTGTGGATTTCAGAAAGCTGCTTCGAGACTTTCTTGGTGTTGGGGGTATTTGATTATACAAGCAGTGGGACGGTTGGTCGATTGCCTTACGCATTTCTTCGGCGCATATGACTTTGCGTCTTACGTTCGGTGGTGCGATACCAGCCAAGGGGTATAGTTTAGAAATGGGTGTTGGTTTGAGGCAGCCTGTGACGACTCTGCATGCATCATTCAGGGCAGTTTCCGCGTTTACAAAGAATAAAACAAATTTCGAAACTATCGCCAAAAATATTTAAAAAAAAAACCACACACGTAATACACAGAATCATTTTTAGCACTGCGAAGGTGACCTAACCAAAAATAATACGACAGTAAAATCAATTGTTCTCTCGAGAAAATATTGATATATGTCGTAAAGACAACATTCCTCATATGTCTTAATGATAAAACCACACAAAAATGTGCAGAGATCGTGTTCTTGAATAATGATGAACTCACTGTTGTTAGACTTCTTGCAATTACTTAAAACAATTTGTGGGTGGTTGTTTTTTTAACCTCTCCTCCCCGGTGATGTCTATCGACTACACATTGCTTGTAATAACTTAAATATCTCTATAAATATAATACACGCAGGGTTCAGATCTTAGGTATTCCTACTTAATACATTTACGTATTGAAAAAAATTAAATATTTATAATAATAGGCACTCATCGGGAGCAGGAAATATTTTTCTAAAATCCGGAATAAATTCACCACTACACTCAAGACGCGTCAACTGTCATGAATGCATTCGACCTGTCGGAAGCGTGTGCGAAAATAAAATTAAAAAATACCCAGATACGGCGGCATCTATACTCCTCACTCTCGCTGGCGTACTAATAGGAGTGAGCGAGACGGGAAACCTCAGTTGGTCGGCTAGTTCGAAATGATATCGATGCGCGTCGGCTCATCGATATGTCGACAGGCTAAGTAGTGTTAGTAGCTCTAGGAAGTTCACGCGCCAAGGTGCGTCTGGCCGTTTGAGGTCTTCGTCTGATGTTTTTCATGTTTTTAGCTATTAAATGTCAATTATTACTGCTTATTGACATCAACTATTATAAAATTAAGCGATATCTTTGAATATTTTAATTTTTTCGAATTTCTACTCATTTTATTCACTTTAAATCGGAATGTGTAACGAGTACACACCATCGGAACGCGCGGAAGTTTTTAACATAGTAAGGCGAGGGTTAACGTAAATACGACGAGACTTCGGTTTAATTGACTAGCCTCTCTTAATCATCGGATATAATCAAAAGATGACCGCACGGCTCAAATCAATAAGAAACTTCCTGCAGTCGACAACGGAACTGTGGATATTGCTCTGAATGAAACGTGCCGGGTGGTTACGGGGTGCCTAAAACCTACCACAATATCAAAGCTATATCAACTCTCGGGCATCGCCCCACCAAACATACGGCGAGAAGTCACCACCAAGAAGGAGCTCCACGACGCACTCCACCCTTTGTTTGGGTATCAAAAGATAACCACACGGCTCAAATCAAGAAGAAGTTTCCTGCAGTCGACAACGGAACCGGTGATACCTGAGGCCACACGGGAAATACGAAGGGATTACTTGTATTGCTCCGAAAGAGGACATAGCACCTGGACACGACCAGGGGTGGAATATATCGAGGTCCCTTAACTGACTTCGAGCCGGTGTATGCAAGACGATGACCCAAATGAAAGCCTGGCAGTCTTACAGCGAGCCAACTGAATGTGACTAATATATATATTATATATATATAAACATGATTCATTGGTCATGAAAGTGTTCAAAGAACGCATTCGATCAATATACCAAAATTTTCCACTGTTGTTCTTGGCATTTTTTTCTTCGCTTCCCACTCAAAGACTCCTTCTCTTTGGTGATATATCTTCTGACGATCCTCCCACGTCTTCTAGCCAAGTAATTGGAGATTCCTAAGAAGTCCGATGGAGTGACTTCATCATCACTCAAAACACAATCAACTTAAATTCAATGTGGCGGCTGCTCGAGATGCAAATGAACAGATTCCCTCTATCTAGTTTTCAAAACAACAATCTCAGTACAAATCTGTGATATTAATCTATTGACCTTTAAAAATGATAAACAAATAATAAAGCAATACACTTTGAAATACCATTAAGATTTTCATTTTTTATTAGTCTAGCGGTTTCGGAGACAACTCGACTTTATCAGGACAGATTTAAAACTAACATATATAAAGGACAATCAATTAAATATACAAAAAGAAGTGCAGGGAATGGGAGAAGTATTGGCCGGTTGAACAGAGCGATTTTACTAGAAACATGTTTAGTATCGGACTGTAAAATAATTGATTATTAACGATTTATCTGTTATTATTGATGTTTTTTTTCATGTCTAGTGGTTCTAAATTATAAAGTCTATTTCTTTTAATCGTGTGTTTCATTGATTGCAGGTTAGACGTAAGAATGTTATTGTTTATCAAACGAATAAATCTTTTTTGAACTGAGTTTAATAAATATAGAAGGTATTTTGGGGCTCCAACCCAAAGGTGACAGCCGTGTACAAAATTCTTTGCGCTTTGCCGTTATTTATACATTATTTTTTGCTGGACTCATTCATGTCAGGAAATCGATTAAATTTCATTTATTCTGTTGGCGCAGCGAGTCGTTCCACTCGCCTTGCCCTTACAAGGAGATGGACCTTCCCCTTGACGGTGGAACATTGCTCGGTGACTGCCTGTGGAGTACCCCCCGGTGGACCGCATTCCGAATAAGGTCGACTTCTTTTCACTCCTATTTAATTTTGTTTGGGCTCCTATCGGACCGCGTATTCCTTGAGTTCTTCCTCGGATATTCTCGTTTCGGATTCTATCTTTTAGAGACATTACTTGTTGTAACATCCTTCTCTCTATGGAAGTTATTCAATCGTGTGGTGGTAGGGTGAGAAGCAGAACAACAACACACAGACTTTTTCCGAAGCACATTGATATATATTTAATTAAAATTGATATCCTCCTCTTTAAGTTAGTTATCGAATTACTGTGTGACAGGATGCAAGAGCAGATTGATAATACAAAGAACTTGTTTTCGGTTCAATTCGCGTTTTTTCTCAAACACTTGTTTTTTCGTCGCGAGCGAGCTCCAACTGACGGACCACTCTGACATCTAGCGCTGCCAACAGTCGCGGCAGAAAAGCGAATTAAAGATAAATGTGCACCAACATGACATGGACCAACTGTCATAACAAGTAAAATGGCGTTTGCAAACACCGTGTATTCTTATATAACTAAAACTAACATTATTAGATATGCATGTCAGGCGAGCGAACATAAATAAGAGACAAAACATCCTTGTTCGAGGCTTTACGTCATCAGGCTAAAGGAGCTATATCAAGCTGATATCATTATATAAATACTGACACACTTTGGCATTCGGCTCCGGCTTTGGATAGTCAACGATCTAGCTTCGTCCATGAGCCGAGCTGAACTGAACTCACAGGGCGCTTCGAAACACCGCAGCGCCTTTTTATCACCTGTCGGCCGATTGACTAATTATCTTCTGTCAATACAATAATAATGGCGACACACACATGTCCGCCAAGCGAGCAGAAATAAGAGACTGACATCAGCACGATGTATCCCTTGCCGACTGGTACCGAAAACTTCGATATACAATCTTTCGTCTTATATTTTCTGTTCGCTTGCCCGCTCACCGGTGTGTTGAATATAGACACCGCCAGGGGCTCGCGCGAGAGCCCGATCACGAGTCAGTTATCTGTTGACGATCGATAAGGTCGCACTACGGTCAGCTGCATGTCATCCCGCTTAGCCGGAAGCCTGTAAAGTTTTAACGTAAATGTCAATGTGCTTTTGAAAAAGTCTTTGTTTGCTGACCTGCTCCTCGTCCTGTCTTCACGCGACGGAATAACACCCCTTTGAGAGAGAGGAGGATGTTAAGACGAAGATTGTATATCGAGGTTTTCGGCACCGGTCAGCAAGGGCTGTATCATGCTGATCTCAGTAGTATGTTACCGTTATTTATACATTATTTTTTACCGATTAAATTTAATGTATTCTCTTGGCGCAGCGAGTCGTTCCACTCGCCTTGCCCTTACAAGGAGATGGACCTTCCCCTTGATGGTGGAGCATTGCTCGGTGACTGCCCGTGTAGTACCCCCCGGTGGACCGCATTCCGACTAAGGTCGACCGCTTTTGCCTCCTTTTTACTTTTGTTTGGGATCCTACCGGACCACGCAACACTCTTTAAATACGAGCGACATGCTGACTACTACGATACTCAAAATTTCACGCTGAAAGTCAAAATCTTTTTTTTTACAATTTCAAGTTTTTTTTTTTATTCAGAAAGATTATAAATTCTATTGATATAGGGTCTATATAGACCTTTTGAAGGCTGGTGCCGAAAAGCCTCAATAGCCGATCTTTTATCTCTTTTCGGTCGCTTGATACGTACTGATATCAGCTTGATATAGCTCCTTTAGGCTGATGCCGTAAAGCTACGAAAAACGATCTTATGTCTCTTATTTTTGTTCGCTCGCCTGACATGCACATCTAATGTTAGTTTGAATTGTATAATGTTAAACGGTGTTTGCATACGCCAAAATATTCGTTATGAAAGTTGACCCATTTCCTGTTGGTACCACTGTCATCTTGAATTCGCTTTTTCTGCAGCGACGGTTGGCGGCGCCGAGATGTCAGAGCGCGCCAACAGTTGACAGTTGGAGTTTGACTCGCGACCGTTGTAGCGCGCGCGCCTAAGGGCGTTCGCTATAACGGGCGACGTTTTTGACAAATAAACCGTGATAAAATGTGAAACGAAAACAAGTTCTTTATATTGTGAACCTGATCCTGCATCCTTTCACCCAGTCGATCGATATCGAAACTTTGAGAGGAGGATATCAGTACTAGTAAAAATGTTAGCTTAAGTCTTAGATTTAAGTAACTTATAGGTGCGCTTTACAGGTTTACAGGTTTCGGCCTCCCTAGAGACCATCTTCAATAATAACAGTCGTGGTCAACCATTATTGAGGATGGTCTCCAGGGAGCCCGAAACATGCAATCGTTTAAAATAAATATGATTCAAAACTAAATATTTTTAATTTGTTAATTTTTTTATTAACACTATCCAGTCCGTGCGTTACGCGATTAAACTTACGCTGGAGGCCGACTGTTTTCTTAAGAATTTCTAAATCTATCGTCATGTGTTCAAATAAAATTAAATATGACCCTCGCTGAAAAGGTTTGAGATCTTTGAATTATTGTCGAAAGTAAAAACAATACCTATGTTGTGTGATCGGTCACTAACGTTTGAAAAAGCATCACAAGCTGTGTATAGTCGGCCACTAAGCGTTGGCGGAACGATCACACACATGTTGTGTGACCCGCCTTTAACGTGCGGCCCGGTGATGACACACACATTGTGTAATCGGACTGGATAGTGTTAAAATTAATTTTAAATTATTGACATATTTTGTGTAACAATACACTGGGTACTGAAAGTTTGATGTTTTTCGTATCGGTCTACCTGAGTGTTTGAACGGGCGAGATCTCTTAAAATCGGATCCGTCCGCAGCTTTATATAGAAGTGGTTAGGTGAGTTTTTTCTACCTCTTAATTACGCTCTAAAGATTATCTCTGTAGCTACAAACACAGCTCGAACACGTTATAAACGAAAAGAAAGACGCGAGGAAACGATCTGTTAAATTCTAAGCTTAATTTGTTGTGCACGGTATTAAAATTGTCAAGGATTACTGTCTAATTTATGTCTTAAAAGAAGAATAGAGGCCTTTGAGATGTGTTCATACAGAAGAATTGTCGGATTTTCCTGGACAGACCACGTCACGAACAATGAGGCTCTCGGCATAATCAAGGAAGATAGACATCTAGTAACAACCATCTACGAGCGGCGATCGGTCACATCATGCCCCAAAATGCTCTTCTTCATTTGTATTGAGCATCTTGATGTACGGCTGTGAGACGGTGCTTATCTGAAAGCGATAAGATAAGACTAGAGATCCTTTGAGATGTGGTCATTCAGAAGAATTGTCGGATTTTCCTGGAGAGACCACGTCACGAACAATGAGGCTCTCGGGATAATCAAGGAAGTTAGGCACCTAGTAAGAACCATCTCAGAGAGGCGATCGGTCACATCATGCGCCACGATGGTCTTCTTCGCGACATTGTGGAAGGGGTGGTTGAGGGTAGAAACTGCAGAGGGCGCTAACGCGACGGAGATGAAAATAAAATAAAAATCGATTTCTGAGCTCAAAAATATCCCGGTTGGCTTGAATTTGATCCCTCACCCGTAAAATGCCAGTCATAGTTCACGTCGTCTATGCCTCGTCCTAGAACAACTGTATACCCGGATTTTTACATTGGAACATAGATGGTTCCCGGGAGCCTCCAGGGTAAAAGCCCGCGAATTTGCATAAACTGGAGCTGTAGTACCATAGAAATATTTGTGTGTTTAATAATCAGCGTTTTTAAAAGAGATCAGATTGAACCCGAAGCTCCCAAAGCCTGAACAATTTTGTTGTGTCCTTAAGGGGTGGCTCGACCCTACCGTATGCATATACAGACCTTAGATTTGATTATGTATGTGTGATTTATGTAGATATATGTTTATTTTCCAAATATTTGCATCATTTTTTTTGTGTTTACATATAAAAAGCATCACTGCATATCATTACACACGGCTCAAATCAAGAAGAATTTTACTACAGTCGACAACGGAACTGGTAATACCTGAGGCCACCCTGCGGCTGAACATGTGCAGAAGCGCAACTGAGGAGAATACTTGGATTGCCCCGAAAGAGGACCTAGCCCCTGGACATGACCAAGGATGGAATATATGGAGGTCCCTTAAGAGACTTCGGACCGGAGTATGCAAGACGAGGACGCAAATGAAAGCGTGGCAGTTTTACAGCGGACCGACTGAATGTGACTGCGGCGTGGAGTGTGCGCTGTGCCCGAATAGCTGCACCCAGGAAGACCTGATGATGGCCGGGAGTAACGCCATCGACGTCGCCCACTTCTGGGCAGACAGGATCTGACCATGTTGTTTCCGACACGATTATATATATATATATTACATACCTGTATCTACCCGAGACTGCTAGCTTAACAGTCGGGCGCTTTTAATCCTACGTCTTTCATATTCCTCGTCGAAAGGTTAGAATTCGTATTTTTTAGCCTTGAGTCTGGTTTCGACGCTCGGGCTGAGGGCGGTCCTAATTCAAAACACATCAATTATGTAGTTTGGCAAAGTCTTGTATGTGATTAATGCATTACGGCTCGTTTCTGAAACATCGATTTGGCAATGTGTGTTTGCCTACCACTAATATCCATACAAACAAATATATTAAATAAGTATGTACTAGTAAAGTTCCGGTTGGGCGTGGGAAACTCTTGTTGAAATTGTTACGTAAAAAATATAATTTTCATAATTAATTTATTATTAACCTTCAAATGGACGTACTATTTAAAATATTGTTCAAATAGCATTATCATTGATATTGTGGCTTTTGAGTTTAGCCGTGTGTGGCGAATTACTTCTTTCCAATATTTCGACTGCCGTTGCAGGGGTCTTGTTCAGGGTTGATGACTTAGTTGTGAGTTGGTGTCAGGAGGTAGTTTAGCCGTCAGCCTAACGTACCTCCACGAGCGTCATGTCGGAGAATCGTGTACGGTGGGTATGTTCTAAGAAGCGTACCTCCACGAACGTCATAATGAGTATGTTCTATGGAGCGTACCTCCACGAACGTCATGTTGGACTGTGGTTGTCCTTGCTTGTCTGTGCAGGTTTTTGAGTATGTACTAGACATGGAAGCCATGCTGTTTTGAGAATCAAACCGTCATCCCTGTTGATGGGATGTCTTTTGATTTCAATGGCTCACCTAAAATCGAGAGAACTATAGCATTACCGTTATGTATTGCTTGCTAGTTGGAGCGCATGGTCGTCGCGAATTGGCGCCACAAAAGTGTGTTAATCACCGTGGGAATCGCCTCATCCCATGTAAGCTCTAACTTATTCATCATCATCATCAATCGTGGTCGGTGACATCCAGCGCCGCAAGTGGCGATCTATATAACCAGTCCTCTTAACGGCATTACAAGATGACAACACACGCGTGTCCGATGAGCGAACGAAATAAAGAGACGTAAGATTGTGTATTTAGGTTTTCGGTACCAGTCGGCAAGGGCTATATCATGCTGATGTCAACATATAATCGTGTCGGAAACATCAGGGTCAGATTCTGTCTGGCCAGAAGAATCATAAGGTCGTCCTGGGCGCAGCTACTCGGACACAGCGCACACTCCAGAAGGTGTGGCAGGGTCTGTTCAACGCCGCAGTTACATTCAGTCGGCCCGCTATAAAACCGCCAGGCTTTCATTTGTATCCTCGTCTTGCACACTCCGGTCCGAAGTCTGTTAAGGGACCTCCATATATTCCACCCCTGGTGGCAATTACGCACTTCATCGTCATCCGTCCACTGTTGAACATAAGCCTCCCGTATGAGTCTCTAATCTCTTCGATCCTCCGCCTTCCGCATCCAGGTCACTCCCGCAATTCTTCTTATGTCGTCAGTCCATCTTGCAGGGGGTCCCCCAATGCTTCGTTTGCCACCGACCGTCGTCTCTTCGACAGATATATCCTGCCCATTTAGCGACACTCCGAGCATGGCACGCTGGGTGATCTTTATTTTATGGGTATTACTTGCTGTCAGATTCCACGTCTCTGCGCCATTAGTTAATACAAGGAGGATGCATTGGTTAAACGCCTTAGTTTTAAGACACTGTGGAATTTTCGCTTTAAAAATGTACTTTAGTTTTCCAAATGCTGCCCATCCCAGCCTGTCGTTTTTTTGAGAAGTTACTTCGTCCTAGTTTTATTAGTTGTCCCAGATATGTATAGTCATTCACAACCTCTATTTGTGTTCCTCCAATGGAAATAGGGTCAAAAGTCTGGGAAATATGATACGAATTACGCACTTGCGATGCGCTATTGTCGCTGGACTTAAAAATAGTATGTACTCCTTAAAAAAATGGTGCATTGCAGTGCTATAAAACAATCAGAGCGTTGAATGGGGTGTTAAAAAGTAATATAAATAATATAATAATAAAGAAAAAAAAAAAAAAAGTGAGATTTTGGTTCGAAATAAATTTTCTTTCGATAATTTTACTGCACTTTGAGGTAATGGGCGGTGACGGTCAACATTTTACTGTCTGTACGCAAATCGATGTATTTTCGGAAGCGATCGGATTTATTATTTCACGCTTCACGGTGCCGTGGACATCGGCCGATGCAGTGGTGCCCAAATCTGGCACAAAATATTTTTTATACAATAGCAGTCGGATATAGATATTATATTCGTTTTTTTATGTAAACACATACAGGAGAATGCCCACAGATGGTGATAGTAATTCGGAAATCTCATCTGTGGAATTCTATGACACTTACCATGGTGTGTTGATCCGCCAACGTCATAGACTACAGCCCGAATATCACGCATCATCTTAATTATTACAGGAATTTACTATGAATGTGTGGTCTTCACGGGACGACTTTCGTCTACCGCCAATTTTAAATAATAGGCTATGACTGACATTTTACGGGTGATGGATAAAATTCACACCGACCGGAGGTATTTTAGAGCTCAGAAATCGATTAAAAATCCCTTTTTTTGTAATCTCCGTCGGGGATCGAACCCACGGCCTGAACCCACGAATGGGGTAAGCGTTATAAACTGATGTTTAATATAGCTGAGTGCGTCGTTCTCTCCCATACTCGAAATTCTAAAACTGTATATCATAGGTATTCTATGAATAACATAGAGTGTCCTCCATCAGAGACCTTGGTATAGAGTTTGAGAGCAGACTTTCGTTCCATGCGCACGTTGAAGCTATGTGTGGTAAGGCACTCAAGATGCTTGGTTTTGTATTACGAAGTGGCAGGGTTTTCTCGAGCACACACGTGATGGTAGTGTTTTTTAACTCATTAGTCTGTAGAATACTCTAGATCGGATCTATCATTTGGGCACCCCATAAGTTGAAATATAGCCTCATATTGGAGAGGGTACAGAAGAAATTTTTGAGATCTCTCTACATGCAAGTTTTCCACACCTATCTTTCACAATCCACACACGGTTGATGTGTGTCGATCAAGAACTGGCGGTTTTCTAAATTCATTCCTAAATTACACCGGTAAGCTCTTGAATGCTTCGTCGGGCTTTTCAAGAGTTGACTATAACTTGTTATTTGTATAATTCACGTGAAAAATGTTGTTTATCGCCGCATTTCCAGTAATAAAGCACAACAAGTACTAAAAAAGCCTTCTTCTTCACAGTGCAATGATCGCCATTACTATTCGTGTCGATTTTTTTAATCGAATACTCGAATACGAACATTATTATTAGATCGGCGCAATTTACCACGCCCGGTTTTTTCTTCATTTATTACTCTTTTTAATCAAAAAATATATATAGTATATCAATTAAAAAAAGTATTCATAAATTATTTATACATATCTTCTTAAAAGTAGATCTAATGCAAAAGTAATGTATTATACATTTTCAAGGGAATAGTACAGAGAGCGGCAAAAAGATCTGACGGTTTGATTACTTGATATTACAGAAAACTGTCAGATCTTTTGCAGCTCCCTGTATATTTATTGATAGGACCTGTAAAACTGCATAATATTTGGTAACAAATTACATGCTTAGAATTTCTGTTCAGAGTTGAAATCAACCGGGCGGCATAGTCCAGTGGTAAAAGCGTTTGCTTCTCATTCAGATGCCGTCGGTTCGTATCTCGACCGAGCTTGATTTTCTTAAATCGATTTAATTAAATCTAAGCCATTTACATGCCACTACACTTTTATCATCTAGATCATAGATGGGCAACCGCCGGCCCGCGGGCCGGATCCGGCCCGCGGAGCTATTTTGTCCGGCCCTGATTCATCTCGGCGAAGTAATTGAGAAATACATTAGTTAAAATAATGCAGATGACACGGGCGCTTGCAGTGATTCGGGAAGCTCGTATACGCACCGAAGGATTACGAGCGGGGCCCACCTCCGCGCTACATAATATAATAATATATATTATTATCGCAATGCATCCGATGGTTTGTGTTTCGGCAAAGTTCGTAGGCACGAAATATCCCGAGTGCAGCACACTAATTCCGTCCCCCTCCGCGCCGCATTCCCTTATTTAGTGTTCACGCGACTTCTGGTCTGGTTTGTTCTGTTTACTGGTGCGTTCTGGCGTAGAAGACAGTTTTGTTTGTCAGTTCTGAATATTGTTTTTAAATTTGTGACAATGTCGAAAAAAAGAAAAGTTGATGCAGAGTGTCGAAAATTTCAAGACAAGTGGACGGAGGATTATTTCTTTATCCTGAATAAAGGAATGCCCGTATGTTTGCTGTGTAAGGAGTCCGTATCCGTCAACAAAGAATTCAACTTAAAGAGACATTTTACTTCGAGGCATGCGGATCACCAACAAATAAATGAACAAATTCGAAAAGATATGATACAGAAGTTGAAGAAGAACTTGGATACCCAGCAACAAATGTTCAAAAAGCAAATAACGCAGCACGATAGCGTTGTTAAAGCCAGCTTTGTTGTAAGCGAAAAAATTGCAAAGCATTCTAAGTCATTTGGTGAAGGAGAATTTATTAAAGAGTGTCTGCTCGACGTTTCAAGTATAATCTGTCCTGAAAAGAAAAAAAAGACTTTGAGAGAATATCTTTGTCGAGACGTACTGTTGTCCGACGTATAGAAATGATGGCTGATGATATCAAAAAAGTTTGAAATAGGTGATTACTGGATTCGAAGCATTTTCAATTGCTTTGGATGAGAGCACAGATGCCTCTGATACAGCACAATTAGCAATATTTATCAGAGGAGTTGACGTGTACTTCAAAATCACAGAAGAATTATTAGCTCTTCAGCCGTTAAAAGGAACGACTACCGGTGAAGATATATTTGAAGCAGTCAACATAGTCTTCGAAAGCTTTGGGATTAAATGGAGTGCACTATCTGGCATATGTACTGATGGTGCCCCTGCAATGGTTGGCTTACGGAAAGGATTTATTGGAGTTGTTAATGAAAGAGCAATAGAATTACAGATCCAGCCGGAAAATTTAACAAATTTTCATTGTATTATCCACCAGCAAAATTTGTGCGCAAAATCGATGAAATTCAAGAATGTTATGGATGTAGTAGTATAGCAAGCATTAATTTTATTAAGTCACGTGCACTTAATCACCGCCAGTTTAAGGTGTTTTTGGAAGACCTATTTTCAGACTATGAAGATGTGTCTTATTACTGTGAAGTAAGGTGGTTGAGTAAAGGAAACATGTTGAAACGATTCTATGATTTGAGACAAGACATTGCAGATTTTATGGACATAAAGGAAACACAATCAACCAAATAAAAGATAATCAATGGGTGTGTGATTTAGCATTCCTTGTAGATGTCACAGGATACCTAAATGATCTTAATTTAAAACTACAAAAACAGGGAAAATTGGTTCATGAACTGCATAGCCATGTCAAAGTTTTTTTGTAATAAGCTTAGATTTTGAAAAATCAGATAAGAGGTAAAATTGTTACCATTTTCCTAATCTATCAAGGCATACAAACATCACATATAATTCTTATGGAGATGAACTGAAGGCACTAATAGAGCAATTTGATACGAGGTTTGCCGACTTCCAAAACAAAGACTCAACATTCGCTATATTTGCTCGTCCGATGGATGCTGATGTAAATAATGTGCCAGCAAATTTACAGATGGAACTTATTGAGCTTCAGGGGATTTAGCGCTAAAATCACAATTTGACAAAGTTACTTTGACGGATTTTTATAAATTATATTTGGTGGAAGAAAATTATACAAACTTACGTAGATTTGCAAGAAACATCATTTGTCTTTTGGCAGCACGTATACATGCGAACATTTTTTCGAGGATGAAGTACACCAAATCGAAAATTCGAACGAGGATAACAGATGAAAATCTCGAAAATTCGATGAGATTATCATTAAGCAATATCAACGCCAATATTGATAGTCTCGTAATTCAAGTACAAAGTCAATCGTCACATTAAATTTTATAAGCAATTAATGTCGTTCATTATATAAATAAATAAAATATGCAAGAAGTAGCAATGTGTTTTATTTAATTTAATATTACATTAATATAGTTAATAATTTGGTCCGGCCCTTGACACGGAGACAGAATGATAATGTGGCCCCAGACCTAGGAAAGGTTGCCCATGCCTGATCTAGATACACTTTTTTAAAACTCTGATCGTTGAAAACCCATTGGAAGGGCAGATTCCCATTACATTTCCTGACCGGCTTTACTGCCCTGTCATGGACAGTCGTAACGACACATGTTCCGGTTTGTGGAGTGGACATTGTGGCGATGACGACGATGAATCCAAAACATGTCTCTCTCTTTAGCCTCGTCATTTCCCATCGTTTCAATTTCAATTTGTTTTTTCTTTTAGAAACATTACGAATAACAATATTTAATTCATTTCTAAAACAGTATAAAATAACAATTTATAAATAACACAATAATAATGGAATCATTTAAAAAGTCCCGAAGCTCGCTAAACAGAAGACTCCACGAAATTACTTTGATAAATAAATTCGTGGAGCTCATGTCTGAACTGGGCTTCTCTCAAGTGGAATATATCAATATTCGAGGCGATATCGTTGAGCAGTCTGATCACTCTCCCAAGAGGCATAGTCCCTGGCAGGTTAGTATCATCTGGGGTCGGCTCTCCTTGTGCACATTCGCCATGTCTGTCTCTCCTGCGTTGCGTTCTCGGTCAAACTCAGAGTGATGTCGATGACTCCCAAACATTCGATGTGCTAAAACCTTTAGAGCGTCATGCTAATTACCTGATTTTCTTAAAAACTCCTTATGAATACTGTAATTGCTGTTAAAATAATGAAACTTAAGTGTTTAGATTTTTTCGATCGATATTTCTTGTTGGAATTCCATAATATCAGATTTAAATAAAAAAAATTTTAGAATTTATTCCACATATTTTTTTTTTGACGACATGTTTCAGCCAGGTCGGATATGGCCATTTTCAAGTCAATTGGTTAAATGTCTTTCGGCTCTATATAAAGCAAAGAGTGAGCGAAAAGGTGGATATGAATTATATATAATTATACCCATCACACAATTCATATCCACCTTTGCTTTAAGAGCCGAAAAACATTTAACTAATTGACTTGAAAATGGCCATCCGACCTGGCTGAAACATGTCGAAAAATTATATGTGGAATAAATTCTAAATTTTTTTTTATTTATATCTGAAACTTAAGTAACAATCGGTCGTAAATTTACAACTGTCAATTATTTTATTATTTATAGTTTTTTTTACATGTCGAAAGGTAATTGTAAAAAAATTAACCAAAGGAATGGTGCATTTGAACCAGTTTCAAACGAGTTTTTTTTAGAAGAAACTTGTTTACAGTAAAATTACTAATGTATGTTACTTTCTTTGTGTTGTTTTTAATTTTATGTTTTGTCGTAGGCGTTGATGGAACATAAATTTAAACTACAAAATCGTATTTCGAATTGTTATGATACGAGGGTTATCTGTAAAATAAGTTTCCCAGTGATTTTTCACAGTGTAAAACATGTTTAATTTCATGAATGCGTATATTTTTGGAAAGTTCAGACTTTTAACTATTTTTCTACATAGTCGCCACTGAAGTCGATGCATTTTTGCATGCGGTATACGAGCTTTTGAATGACCGAGTCATTAAAAAATTGCCGACAAGCCACGCAGATACCTCAGAACCGCTTCTTCCAGCTCTTCTCTGTCGCCGAATTGCGTTCCACTCAGGAGTTTCTTTATGTCAGGGAAGAGATGGTATTCACTTGGAGATCAATCCGGGCTGAATGGTGGGTGTTTGACAATACTCCATCCAAATTTTGCGATGACCTCGTTTGTGGTCTTCGGTCAACATTCTTGGCACCCACCTCGGGCAAACCTTAGTATAACATCGATTTTCAGGACTGCAGCGAGCGCCATGGACACCTTATTTTACGGATAACCCTCGTATAATTATTTAATTAAAATGCTGCAAGCGGAAAATATGTGTTTTGTCTGTGAGCCGGTTAAAGAGATTGCAAGTGTATTGAATTTTATGAATTTTAACATTCTTTTCCGTGTTCTTCTATGAAAAGAAAATGAAAATCCTGAAAAAATATCTATGATGCGTGAATGCTCAGGATATAACGTTCGTAGGTCAATACTCTACGTGCAATGTTTAGCCATACTTATTAATACAAGCGTCACAGAACTCACAGATGAAATTTCTCTGTCTTTCGGTATTTTCCCGTATGTGATATGTGCATAAAAAAAATATGATTCGTTCCACGAACACCGCCTATTGATAGTGGGTCCCCATAAAAGCCGGCGGGTATAGCTTAGCATTTGCTTATATAGACCTGCTGTAAGATTCCACGTCTCTGCGCCATAAGTTAATACAGGGAGGGTGATACAGGATTGGTGGATAATAAGAAACATTGCGTTAAGTAAGTACGTTGGTAAACACTCAGATTCAATTGCCACTGTACATAAACTCTAGTATTTATTTACTTTCTTCAAGTAATGTAGTTGTAATACCACTTTTACTTCACTTACAAATATCCTCAATCGATATATACAGGTAAGTTATAATATAATAATAATCAATGTTCTCGTCTATGCAATTAAACAAGATGGAGTAAATCACCGGTGTTATTATGCACTCGGTTAATGGAAATTATTATGCATTTCTCTGCGTACAACTTTGCATTTCAGCAATTCGTTGAACTTAACCCATGAGGTTCTCAGCATAATGCGCGGCGTGTTCAGAAATCCTGATATTTTGTTGGAAATCGGTTTGTTCAAAGGACAAATCTGACCTATCTTTGAATACGGCGGTCACCTTTGGATTGGAGCCCCAAAATACCTTCTAAACTTGAGCAATTCGTTTGATAATCAATGAAACTCTTACGTCTAACCTGCAATCAATGTAACACAGGCGTAAGATTGGTTCACTTAATATTTTCTACCGTTAACACTACAGTCGTTGCTCTTCGGAACTTATAGAATTAATTCCTCTGTACCCACCCACAACCGACAATTTCGTCTTACATTTGCCGAACATCCATACACGGTTAATGCGTGTCGACCAAGAACTGGCAGTTTTCAAAGTTCCTTCCTTAATGCCACCTTAAGGAAGGAAAGCTCTTCGCAGCGTCTGTGTTTCGTCCTTCATACAATCTTGATCTCTTCAAGAAACAGATAAATATACACTTGCGCAATCTCCCCGACCCACACACGAACACGACACACGTTCCCCGCATGCAGCATCCAGCCTCCTTGGCTGAGCGTCATAGAGTGCACTGGTCTTTAACGGCTGTGCTCTGTTGCAAGCGCTGATGCCGAAAATATCAAGCTAATGTCGCTTTCCTTGTGGGTGTTAATGGGTTGATAACATTGGCATGCATGTGTATCTTCTAATGCGAAAATGCATCTTGTTAGTTTTCACTTTTACACTGTAAGTAAATCGTACATGCTAATATGTATTTTAATGCATTTAATTAACATGCAAATAATAATATTTTCTTACAGTAATTTATGCGATGATGTTTCATCAATAACTATCAACATCCTCCTCTCTCTCTCTCTAAAGGGTGTTAATACGTCGCGTGAGGGCAGGACTAGGAGCAGATTGATAACACAGACTTTCTTTTAGAAGCGCATTGATTATATTTACGTTAAAACTTTACAAGCTTCCGGCCAGGCGGAATGACATGTCGCTGGCCGAAATGCGACCTTCTCGGTCGTCAACGCATAACTGACCCGTTCGTCGGCGCTTAGGATGTCGCCCAGCGCTCAAGTGGTGATGTCTATAACTAACACACACGTGCGCGGACAAGCGAACAGAAAATAAGAGACGAAAGATTGTATATCGAGATTTTTGTTACCAGTCGGCAAGGGATAAATCGTGCTGATGTCAACATAAAGATCAGTAATATATGATAACATCCCCTTTACTTAGGGAAAAACCACTTCACGTCGCCGGGTCGATATTAGGACAAAATAGCAGGGTTAGCCTGTATGCGGAAGGCGGATGATCGAAGAGGATGGAGACTCATGCGATAGGCCTACGTTCAATGGCGGACAGACACAGACTGATTTTTTTTATGGAAGCACATACAGGAGAATACCGACAGATGGTGATAGTAATTCTGAAGTCTCATCTGTGGTATTCTATAAAGTTTATTATAGTGCATTTGGCTAAGCGCTGTATATGGAGTGTTGATCCGCCAACGTCATAGACTACAGCCCGAGATTTACGCATCATCATTATTATTACAGGAATTTACTATGAATGTACTGCCACCAATTTTAATTCATAGGCTTTGACTGGCATTATACGGGTGAGGGATCAAATTCACACCAACCGGGGGTATTTTAGAGCTCAGAAATCGATTAAATTTTATTTATTTTTACTCAGTTGGGGATCGAATTTACGACCTTTGGCTTGCAAAGCAAACTCTTTGACGGCAAATGATAATTATATTTGACTGAAATTGTAATCGTCACAGGATCCAGAGATGAGATTTGTCCATCACACTCTGTCGGTATTCCCTGTATGTTTTTACGTAAAAACAATCGTACCTGCCACTTAGCGTCTGCATTATTTTTCAATACAGAAAGCCGAACGCTTAGTGGTCCATTCGATCTAAAACTCTCACCTAAATCACCAATGAAAGTGGTTCCATTGCACGTACCAGCTAGTACAGTCACCGTAAGCCGAAACAACGTAACTAATAGTTTATATCAAGATTTTTTTAAAATAGAAACCACAAAAAATGGTTAGGAGCATCGTCCGATACATTATATGTATTTGTATTTCGCTTTTTTATGACCGAATGGTCATTCCAAAAGCGCTTCTTTGCCTCTCTGAGTAAAAAGGTGGGTCTTGAGTCTGCTTCTGAAGGATGCCTCTGCTTTAAGAGAACTTATGCTTTCCGGTAGGGAGTTCCAGGCCATTGGGTGCTTTGCCTCTCTTAGTAAAAATGTGGGTCTTGAATCTACTTCTGAAGAATGCCTCCGCTTTAAGTTCTCTTATGCTTTCCGGCAGCGAGTTCCAGGCCATTGGTGCCGCGTAGCTGAAAGCACGATTGCCAAATATCGTGCTATGACTACTTCCCGTCAGCTGCAGGCTGCTTCTTTTTGCTGTGTCTGATTTGAGTGCTTCTCCACGCGCGGTTATCTCTGAAGGCTTGATCAGTTCAGTCAAATAGCCCGGTGCAGTTCCGTTGAGTGCCTTGTAAGCTAAGAGGCATAGTTTGTACTGGATTGTAGCCGGAACTCTCAACCGCAGCAGGCGGTGTAGTATCAGTATATGACAGAACTTGGGCGCGTTGTACAATAGTCGTGCCGCTGCGTTTTGTAATGACTGCAATCGCTTTAATTGTTTGTCTGGCTGGCCCAAGTGCAGTAGTGCATTGCAGTAGTCCATTTTGGAGACTATAAACGCATTAACCAAGCTCTTTGTAGCGTATCTGGGTAAGATGTTTAGACATTCTCCAAATAATTAACTGCTCCTATATGAATAACATACACGTAAGAGCACAATGGAATCTGACAGAACTGAGTGACAAATTAAAGTGATCGTATGACACTTACGTCTAACCTCCAATCCTTGGTACACGTACTTAAGATTGGTTCACTTAGTCTTCGAATTGTGGCTTTTGGGTTGAGACGTGTTCGGCTAATTTCTTCCAGGTTCAATCCAAAAGCCGCAGGTTTTAATTGTATACGTTTGCGGTTTTAAAGCTTGGACTCTCTGATATGTCAATAAGTTTTTATTTATTTAAAAAAAATTGTTGGTTACTATGCTTTGGAATTCATGGGATTGCTAGTATTATACGAGTATTCTTACTATACGTGTATTCAGCTAAAGATACCATTAAGATATCACGATCAGTGGAAAATCACGACACAACAAAGGTCACCGTCAGCCATTGCTTCTATGGAGCATTCAGTTTATAGAACAAGTAAGCTGAGTCTAGAATATTATAAGTATATGCTGGCTGTAGAACGTTCTCTTTACTCACAGTATAAACGTTGCAAGTGTTTTTGATATTAAAATCATGTTTTAACGTGTGTTGTCTATCCTTTGGAATATAACGATATTTAATTGGTATGATTGGGCATCGAATACCATTTAATGCAGTTTCACCAATAGGTTTAATTCAACAGACCAAAACATTATTAAAATGGATTAAAATCAAAGTAATTTAATAGAACTGAGTTGTTTTTTATTTTGAAATGTTTTTTTCTTACGTAAACACATATAGTAGAATGCCGACAGATGGTGATAGTGCTGCAGAAATCTCATTTGTCGATTCTATTATACTTAAGGTTGATATCAGTTTGACCCTTTTGCAGGCTGGTGCCGAAAACCTCGATATGTGATCTTTCGTCTCTTTTTGTTCACTCGTCGGACATGTATGTGTCGCTATATTGGTTTTTATAGTCAAGGGTGTTTCATTAGTATTGTACATGGCTGTCTGTCATTGGTGCGCCATTAGTTCTCTAAATCGCCAATGGACGAATTTCGGCGCTGACTGTCAACGACCACGGGCGCCCGGTGGCCAGTTATCAGTTGTGCGCCGACCGCGATGATTAGCGAGTGTTTGGGGCCTGAAGCAAGCAAGTTTATCGAGAATATGTGTGCGTCTGAAAAATACTTTGTGTTGTTCATCTGCTCCTCATTCCGCCACCACGCGATCCGATAACTATCCCGGCGACGTGAAGTCGTCTTTTCTTAAGTAAAGAGGATGTTAGTATGTATGATAAATATATAAATGACTGAAATTAATATGTTAGTCTTATTGTACATCTTATAGTACGGCATATTTCTTAGGAAAACGTATGAGGTAATTATGCTTAGCGTGGGAACTGTACTAGTAAGGAAATTTTCTTATCTGGGTGAAATTACATTATTCTCATTTACTATTAAACACTATTGATATAAATACAATAGTGTGTATGTATATACAATTGTATGTGGCGGGCTCAAGTACTCTAGTAGAATAACAATTCAATTCCGTATATGCTGCAATGAGAATCGAAACTATTATTAACATCTCTTTTCTCTATTATTCACTCGTTCCATCTGTTCTGGAATATGGGTGCTTAGTTTGGAATCCCAATAAATCCAAATACATTATCATGCTCGAAAAAATACATAAATTAATTAATAAAATAATTGAATAACACGGCTCAACCCATAAGCCACAACATCAAATCTGGCCGTGAAAACCTAAGAAGTTATTTATTTAATAAATAAATTATCCAAAAGATAAATTATCCATTCAATTCAACTAATTCAGTACATTATCCAACTCTTTTTTTTCTAGGGATGCTTTCCTTTCCATTCGTTAAGAGTCCCGGAGGAAAATTGCTTTCGTCAAATATGCCCTGTTCGTTGCCACTTCATTGTGCATATTCTTTGGGTAGCCTCCACTACTTGTATTATTCTTCGGATATCCTCGTTTTAGATTCTATATTTTAGAGACACTCCTTTCGTGGATCTCTCCGTAGCACTTTGGGTGGCCTTTTTTATGTGTTAGACCTGCTGTTAGATTCCACGTCTCTGCGCCATAAGTTAATACAGGAACGATGCATTCGTTAAACGCCTTACTTTTAAGACATTGTGGATTTTTGTTTTGTACATTAAATTAATTTTTCATAGACATCAGCATGATGTAGCCCTTGCTGACTGTTACCGAAAACCTCGATATACAATCCTTCGTCTCTTATATCTGTTCGCTTGTCATACATTGATGTATCCGCCATATTGGGACTAGTTATATAGACCGCCGCTCGTGGCGCCGGTGCGACAGCCCATCAGTCAGTCGTGTACCGCCCGTTGGCGAGAGCGTATTGTATTGTGGTTCTGCCTAATGCTGTGACTAGGCTCGAGCCCTAAATTTGTAAAGTTTTATCGTAAATATCTGTCAATTTGCTTCTGAAAAAAGTCTTTGTTTTCCTGACCTTCTCCTCATCATGCCGTCACGCGACGGAATAACACCTTTTTGAAATAGAGGAGGATGTTATCATGTATCTATCTGTTAATTGTTAGTAGAACTTTTGCGAAAGAATGCTTAAACAAAGGCGTAAAGGGAATTGAATGTAAATTGTTTTGTTTGTAATAGAATAATAATACCGCCCATGTAATGTTTGTTATGATTAACTAGTGGTAAACAAATCATTAGTGAATCGATCAAACATTTGTTTAGCTCGTTTCACCTTTGTCTGCATACTTGTACGTAATTAAATGGCCATCATAATCAACGTTGGGATCTCTGTTGTGCAATGGTGACCGCGGTTTCGATCCGCGTGGGTGTCATTACGGTCGGCGTATTGATAGTCGGTGGCAGATGTCGATCTTTGAATCGGAAGGCGCGGGCGTGAATTCCGAACATTGAAAACAAATGCCCAATTCACAGTTTGTGATGTGAATAACAGTGCTTCTTGTGGCGTGAATTTTCAATTTCATCGTCAGCCTGTGTCCGTCCACTGTTGAACGTAGGCCTCCCAAATGAGTCTCCATCCTTCTCGATCCTTCGCTCTCCAATTCTTGATCGATTAACACTCCGTTTGACAGTTCTTGGTCACCAATCCACAATACTTTTCTTTCCCATCAACCGTCGTGTCTTCGACATATATGTCACATTGCCAATTGTGTGTGCATATTCTTTGTGTAGCCTCCACTACTTGAGTTCTTTTTCGGATATCCTCGTTTCGGAATCTTTTTTTGACATTCGTCTCGTGGATCTCTCCATGGCACGTTGGGTGACCTTTATTTTATGCGAAAGACCTGCTGTTAGATTCCACGTCCCTGCACCATAAACTATTATTGGGAATATGCATCAGTTAAACACCTTAGTTTCAGGACATTGCGGAAATTTCGCTTTGAAGTGTACGGAGAATTGTACACGATTCCCCAACATGATGTTAGAGGAGGTACTCTTCTTTGAACATACCTACCGTACGCGATTCTCTGACAGAACGCACCAATGGAAATTGAGTATGTTAGTTGCCATAGAGATAGCAATCACGCTCGTGGAGGTACATTCGCTGACGGCCAAACTACCTCCTGACACCAACTCACAACTAAGCCAATGCAATGGCGGTCGAAATATTGTTAAGAAGAAAATCGCAACACACGGCTAAACCCAAAAGCCACAATATCATGACTGATTATCGTTTAAAAATTACTAATCTTCCATCACTGGTTCAATGTTTAGGTATCTGTGATCGGTACGCCAACACCTGTGTAAGGTATGTCGCGTGTGTGGGATGTGAATGCCTTGACTGAGCTTCGTGTCAAGTACGAATTCTTCTTCGTGCTTTTTACCTTACAGAACAATTAAACGAATACCTGGACATTGGAACATGGATTGAAACCGGCCGATCTCAACGCTGTTCAATTAAAACTTGGATGGAATGTGCATATAGTGTGCATGTTATATAGTTTCGCGATTGAAATAGATAAATTTGATAATATTTCGCGATTATAATTTTAAATTAATTTAAATTAAAAAATATTTAGTTTTGATTCACACTCAGTTAAAAGGAATACTTGTTTTGGATCTTCAATAAGTGGCTAAAAAATAAATAAATAAATGGCGATCGTGCCACCTCGGTTACGCGTGCCCTAGGTTCGCTACACCTGTAGCCAATACGGGCTTGTAGTCTTATGACATTGTAGATTACAGCCTGATGTTCACGCATCGTCCAAATATTACAGAAATTCACTGTGAATAATTTTAAGAACCGTCTTAAACGTTTGTTTAATCGTTAACCCTTTCATTACGGCTCGGTGGAATACACATATAAATTACAAGGCATATATCGGGTACCGATGCGATGCGAACAGGTTAACATTTAGACAGATATAATTTTAGAATTAATTGTAATTAAAAAATTAATAAATTAAAAATATTTAGTTTTGATTCACAATTTAATTTATTATTTTTGTAATTAGAATTAATTCTAAAATTATAATTATGCAGTTTCACCAAGTATTGTCGAGTTGATAACTTTAATGTTATTTAGACAGATCTTTACATAATTTTGAAAATTAATTAACCCTTTGGGGCCAGTTTCTCCGCGGCAGGTATTTTATTGCCCCCTTCCATCCATATCTGGAAGGTATTCCCCTATCCGCTAACTTATACGCGCCCGATGGGGGATAGGCTCCCCACACGGAGCTAAAATTTTTACTACATCAACTATAAAACGAAATTTCTTTCCAGCAGCTTTCAAACAACCTAAAAATGTATTAATTGGTTTTGTATCTTATTATACTACTAGTATTTATTCCATAAAAGGCATATTAAAAAATATATTATTTTTATGAAAAACTTTATTTTTTGTCATATCTAGTACGATTTAAAATATTTTAATTCTTATTTTATTTTAACATACAAAATATAAAAAAGAATGTGATGTAGTGCATAATCAAGTGTTTTGTGATAAGAAAGTGTACCGGTTTATGGTTAAAATATAACCCAGTTATTGGTTAAACGTATAGTAACCACCATGTGTTATAAAGCAAACAGTCATGTATGATTTATGACACATTCATCTAGTAAATTCGGTTTTTAAGTTTACCAAACAGGGCTTTAAACCGGTAATTAATTTTGTTGTTTGACAAGGAACCGGCATGCCGTGTTTTTTAAACCTGTTTTTTACGTATAGTGAATAATTTTATGCTGACAAGGTTTGTAAACCTTGGCTTACAGTGTATTTTATGACATAGGAATTGCAACGATTTATTTACTTTATACCAGAATATAAAATGAATCCGGCTTTTTAGGCTGGTATGGTTAGTAAACCGGCTTACTTTGTATTTTATTACTTAGGAAGCTCAACGATTTTTTTAGTTTTTTTTGTCTTGTGAATTCGGCCTTTTAAGCTGACAAGGTTTGTAAACCGCCTTATCACGTATTTTATAACTTATTAAGTGCAACGATTTATTTTATTTAAACCTATTGTCCAGTGAATCAATATGGTATAAACCATTTAATGTGTGTTTTACAATCAGGAAAGTGCATAAGTGTATTTGATTCAACCCAGTTGTCTAGTGATTCCGGCCTTTTAAGGCTGACAAGGTTTATTATCTAGCTAACCATATGTTTTTTGATCTAGGAAGTGCAACAATTTATTTGATATAAACCTATATTTGCAGTGAATCAATGCGGTATAAACCGGTTTAAAAGTGTTTTATGATCAAGAAAGTGCATAAGTGTATTTGATTCAAACCCAGTTGTCTAGTGATTCCGGCCTTTTAAGGCTGACAGGGTTTATAGACCTTGGCTGGAAAGGTTTAATGGGATTTTGCCTCCATGAGGCGCAGGGGCTCTCCTTGACCCAGGCGCTCCAATCAGCGCCCCAAAATGCTAATCGCCCCCAAAAACAGCGTTCCTGCCATCAAGGATAGCCTCAACACCCCAGCATATGAGGTAAACATTCAATACTGTATGCTCCATTAACATTAACAACGTCATCAACAGCAATTTTTTTTTTTTTTACTTTTTTACATAAACACTAACATCCTCCTCACTTTCAAAAGCTTGTTATTCAGTCGCGTGATGGCAGGATCAGCAGCAGATTGATAACACAGACTTTTTCTGAAGCACATTGACTTATATTTACGATAAACTTTACAAGCTTCCGGCCCGGGCTGAATGACATGCCGGCCGGCCGCCCTGCGACCTTCTCGGCCGCACAACTGCCCGCGCTCGTCGGCGCTTAGACTGTCGCACAGCGCTCAAGCGGCGGTCTATATCACTAGTCCCAAATGTCAATATGGCGGGCACATTCGTGTCTGACAAGCGAACAGAAATAAAAGACGAAAGATTGTATATCGAGGTTGTCGGTACCAGTCAGCAAGGGCTATAACATGCTGATGTCAACACATACATAAAAATAACCACGTTGATGGTATTGTGAAATGTAGAAATGTCATCTGTGGATTCTATGAGTTGATCATATTTTTCATTTATAGTGTTCATTTCGGGTTGAACCGCTTCTTCGTACCAAATGGTCCAGGCCACAAGAGCGTCATGCTTACCATCCGATCTTATTAAAAATTCAAATCATTGAGTACCAAAGTATTATTATACACAGTCTATGCATGTTCGCGGGCTCTTGCCATGGAGGCTCTCGGGAACCATTATTATAATTATTATATTAGTATTTGTATAGCGCTCTTTTATGATCGAATGATCATTCCAAAAGCGCTTCTTTGCCTCTCTGAGTAAAAAGGTGGGTCTTGAGTCTGCTTCTGAAGGATGCCTCCGCTTTAAGCTCTCTTATGCTTTCTGGTAGTGAGTTCCAGGCCATTGGTGCAGCGTAGCTGAAAGCCCGATTGCCAAAGACCGTGCTAGGACTACCTCCCGTCAGCTGCAGGGTGCTTCTATTTGCTCTAGCCGATCTGAGTGTCTCCCCACGCCATCTATGTTACCATGTAGAACTTCGGGTTATAAACGGTGTTCTAGGACAAGGCATAGACAATCTCTGAGCTAACAGAACTGTGAAACGGAAATTTGCGGTGCCCATATGCTCCAAATATGGAGCGTATGGTAAAAAAATAAACTTCATTTTGTTTAGAGTATTTTTCTATAGTACGGTCTTATCTCCACGCTATAGTACTATATGTATATTGTATTACATATATAAGTATTCTAATTTAGCCTCAAACATAGGTAATTCTTAAATAAATGTCAAGCTATTTGATGACTCGTCACCCGCATTTAAGTATTAATTAGTTGACAGGTTGTACACACATAATGATCATCATCATCATCATCGCGTGACTATTTATACCAGACCCCCTCAACATCTAAGTCAACATGCTCGCACAATCGAACAGCTGCCCGCACAAAGGAGTGCCCCGCCATATGCGTACAGCTGACCAAATTGCGTTAGTCTTCTTGGAAGCATTACACATCACAAACAGGGGCTTCAGATTCGAATGCGAGAGATTCGGTCTTGAAATTTAAGTTTTGAGATTTGGCCTTCAGATTCAGAAAAAAAAATTTGAAATATTACTTTAATTTATACTCTTGAAAACAATATATGTACTTATAACAAACAGGGTGTATTCAAATTTAAGAGATTCGGTCTTGAGATTCACTTTTTTTGAATACATATGTTTCCTAGAATGAAACTGTCATTCTGGGAAATTATGCTATCCAAATAGAGTATTGGAATTAGAATTTAAGAGACTCTGACTTGGGGATTCGTTTTGAGACTTCTTCAGGTCCTGAAGAAGACCCCTGCAATGGCGGTCGAAATATCGGAGAGAAGAAATTCGCCACAAACGGCTAAACCCAAAAGCCAAAACATCAAATCTGGCCGTGAAAACCTAAGAAGTTATTTAAGTGTACGAGTTACATTCAAAACAGATTTTCTGGATTTTCTGCTTTAAAATATTTTTGTTTTGAGATTCCGTCAGATTTACATTAAAATTTTTGTTATTGTGGCTTTTGGGTTTAGCCGTGTGTGGCGAATTTCTTCTCTCCTACGCTAAACTTTCGCAACGCACGGCTAAACCCAGAAGCCGCAATATCAAATCTGGCCGCGAAAACCTAAGAAGTTATTTATGAAGAATACTGTTGTGCTATGGATCGATTGATCTCGGAATCCTAGATTCCATATAGCCTAAGCAGTGTCTTTTTAGGATCGATTTTAGGATTTTCTTGCGAGGTTTAGACGAAAAAAAATTTTTTTTTCGCGTTTCTTGTTTATTTTTCTACTGATTTTTTATTCTAAAGGTAATTTTTTCTAATTTCGTATTGAAATTTAAAAAAAAAACATATAATATGCACTTCAGAAGAAGATTGAGTCTCCTTGACATTGCGCTCATTCAGATTGTAATCATTTAGAAAAATCCAGATATAGAATAAAAGATTCTTTAGAATTTATTCCACATATATTTATTTTTTGCCGGCTCTTTTGTTGTGTTTTCATTCGGGGTTGTTGGCTTTAAACGCCACGCTTGCCAGGCGGCTTGGCGACTTTATGGCCGGTTTACACCGTGCCTAGTTGAAGCTGGGAGAGTTCTTTTGATAACTCTCTCAGCCCTCCTTTCTCCCGTCAGTTCGTCACGTCATATCGCCAAAGGGATTGGTTACCGCAATCTTGATGTGACATGACTATGTAGACTATAAGAAGAATAGCGGGAGTGACCTGGATGCGGAAGGCGGAGGATTGAAGAGGATGGAGACTCATGCGGGAGGCCTACGTTCAACAGTGGACGGACACAGGCTGATGATGATGATGATTTATTTTTTTGACGACATGTTTCAGCCAGGTCGGATGGCCATTTTCTAGTCAATTAGTCAAATTTTTGTTGGCTCTATATAAAGCACAAAAGTGAACGAAAAGGTGTATATGAATTGTGGTTGTAGGAAATCATTAATGTATAAGCGACTTCATTGATGTCACAAAAGTCCAGTTGGAGTCTCCACTGAGGAATTGTGGCCACTGTACAGAAGTGCTAAAGAGAAAAAAAAACACCGCGGCGTGTAGCAGACCCTGTCACACCTTGTGGAGTGTGTGCTGTGCCCAAATAGCTGCACCCAGGAAGACCTGATGATGGCCGGGAGTAACGCCATCGACGTCGCCCACTTCTGGGCAGACAGGATCTGACCCTGTTGTTTCCGACACGATTATACATATTCGGATAAACTAATCGTGAGTATCGTGGATCGTAATGCCCTGTTTACACGTCAGTGAAGCCGCGCTGATATCAGCTGTGTTGACTCTGTCAATATTTTTGCCACTGTCAGTGTATTTATTGGCCTTTGCATTTAGACAGTTCCACTATAGTTACAGCTATCGATGATGTAAACTCTTAAATATATACTATATATTATTTATATATATATTTTTTTGTGAACACATACACGAGAATACCGACAGATGGTGATACTAATTCTGAAGTCTCATCTGTAGAATTCTATTACGCTTACCATGGTGTTCATGGCTAAGCGCTGCATGTGGAGTATTGATCCGCCAGCGTCATAGACTACAGCCCGAGATTCACGCATCATCCTTATAATTATAGGAATGGGTGGCCCTCAAGGGATGACTTTCGCCTGCCACCAATTTTGATTAATAGGCTATGACTGGCATTTTACGTATGAGGGATCAAATTCACACCAAGACATTCCGAGCTCAGAAATCGATTAAAAATCCTTTTTTTTATCTCCGTCGGGGATCGAACCCTTGACCCCTGGCTTGAGAAGCAAACGCTTTGACCATTAAGCTATATCCGCCCGCAAATATAAATTTATTATGAAAAGGATTTGACCTTATAACGTCTTATACTCGTGTAAGAAGTCATATTTTTGTATAAAGTTAGTGGATACCGAGGAAAACATCCAAAAGCATGTCACAACGTTCATGAGAGACATCTGAATCTACAGCGCCTGTATCGCTTGGTGAAAACCCTCCCTGTCCCGTCCTGTTTTTGGAGAACCAAGGGGACCCGTTACTGAACACACGCAAAAAGCTACTTGTTAGAGAATGGCTGAAGGCCTTCCCGTGAATAGTATACGCTACATCAAATTTGGCTTTTTAAAATTACTTTAAATATTTTATTTTAATGCAAGATCGCCACTGGAGTTCAATCCTCTTTCATTGAAAAAAAATCACGGCCATTGTACTACGTGATATCGTGAGCATGTTTTTTCTGTATAAAAGATTATTTACGATACATGTGTAATCCGCGGTGTAAAGAGATTATGCAAAATTTTGCAAAAGCGCGCAAAACATAAATAAAGCAGGTGAATAACTTATCAGGCTTGTATGCATTCGGCGTGAGTGCTAGTGCGGAAAGATTCAAGTATATGAAAGTGGTCGAAATATTGAGCATGTGAGTTTTTCTATATTATCATTGTCACTGTGAGACAAGTCTGCTGTTTCCACCTTAGAAACAGGGAATCTAACAAAAAGGTTCGTGTCACGTACGAAGGTAGAGTACTGGAACATAGCGACCATCCAAAAGACACCTACAAGCGTCATTGCAGCTACACCAAACAGAAAGTTGCAACAAGAAACAACCTTATCCGCAAACTGACCAATACTCACTAGGCAGCCCAAACACTCCTTTATCTTACCTCAGCATTAGCACTTTGTTTCTCAGCCGGAGAATATGCGTCACCAGTATGGGGTCGATCAGCCCATTGTAATCAAGTGGATACTGCACTGAATGATGGATGCTGAGTCGTCACAGGCTGCCTCAAACCAACACCCATTCTAATATATATACCCCTTGGCTGGTATCGCACCACCAAACATAACATGCCAAGTCATATGCGCCGAAGAAATGCGTAAAGGCAATCAACCAACCGTCCCACTGCTTGTATAATCAGATACGCCCAACACCCAGATTGAAGTCGTGATGCAGCTTTCCGAGATCCACACAACCTCTCACATCCGGCCCTGAAAATGAGAGACTCCAGCTCTGGCAACAAGTCGCATCAGAGGATTTCATTACTCCAAAGTAAGGCCTCCCAACTGGCAAGAACCTTGACTGGCAGAGCTAGAAAGTCTCACAATTCCTCAAGCTCCTGCCCCATGTGCCTAGCTGCACATCAACACCTAATGCCGGATAACACACGGGACATCCATATCGACAGATATTGGGTTGAAACAATTTGCTTAACGGTCAAAGCGTTTGCTTTGTAAGCCAAGTCGTGGGTTCAATGCCCGACGGAGATTTAAAAAAATAATCGTTTTCTGAGCTCTAAATAAATTCGGTTGGTGTGAATTTGATCCTTCACCCGTGAAATGCCAGTCAGCCTATTAATAAAAATTGGTGCTAGAAGAATGTCGTCCCGTGAAGACCACCCATTCATAGTAAATTCCTGTAAATAATAAGGATGACGCGTGAATGTCAGGCTGTAGTCTATGACGTTGGTGGATCATCACTCCATATGCAGCGCTTAACCATATGCCACATGATAAGCGTCATAGAATTCCACAGATGAAACTTCAAAAATTACTATCACCATCTCTCGGTATTCTACTGTATGTGCTTACATTTAAAAAAATGTACTTTCGTAATTGGTCGAACACATTTATGCCGATGAGGGGGGTGGTGGGGTGTGTCTATCAGGGAGAAGATATATATCTATAAGAGAAACAGACATAAATTGTTGCAAGGATAAAGATGAGATTGATATGATAACACTTCAATCATTCTCATATTCATCCTCGCAGCAATATCCATCTCCCTCTTTAATTATTCCCTGATAGACACACATGATCATTGAAAAAATCAAGTAACTCTGTTTTTGACTCACCACACTTTCACTTTGATTGTCTCCTCAAGTGCTCATGAATGAATTTTCTTCTCGAGAGTTGACGAAGCGCGAAATTCACGGTTTCGGAACCGGAGATCTCTTCACGATAACACAAGACAAGCGCCAATCCCTCGTCAGAACATGTCGGAGCTGTCAGGAACAAGACGACTGAATATATTCTCGGTATCAACTAACACATAAAAGTATAACACGGAACGCTTACCCGGCTTTTCACGGTTTCGCGAACTGAATTTTCATATTTTTACATATAAATGTAGGCGGTATGGAGATACGGATTGAATAAAGTGGAGATGTATCATTTTTTCATGATGAATTACGAGTATTTGCTGTCTTCTTCGTAGTATCAATCCGGTGGATTGGTTTGCAGCAACAAAATCTTGCATCTCGATCTGCACTCTTCTCGGTCCTCCGCAACCCTCTTCAGCTCAGCATAAGCGCTGCAATTCATGTCCTCGAACACTTGCTGCAAATACTCCCGTTTAGGGCGTCCTCTACAGTTTCTACCCTCAACCGTCTCTTCCACAATGTCGTGAAGAAGACCATCGTGGCGCATGATGTGACTGATCGCCTCTCTGAGATGGTTCTTACTAGGTGCCTTTGATCTTCCTTTGATTATACTGAGAACCTCATTGTTCGTGACGCGGTCTCTCCAGGAAATTCCGAGAATTCTTCTGTATGACCACATCTCAATATGTACACCCCCAAATATTTCGCGAATGTGCTGTCCGAGCGTCACAGCGACCACTGCTTTTAACCGGTTGTGTTCTCCTGCATACGATTTCATATATTTTTTATGTAATCGCATGCAGGAGAGCACAGCCGGTCAAGACTAGTGCGCTCTATGACGCTCAGCCAGGGAGGCTGGACGCTGAATGCGGGAAACGTGTGTTGTGTTCGTGTTTGTGTGTGGGTTGGGGAGATTGCAAGTGTATATTTATCTATTAATTTTTAATTTTTATTAGAATATTATTTTATTATTTCAATATTCTAATCTACTTTTATAGATCATTGACTATATTACAATATTATTTCTTAAATATACATATACTAAACATAATTCTTTCAACGCGTCAATCCAAGCGATTCATACCGCTCGGCGAATCGCGCCATTGCTATGCCCAGACATTGCGATGAAACTGGACATTGAATGCGACAGGGAAATATTTTTATGTTCAGTGTTTATTCACAAGCTTATTATTATTAAGCTTGTGAATGAAGACTGATAGAATAATAATAAAAATATACATACTTTGAATATATACTATGGCGACATCTGTCGCTCCGCGTTTCTTGATTGACGCGTTGAAAAAAGAATTTTATGTTTAGTATATGTATATTTAAGTATATTTATCTGTTTCTTGAAGAAATCCAGATTGTAGTTGGCATTAAGGAAGTATCTTTGGCAACTGCCAGATCTTGGTCGACACACATTAACTTTGTATGGATGTTCGGAAAGTGTAAGACGAGTTTCTCGGTCGTGGGTAGGTGCAGGAGGAATTAGTTGTTTTAAAAAGTAATATAATAAGTAAATTGTTTTAAATAATAATTTAATAATAAGTTTCGAAGAGCAGCGACCGTGGTAATAACGGTAGAAAAGACTACGAGAACCAATCTTACGCCTGTGTTCTATTGATTGCAGGTTAGACGTAAGAGTGTCTTTGTTTATCAAACTAATTGCTCTTCTTGCTGTACTGCAGATATAAATAAAATGTCGGGTGATACATGTTCGCACTGTCAGTTTTATCTACCACACAACATTTTTTTACAATAAATAAATATTATGGAGACTGCCAAAAATACTTCAAGCTATTAATTTTGTCCTCTCCATCATATTTGTCGTGTTGAGGAGTGATTTATCTTCAGTGAGTATAGTCCGTAAGTGGGCTTTGCATACATTACACACATTATACCAAATTCAAGTGTTCACCAGAGTATGTAAACAGACTATGTAATATATACGAGGGTTGTTCAAAAAATAAGGTTCATTTTGAAGTTGTAGAAAAATGCCATGACATGAAATTGGAGAAACACATTTGCGCCATGTCATGCTGTATTTTTTTGATAAGGGACTGAAATCCAAAGAAGCCACCCATACATATACACGCAGGCGTCTGACTATATTTATTGTTGAAAGTTGATGTCACCTCGATATAGGCCTTGAAGGCTGGTGGCAAAAAGCCTCAAAATACAATATATCGTCTATTTTTTGTTCGCTCGTCGGACACGTATGTATCGCCATATTGTTTGTTTGACAGGTGCAGTTCTTTGGATCGCCACTTTTAATTGCGGCGCTGGGCTGTCTACGAGCGCACAGTGGCCCGTCGTCAGTTCTGCTCCGACCGTGACCATTAGCCAGTGATCCGTACGGGGCCTGAAAGCATACGCTCCGCCTCAGACCGAAAGATTTTCAATGTCTTAATTATATATAAATTATTGGACTAAGCGGATGGACCATTTGAGGCGCAGCCGCGGTCAACATTTGAATGAAATAATCATCAAACATCAAATTATATGGACTGTACTATCGATTCAAATAAAGATTTCATGCATTTTTCTTTATTTTATGCGTCTTTTTTTGGAAAAATTTCTTATAGCTATTAAAAAATCACCTCTATAATAAAATCGTGTCGGAAACAACAGGGTCAATCCTATCTGCCCAGAAGTGGGCGTCGTCGATGTCGTTACTCCCGGCCTTCATCAGGTCTTCCTGGGTGCAGCTACTCGGACACAGCGCATACTCCAGAAGGTGTGACTGGGTCTGCTCCACGCCGCAGTCACATTCACTCGGTCCCCTGTAAAACTGCCAGGCTTTCATTTGCATACTCCGGTCCGAAGTCTGTTAAGGGACCTCCATATATTTCACCCCTGGTCGTGTGCAGGGGCTAGGTCCTCTTTCGGGGCAATCCATGTATTCCCCTCAGTTGCGCCTCTCCACATGCTCAGCCGCAGTGTGGTTTCAGATATCACCAGTTCCGTTGTCGACTGTAGGAAGCTTCTTCTTGATTTGAGCCGTGTGGTTATCTTTTGATACCCAAACATAGGGTGGAGTGTGTCGTGGGTTGCTATGGAGAGCTCCTTCTTGGTGGTGACTTCTCGCCGTATGTTTGGTGGGGCGATGCCCGCGAGTCGTTTTCTCTGGGTAACGGGGGTGTTAATTCGAATGGATCTTCAGCGACTTATAAATATTAGAATATTAAAATATATGTAAAAACAGGATGCCTAACTTCTAAATATATTCAATTATGTATAATAAATTCGCATTGCAGTATTATTATTTGCTATATACTCGTGTGTACTATACTTTTGCATATTTATTTTGTCGGCGCCTTTGTTCGACAATAGGCTCCTTCTCCAAAAGTGTTTGAGGATTTTTTGTCTACCTCTTCCATAGTTATGCTGTCTCGATGATGGATTACATCATTGTCTATGCGAGTTCTCTGAATCGTTCTTGATCTGTACTGAACACTGCGATTGTTACACTCTACTTAAGGAATCGATTGACACCACGATGTCGGGTTATTATAATTATTATAAACGAATTGATTGTGACATCTCTTGAATTGTTTTGGAAACGTAATATGACAGGGCGGATATTGTTTTATTGATGTGTTCCTTATATACTTATGTATTGACATCCCCCGTCTTTAAAATGACGACTAGTCGCGGGTTCGTCACGTGGCCGCGTGGAGGAAGGATCCAGGAGCAGATTAACAACACAAAGAAATTTGTTTTTGAAGCACAATTCGCGTTTATTTTTATTAAAGACTTGATTTTTCGTCCGACCGGTATGACGTTCACCGGCCGGACGAAAAGTTAACTGACAGCTGTCGGGAAACCGTGACATGCAGCGCCGCCAATGATCGCGGCAAAAAAGCAAATTAAAGATGACAGTTGCACCAACATGAAATGGAGCAACTGTCATAACCAATAAAATGGCGTATGCAAACGCCGTGTAATGATATTTAATTAAATTTAATTAATTATTAGATGTGCATGTCAGGCGAGCGAACAAAAATAAGAGACAAAAGATCGTTTTTCGAGGCTTTATGGCTTCAGCCTAAAAGAGCTACATCAAGCTGATATCAGTATGTTTTTATATTATAGCATGCAGGACGGCATTCTATGACGTTCAGTCACGGTGGCTAGACGCTGCATGCGGGAAACGTGTTATGTTTGTGTTTGTGTGTGGGTTGGGGAGATGGCAAGTGTATATTTATAAAATTTACGAGGTTGAGGTCACCCTATCTTGAAACTCTTTCGAGGGACATATCCATCTTCTCCACCAGAGATTCCCTAGCAGCGATACATAGAGCATCGGGCTAATAACTTGATTTTCTTAAATCTTTCGAATACGAGTCTTGTATAAACAGTCACCATCATTTTTGGATGCGACTTCCATCAGCACGACTTAGCAGACGGATAGAGTCCAGAAAAGAACGAAAACTTAATTCTAAAAATACACACCGAATTACGTGTTTCTCGCAATCACCGCTGACAGTTGCGATCCGCCCACGTCATCCGCAAGTGGCCGAAATCGCCTGTCATTGTGCGACAGTTTGGATGCAAAGTTTCGCCGTTAATTTAGCGGCGGCCGCTTCAAATGATAACGCCGTGACGTCCTTGCCTGTAAATCTTAATGCTTGCTTGTCCGGCGAGTGCTTACGTCATGCTCCTCGTGGGCCGTTCGTGAATGCCGGCCGGCAAATTGACAGCGTTTTTAACTGTCAAAATTTTAATGATGTACTGGTAAATTCATCATCGTTCTAAAGCTTTTCTTTATTCGGAGTATATGTTTATTTTTAAGTACAGTAAGGCGCCGCTTAACGCGGTGGATACTTTCCATCAAAGTAGAGCGTAATGCGAAACGGCGCTAAACAAGGCTATCTTAACATGTAAATAATGGGGTTAGGTATTAAATTTAATAGTTTTGTTTTTTTTAATAAAAATAAAACCAAACATTTATTTTTTACAAAATTAAAAAAAAACAATATAAACGAATATACTTACATTTATAAAAATAAATAAAATTCTAAGTCAGTCAGATCATTCAGTCTATTCTGTGTTTCCAATTTTATGCCTTTTTGTCAAGAAGGCATCTAATGTAGTTTGCGTTTTCCTTTTGCGTTCTGTTAGAAGTTGTTGGTAAGTGGATAAAGCATCTATAACACCCCGTCTTGCTTTTGAACTCCTGTCAAAATTTGGATCATTTTCAACAAATTGATCCGTAATTTCAGTTATAGTGGTCAAACTCTTTTTTACAAACGCAATCGAAAGATCTTTTTGCTCTTCTTCGAAATCACTAATATCAATATTTTTGTTTCTTCTTGCTCAGTTAATTCCTTGAGCTCATCATTAGAAAGACTAGCTGCTGTTTCTTGAACTATTTCTTCGTCGTCTTCCACATTTACCTCGTCTAAACCGGTTTGTTTCACTAATTCCAGTATTTTTAATAACCCCCGGTTGAAATAAAAAAGCGCTTAACCGAAACAGCGCTAAACGAGACAGCGTTAAGCAGGGCCTCACTGTATTATAAAATAGTACCACTTTGAAACTTGTAGTTCACTTAGGGCGCCTGAGAGGTTCTATCTATGTGCTGTGATTAGGTTGCAATTCGCAAGTATGTATTGAAATAAAAAAGAAAATAAAGAAAATATCGACAGGCGTATGATACACCTGTTGAATTTTTAGATGTAAATACTAAAAAAGTTTCCCAAACATTTGAGCCAATCTGCAATGGAGGAACACAAATCAAAGTTCTAAATTGTGTAGTTATCTGGGACAAGTAATCCTACTAGGACAAAATAACTTCTCAAAAGAAATCGACACACGGCTGAAATCAAGAAGAAACTTCCTGCAGACTACAGTGAAATTGGTGATACCTTAGGCCTCCCTGCGGCTGAACATGTGGAGAAGCGCAACTGAGAGGAATACTTGGATTGCCCCGAAAGAGGAACTAGTCCCTGGACACGACCAGGGGTTCGCTTTGTGATAACCCTCCCTGTCCCGTCCTGTTTTTGGAGACTGTTTTTTAATTGAAATTTAAAATAACTGAAATTTACTGGACGCACGCAAAAAGCTTGCGTCCAGTATTTTTTTTTAAATATCCATCGGGGATCGAATCCACGTCCTTTGACTTGGAAAGCGAACGCGGAAGAACTCAAGTAGTGGAGGCTACACAAAAAATAGGCACACTCAAGTGGCAATATCGGTTGATGGGATGACTGAGTAGCCTTGATTCAGACGGTGAAAGATTTATAAAGATTGCTCGTGCGGGAGGCCTACGTTCAGCAGTGGACGGACACATGCTAATAATGAATTGTGACGTTAAAATTGCTTCAGCGGTCAAATTAACAGATTGAGCACTGAAATTACGATCAAACGAATGTGACAGTAATCGCGTTTGAAGACAGGCATGACATACACAACAGAGGGCGTATATTCTGCTCCCAGTGGAGCAGTTCCAGCGTTCCAGATATGTCATGAAATCATTGGACACGGTTATCGTCAGCGTCCCACTGGCTTATGTCTATGACGCAACCTGTTGCGGCCATTCTCGACTGACGAAATGTTTATTTCATAGTCATTATTTGAGCGATGCTATCACCGTACGGAATAACAGATAAATTGTGCATTTAACTTGTTGAGAATTTAGATGAATAGGCTGTCGGCTAAATTGACTCTGAAAGATCATTTTTAAAAATAAATATGTAAAATATTTTTATTAAATTATAAATATTTTTGACCGGATCACCGAAGCAATACTGAGCGCGGATCAAAACTTGTATGGGTCACCGCCTTTTGCTTACCGCATGTCGCTGGTCGTGTTGGGCCGATTCGCAGTACCAAATGGTCCAGGCCTTAAAAGCGTCGGGCTAAAGATACAACCTCCTTTAAAAGGACAAATCCGACCTATTCTTGAATACGGCAGTCATCTTTGGATTGAAGCCCCAAAATACCTTCTACACTTAATTGATTCAGTTCAAAGAAGAGCAATTCGTCGTTAAACAATGACACTCTTACGTCTAACCCGTAATCAATGGAACACAGGCGTAAGATTGCTTCACTTAGTCTTTTCTACCGTTATTACCACGGTCGCTGCTCTTTGGAACTTAAAGAACTAATTCCCCCTGCACCCACCCACAACCGGTTAATGTGTGTCGATCAAGAACTGGCAGTTTCCAAATTTCATTCTTTAATGCCACCGGTAAGCTTTGGAATGCTCTTACAGAGTCTGTGTTTCCTCCTTTCTACAATCTCGATCTCTTCAAGAAACAGATAAATATACACTTGCAATCTCCCCAACCCACACACAAACACGAACACAACACGCGTTTCCCGCATGCAGCGTCCAGCCTCCCTGGCTGAGCGTCTTAGAGTTCACTGATCTCGCCCGTCTGTGCTCTCCTGCATGCGTTTACATGAAGAAAAAAAAGATGATTGTCATTGTTTTTGCGTCGCCATGCCATTTTTCAAAGCACCTCAAAAATTCTAGTATCCAAGTTCTATAGAGAAAAAAAAAAGTCATTAAACATGTCCTTATCTCGTTCGTCGACCAAAAATTTCGACGAAACAATTATTGTTTTAATAAATAACACTTTTGCCGTATCGGGCTTCGGGCACGCGTTTTTTTTTGTCCGCTCGCACCCATTCGTTTCGATTCTTCTTGCCTCGTGATTTATTTGGCCGGTAATGGCTCGAGATGTTTGTTTTTGGCCTGGCCGGGTTTGGGCAGGGCGAGCCTTTCTGAGGCAAGTGTGGGAGTGTCTTGACTGGGCAAAAATCTAGCAAAGATTATCGTAAAAATCGTCCAAAATTTATACATATGAAGTGAGCCTCGTGAGAGCCAGTTGGGGAGTATCTTTCCGTACGGCTAAGTTGTACTACAACTCGATTTATCTGATCTCGGTCTGCTACGGAGCTAGTTGCTGGGTGGACTCTTGTGACCGCCGTCAACTCATAAGTCTTACTATACTTCGCGGGCAGAGGTTCCCTCTCGTGGCTATGGCCAAAGCTTGTAAAACATGTTCGACAAAGGCCGTCCTGGTTTTACTGGGGATTGCCCCTTTAGATCTGGAGGTGCAGCGACGGGCTGCTTTATACAACCTACGTCGCGGTTGTGCGTCTAAGATCGGAGATATCGTACTACAGCCCAGCGCTACTCCCAAACCCATAAAGCTTTGTGCTGATTACGGCCGCATGGCAAAAACGTTGGTCATCTTCCACCAAAGGTAGAACTACCTTTCTGTTCTTTCCGGACATTTACTTTAGACTAACTGCTGAATGGATAAGCCCTGATCACTGGTCTACCCAACTAATGACGGCGCTTTTAATGACAGATTATAGACAATTAATTTAGTTTCAAACCCTAGTTGCCCCTGTGGCGCCCCCTTCCAGACCTCAGAGCACGTTCGCTGGGACTGTCAGTTCCTCTTGTTAGAAAGAGGAGTCCTTTTCGATGCAGTTCGAGGGAATCGTCTCAGACTTTGTGGCACTAAAAAATATTTCCACGCATTTGCAATATTTTCTCGTATTTTTGGTGAGATAATCTATCTTCCATTTCAATCTCTTTACAACCCGTGAATGCGATTCTAATCTCTTTTACGTATTCTTTATTTTAAGCACTTCTGTGCAGTGGCTACGATTGTTTAAAAGGGACTCCCACTGGACTTATCAGTTGTTAACTGATCATAATCTGAATGAGCGCATCATCAAGGAGACTTAACTGTCCTCCGATGTGATGCGGGTGTGAGTCGGGTAAAGTCCAGATATGAAATAGACCCCTTCAAGATCTCAGAGCACATCATCTGGGACTCTTCCGATCTTTTGTCTCTTATTTTGGTGCGCTCACCTGACATGCACACCAATAATGTTAGTTTTAATTATATAATATTACACGGCGTTTGCATACGCCATTTTATTTGTTATGACAGTTGCTCCAATTCATGCTGGTGCAACTGTCATCTTTAATTTGCTTTTTTGCCGCGTTCATTGGCGGCGCTGCAGGTCACAGTGTTCCGGGAGTTGTCAGTTAACTTTTCGTCCGGCCGGTGAACGCCATACCGGTCGGACGAAAAATCAAGTCTTTAATAAAAGTAAATGTTAATTGTGCTTCAAAAACAAGTTATTTGTGTTGTTGATCTGCTCCCGCATCCTTCCTCCACGCGGCCACGTGACGAACCCGCGACTTGTCATTTTAAAGACGGGGGATGTCAACATATATATGACCCGACTTCTTCTAGGGCAGAATCCCAAGAAATTTCACGATGTTTTTAGTATTCAAGGCATTATTTTGGCGATTTGTTAATAGGAATTCTTAAAAACATCGGATGCATCATACTTGTTACATGGTTAAAAAAGGTAATCGACCACTTCACTAGACAATCAAATAATCGTAAATGTCATAGAAACACTATTGGAGTTATGCCTTTTGATATTCAATAAAGTGTCTTTTAAATACTTGCCAATTTAAAAACCAAAGTGTCGTTACTTTTATATTCAAATGCTTACAATTAATACACTTTGGTTTTGTGATAACATGTTTATTTTAATGTCGTTTATTCATTCTGACACCTATAAGACTTCTGTTTTTTTTTTAAATTTATTTCTTTATAGTTTTTTTTTTTGGCTTAATTTATTGTATCAATAATTTGACGCGATGTTTCCTTTTTTGGTTCGGAATATTTTCAACGTATTTTTTTTTGGTTATGCCCATTTGTCTTTCCTGGTTTATTATTATGGGTATACCAATCGAATGTATTTCACTTACGAAGAAACATGCTCTAAAATGTCTGCTTTTGTTGACTATAATCCAGAGCCAATGCAGCCGTATAACGAGTTCTGAGAACAGATCCCTACGTAGAATAATGACACACGTATACTGAAATATTATTATTATTATATCAGTATTTGTACAACGCTTTTTTATGACCGAATAGTCATTCCAAAAGCGCTTCTTTGCCTCTCTGAGTAAAAAGCTGGGTCTTGAGTCTGCTTCTGAAGGATGCCTCCGCTTTAAGTTCTCTTATGCTTTCCGGAAGCGAGTTCCAGGCCATTGATGCCGCGTAGCTGAAAGCACGATTGCCGAAGACCGTGCTAGGACTACCTCCGGTCAGCTGCAGGGTGCTTCTATTTGCTCTGGCTGATCTGAGTGTTTTTTTATGACCAGTGTCATTACAAAACGCAGCGGCACGACTAGTGTACAACGCGCCCAAATTATGTCACATTACTGATACTACACCGCCTGCTGCGATTGAGAGTTCCTGCTACAATCCATTACAAGCTATGCCTCTTAGCTTATAAGGCACTCAACGGAATTGTACCGGGGTATTTGACAGAACTGATCAAGTCTTCGGAGATAAGCGCGCGTGGAGAGATACTCAGATCAGCCAGAGCAAAAAGAAGCACCCTGCAGCTGACGGGAGGTAGTCTTAGCACGGTCTTCGGCACCAATGATCTGGAACTCGCTGCCGGAAATCATAAGAGAGCTTAAAGCGGAGGCATCCTTCAGAAGCAGACTCAAGACCCACCTTTTTACTCAGAGAGGCAAAGAAGCGCTGCCGGAATGACCAGCAGGTCATAAAAAAGCGCTATACAAATACTGATATAATTTTATGCATAATTAACGATAACCTCCAATACGAGAATCCGGGGGCTTTAAAAGAAGGCTGCTGTAGTAATCGTCACGTATTTGGGCGTCTGTTAATCGTCGTTTAACGAATAGGTTCATTAAAGTGAATTATTTTTTACTATACACATACTATTTGTATATTCTATGTAAATTTTTATGTGTTGTCGTTGTTAATAGCGGTTCATAAACACATAATGAAAGTGCTTGCCTCCAAAAACGTTTATCGCAATAATCTGAACAAGTTTTATAAAGTTATGGAATGTTTTTATAATAATTCTTTGGATTTGAATATTCAAATAAAATCAAACGTAGAGTTCTAAATACAGTTGATGCCTATTCTATTGTCTGGCTGTTATAGTTAAATGATCAAAGCGTTTGCTTTGCAAGCCAAACGTCGTGGATTCGATCCCCGACGGATAAATATATAAATAAAAAAAAGGATTTGTAATCGATTTCTGAGCTCTAAATTACATACAGGAGAATACCAACATATGGTGATGGTGATGCTGAAGTCTCAGCTGTGGATTCTATGACGTTTACCATGTTACATATGTTTAGGCGCTGCATGTGGAGTGTTGATCCGCCAACGATATAGACTGCAGCCCGAAATTCACACATCATCGTCATTATTACGGGGACTTACTATGAATGGGTGGTCTTCACGGGACGACTTTCATCTACCACCAATTTTGATTAATAGGCTATGACTGGAATTTTACGGGCGAGGGATCATTTTGATATTAGCTTGATATAGCTCTTTCAGGCTGATGCCGCAAAGCCTCGAAAAACAATCTTTCGTCTCTTAATTTTGTTCGCCCGCCTGACGTGCACATCTTATAATGTTAGTTTAAACTTTATATAAAATTATACATTTTTTTTGACAGTTGCTCCACATTATGTTGGTTCAACTGTCAACTTTAATTTGTGACTTAGCCGCGATTATCTTTGCGGCGCTACATGTCACAGTGCCCTGTCTGTCGTCAGCTCATGCCGCGAGGAGGCTCTCGACCGACCGAGACCGACGATACAATATGTTACGGTCGAGCGGGGAAACCTAGGTCTTGGATTGAAAATAAATGCGACTCGTGCTACTGAAAACGTGCTTTGCTTTGCGACCTGCTCCTGCATCCTTCGACTTGAGGTTTTTCCTTTTTAAAGATGGGGGATCTTAATTTAAAGCATCAAACACTGTATAGTTTGCATTTTGATATGATTTTTGCATTAAATTGATAACTCATTGTTAATCCTCGTTTCGATTGAAAAGCTTGTTTTCTCGATTTGGTTCCGAATCATTTTTTTTTGCACTCTTGCTCTGCAATTCCGCGTAATTGTCAGGTGGGAAGCGTTATACATTAAATATTATTATTATTATATATCGAGCTCGGTACGTGGGTGAAGACTTCATACTTGACCACCTAGAAAATATCGCGATTTATTACAGTACAATTAATTTAATAATTAAATAAGTTTGTTGTTTTTTTTTTAATGAAACATTGTTGTAAAAAATGTGTATACTGTTTTTTTTTACTTGTACTATTTTTAAATGCCGGGCGTTATCGTCCAGTGGTAAAAGCGTTTGTTTGTAATTCAGACGCTGTCGGCTCAAATCCCGACCAAGCTCGAAAGCTTGAGAAACAAGAAATGCGTAAGGCAATCAACCAACCGTCCCACTGCTTGTATAATCAGATACCCCCGACACCCAGACTGAAGCCGCGAAGCAGCTTTCTGAGATCCACACAACCTCTCACATCCGGCCCTGAAAATGAGACACTCCAGCTCTGGCAACAAGTCGCATCAGAGGATTTCATTACTCCAGAGGAAGGCCTCCCAACTGGCAAGAACCTTGACTGGTGGACCTGGAAATCTTTTCCTGAAGTTGGTAGAACAAAGGACAACATCGACCGCCTCACACTTAAGATCCTGCTCCATGTGCCCAACAAGCTGTAAATCTCAAGACCTATGCTAGACAACACACGGGCTATCGATTTTTCTAGATACTGGGCAGAATAATTTGACGTCGCTGACACGAAGAAGAAGTAGTTGAACATAGTTGTCTGATCCCTCTTCCAAGAGGCATAGTTTCTTGAGGGTTAGTATAACTCTTTGGAAAAGCAAAAAATCTCCTCCCAATTTTTAGATAATAATTTATATTGTAACAATCGATAAATTCAACTCGATTTAAAACGTGTCTAATAATGCACTGCGCACAATCGTTTATGTCAAAGGAGTCTGATTGTTTTTGTCGCCGGACAGTGAATGAATGTGCACATTGTGTGTGGGTGTTTTTATATGGTCTGGTATCCCACTGCACCAGGTCACCTTTGTCACTTATTTATTGTAGTGTATGTCCCAATAAATACTCCCGGCAATACAATAAATAATCGATTTATAAACTGTTTCCTTGACAATGCTGTTGCCACTGTATTTCTTATTGCCATATATATTTTATTGATACTAATATTATATATTGTATAATATATATTTAATATCCATGGAAAACATATTTAATTATAACATTAATATGAAGATAAACAGCACAAAAACTAAAGTCATGAGAGTAAGCCGCAATGAGCAGCAGAACATTAACATATCAATGCTAGGATTACCCCTAAAAGATGAAAAAGAGTTTGTATACCTTGGAAGTACGATCACCTGGGATGGCAGAACAAAAAGAGAAGTCAACAGTCGCATACATCAAGCGAGGCAAATAAAAAACGAAAATTCTTGAGTCAAAAAATATTAATTTAAAGCTCCGCAAGCAACTTGCCAAACTATTTATTTGGAGCATCTTGATGTACGGCTGTGAGACATGGTGCTTATCTGAAAGTGATAAAAAAAACTAGAGGCCTTTGAGATGTGGTCGTACAGAAGAATTCTCGGAATTTCCTGGAGAGACTACGTCACGAACAATGAGGTTCTCAGGATAATCAAGGAAGATAGGCACCTAATAAGAACCATCTCAGAGAGGCGATCGGTCACATCATGCGCCACAATGGTCTTCTTCACGACATTGTGGAGGGAATGGTTGAGGGTAGAAACTGTAGACGGCGCCCTAGACGGGAGTATTTGCAACAATTGTTCGAGAACATGAGTTGTAGCTCTTATGCTGAGCTGAAGATGGTTGCGAAGGACTGAGAGGAGTGGAGATCGACATGCAAGATTTTGTTGCTGTAAACCAATCCACCGGATTGATACTACGAAGAAAGACTAATATGAACACTGGTATACTGTTTTATAATTATTTTATGAAAAAACAGTACTATTGATAAGTATTAAATATATATAAAAATTTGCTAAGGTTTGTGAGAGGTGGGTGCCAAGAAAGTTGACCAAATACCACATACGTCAACGCGTTGATAATTTGAATGGACTATTGTCTAACACCCACCCTACAGCCCGGACTTAGCCCCAAGTGACTACCATCTCTTCCCCGACATGAAGAATCGCCTGGAAGGAACGCATTTCGGCGACAGAGAAGAGCTGGAAGAAGCGGTACTCAGGTATCTGCTTGGCTTGGCGGCAGATTTTTTACTCGGGCATTCAAAAACTCCTATACCGCATGCGAAAAAGCATTCACCTCAGTGGCGACTATGTAGAAAAATAGGTAAAAGTCTGAAGTTTCCAAAAATGTACGCATTCATGGAATTAAACATGTTTTGCACTGTGAAAAATCACTGGGAATCTTATATAACGGATAACCCTCGTATGTATACATTTTATACATTAATTTTTAAATTACTAATTTATGTTTTTTCTTTTTATTTTTAGGTATGTTCTACTTCCACTGCATATTCTACTTAGTAGTAGATTTACGCTACTCGCTTCTTTTACGTCGCTTTTGGTAAGATGCTTATAAATGATTTAGTTTTACTATCTTTCTGCGATGTCCGTTCTAGGTAGGACCATATGGACACCACAGAAACAACATCTATGTACTAGATTCCCAGATCATTTGCTTTGAACCAGCACACCTCCATATTCCTATATCCATGGATCCTGTATCTTTCAACGGTTGTTCTCTTCCGAAAGCAAGCTCCATCAACAATCCGTGGAGTATCAATCTCAAATAATGTCAAATATTACGTGTCAATTAAGTATTAAGCCGGTCTCGCTTCCAAAAAACTAGGTGTATTTATATAGGTCACTGAGGTATTTCAATGATAAACAACTTCTTCTTCTATATAATCGACAAATCCGACTTATCTTTGAATACGGCAGTCACTTATGTGTTGAGACACAAAATACCTTCTAAGCTTAATTGACTCAGTTCAAAGAAGATCAATTCGTTTGATAAACAATGACACTCTTACGTCTATTCTGCAATCAATGGAACACAGGCGTAAGATTGGTTCACTTAGTCTTTTCTACCGTTTTTACCACGGTCGCTGCTCTTCGGAACTTAAAGAACTAATTCCTCCTCCACCCACTCACAGCCGACAAACTCGTCTTGCACTTGCCGAACATCCATACATCGAGATTGATTATCCAAGCATGGTGATGGATCTTGCTTTTGGATGAGAACAACCGTTGAAAGATACAGGATGCATAGTAGTCTCTTGGTGGAGAAAGTACATGATTGGGTTTTGGAAATGTTGAAACTGTCGATGTTGAGGTCGCCCCATCGTGAAACCCTTTCAAGAGACATGTTCATCTTCTCCACCAGAGATTCCCTAGCAGCAGATAGTTTGATAAACTCTGACACTCTTACGTCTAACCTGCAATCCGAGGCATATTTTTGTGTGATTTGTTAATCAGATTTTTTAAGGAAATAGGACAATAAGGCCGACGTTCCCTAGGCTTGGACTTTGTTCTAAGGGGCGGCTCGACCCATGGAACAGATACGGGTAGATTTTTTTCTTACACAATTACTCAGAGTTCATTACTATTTGTGCAGCGTCTCGGATGAGCGCTAGATATAATAAATAACATGTTAATTACCCTGTATAACGTAATTATTGTGTGAGCAGACTGTTAATCGCCAGATGTTTAATTGCTACGTAATCGCTGTACGTACTTGTGGTACTTGGAATCTGTGTCGAGATTACATGGAGGCTGAAGGAATAGATAGGCTGTAATTACATAATATTATTAAGGCGACTGCGTTTCTTAAATAAATAACAGAAATGTTTTTAATTTACGAGGGTTATCCGTAATAAGAGCTTCGTATGGTGCTAGTCTTGAAAAGCGCTGCTATGGTGGATCCCGCAATTCTGTAGTGTACCTTGGTTTCCCCACTCCAAATGTCCCTTCCCTGGCGTTTCCGTAAATGACCACTATGTTAATTTCTGCGCTGTGCTGTTTCGTCGCGAAGTTTGTCAATCATTTATCTTAAATATTGTATATTACAATGTGCTTTTCTAAAAGTTCTTTGGGTTAGAGACCTGCTTCTCATCCTTTCACTACGCATCCTGATGATATTCCCGGTAAAGCAGAGTCGCTTCAGAATGGACATGTCTATCCAGCTTTAACAATAAAATTAGATGTATATATAATCGTGTCGGAAACAACAGGGTCAGATCCTGTCTGCCCAGAAGTTGGCGACGTCGATGGCGTTACTTCTGGCCATCATCGGGTCTTCCTGGGTGCAGCTATTCGGGCACAGCGCACACTCCAGAAGGTGTGACAGGGTCTGCTCCACGCCGCAGCCACATTCAGTCGGTCCGCTGTAAAACTGCCAGGTCCTCATTTGTCTCCTCGTCTTGCATACTCCGGTCCGAAGTCTGTTAAGGGACCTCCATATATTCCACCCTTGGTCATGTCCAGGGGCTAGGCCCTCTTTCGGGGCAATCCAACTATTCCCCTCAGTTGCGCTTCTCCACATGTTCCGCCGCAGGGTGGCCTCAGGTATCTCCAGTTCCGTTGTCGACTGTAGGAAACTTCTTCTTGATTTGAGCCGTGTAGTTATCTTTTGGTACCCAAACATTTTATTTTATTAGATTAGAAGTAAATATCATTGTTTGGTACTTACTAAATATGTTTTGATATCAGCTTGATACAGATCTTTTAGGCTGATGTCGAAAAACGATCTTTTGTCTCTTATTTTTTGTTCGCTCTCGCCTGACATGCACATCTAATAATGTTAGTTTTAATTTTATATCAATTATAATACACGGCGTTTGCACACGCCATTTAATTTGTTTTGACAGTTGCTACATATCATGTTGGTTCAACTGTCAACTTAAGTTTACTATTTAGTCGCGACAATCTTTGGGGCGCTGACTGTTACGGTGCCAGTCGGTCAGCCCGTGTCCGCGGACAGTCTCCGTCCGAGCGATACCCACGATGCAACATGTTACGATTGGGCGGGGTAACCAAAGTCTTATATTGGAAATAAACGCGAATTGTGCTTCTAAACTCAAACTTAATTGGCTCAGTTAAAGAAAGCAATTCGTTTGATAAACAATGACACTTACGTCTAACACGCAATCAGTGGAACACAGGCGTAAGATTGGCTCACTTAGTCTTTTCTACCGCTATTACCACGGTCGCTGCTCTTCGGAACTTACATAACTAATTCCTTCTGCAGCCACCCACAACCGACAAACTCGTCTTACACTTGCCGAACATCCACACACGGTTAATGTGTGTCGACCAAGATCCGGCAGTTTCCAAAGATACTTCCTTAATGCCACCGGCAAGCTTTGGAATTCTCTTCCAGGCTCTGCGTTTCCTCCTTCCTACAATCTGGATCTCTTCAAGAAACAGATAAATATACACTTGCAATCTCCCCAGCCCACACACAAACACGTACACAACACACGTTTTCCGCATGCAGCGTCTAGCCCCCCTGGCTGAGCGTCATATAGTGCACTGGTCTTGACCGGCTGTGCTCTCCTGCATGCCATTATATAAAAAACAAGTTCTTTGCTGTGCGACCTGCTCCCGCATCTTTCCTCCACGCGTCCCGATGACGACCCCGAGACCTGTTGTCGCCTTTTTAAAGATGGGGAGGGGGTGTCAGTTTGTATGTGTAACAATTAAAATTCAATAAATAATTACCTGCTTGGTTGTCAGCGTGTTTGGTAGCTAATTGCTCCGATTGCTTTGGACATGCTCCGGTGTCTTTGGCAGGAATTGCTTAACACTTTATATGCCGCCCACTCGAGAAAATAAAACTCGAACCATTAACTCGCCCAACCTACCGTGTGCAAATTTAATTAACTTTCGCTCTTTTTAGAGTACATTGCGATTCACTACGCTCTCGATGATTGTGCGCGTCATTCATTGAGCGGCTCGTTCGTTGTCGACATACGAGGGTGATCCGTAAAATAAGTTTCCCATGGCGATACAGTCCTGAAAAGCGCTGTTACGGTGGATGCTGCGATTCTGTAGTGTACCTTGGTTCCTCCACTCCAAATCCCTTCCCTATCGAGCTGCCTGCGGTGCCTAGTCTTGGCTTGGCAGCCGTACGTGATGGATTTCCGCCTCGCTTCGCCCTCCAAGTGTGAGCTGCGCTCGGTGATCCGTTTCCTGTCGGCGACTCTGGGTGCTTCCATTGTATAAAGTTTAGACTGTTGTTTGGTTTCGGGTGTGAGGTAGTGCACCCAAGTCTCGTCTCCAGTGACGATGGAGTCGAGGTATTCCTCGCCATGAGTTCCGTGGTCTTGAAGAAGTTCTTGGGCTGCTTCAACCCGTTGACGTTTGTGGTCTTCGGTCAACATTCTTACACCCACCTCGCGCAAACCTTAGCATACCCTAGATCAGAGCCTCGCAACCTTTTCTCATCTACGGCACACCAAAGTACTTCTTTGGATTCTACGGCACACCAAAGTTCTCACCTTGAATACCGCGGCACACCAAAAGCCTAAAATAGATATTAATTTGATCAATTTTTTTTTTTTTAAATTTCATTTAGAACTTAATAAAGCAAGTACCTCGTTGTATGTCTACATAAATAGGCGATAGGCGCTGGGAGCTTGAGGACCGTTGTAAAATCGTTTATTTATAATATTGCCTTATTTGATCGCGGCACACCTGTATCGGCTTACGGCACAGCAGTGTGCCGCGGCATACCGGTTGCGGAGCACTGCCCTAGATGCTGCGTCAAAATCTTGTCAATAGAGGTTTTGCCGACATCAGGGATCATTTCGGAGAGCTAACGAACCGCCACTCTTCGATCTGAAAGCATCGCTGCCTCCACTTTTGCGATTGTTTCGGGTAAAGTCCAGCAAACGTAAACTTATATGACATTTCTCTCATCAATATATCAGAGGAAAAAAAACGGCGAACTCTGGAATTCGAGCCGCTAACCATTGTTTATTTCATTCCTCAGTACTGGCCCGTGAATATTTGCATAATGTTATATTTTTTTAGTATAGGTAAGATTTTGTTAGTGAAAATGTTCCTATTTCCTTATATGTTCCTACTAATAGCTCTGTCTTGGTTTTTTTAAGTAATTTTTAATCTAGGTACTTAACTAGTTAGATAATAAAAACTTGATATTCCGCATCTTTAGACATAATACAATGTTATTATGAATGATGTTTTGTTTTTCGTTTTTATTGTCGCAAGGTCGACCATTATTATCGTGGCTTATAATTAAAAACGCATTAAGTCGTTTAATAGTACATTGTCAGCGCAGTTTTTGTTACATCACCGAAGTTAAGCAACATTTGGCGCTGACAAAAACATGGATAGTTCACCTTCTCAACGGGAGACATTTTTTTATGTGAACACATACAGGAGAATGGTGACAGATGGTTATAGTGATTCTGAAGTCTCATCTGTGGAATTCTACTTCTGTGGTTTGCTTGAAAAGCTGTGAAGGTCGTAGTTTCGATCCCCGACGGAGATTTTTTTTTTATATATTTATGTTGGAGGGAATGTGATCCCCCACTCTTAAAATGCCAGTCATAGCCTATTAACTCTATCTAGTCTGATAACACGATATCAAGTGTGTAATCGCCAGGCCGAACGTTAAAGGCGAGTCACACAAGACTATACACAACCTGTGTTATTTTTTTTCAAACGTTAGTGACCGATCACACAACACATGTGTTGTTTTTTTACTTTCGAGAACAATTCAAAGATCTCAAACCTTTTCAGTGACGGTCATATTTAATTTTATTTGAACACACGACGATAAAAAATTTAAACGAGCAAAAAACTGTCATTCTCCGGCGGAAGTTTGATCGCGTACCGCGCGGACTGGATAGTGTTTATTAAAATTCGTGGTATACAAAAGTCATCCCGTGAAGACCACCCATTTATGGTATATTCCTGTAATAAAAAGGATGATGCGTTAATGTCTGGATGTAGTCAATGACGTTGGCGGATCAACACTCTACATGCAGCGCTTTACAATATGTAACATGATAAGCGTCATAGAATCCACATATCCTTTTAAAACTTTTCACTGTATATACTCGTAAAAATGTGACTTGGTGCTTTTTTTTTAGTTCACCGTCGATACCACATTACATTTCACGGTTTGTGTGGGACGAGCGCGCTCCTAATGTATTCCGTCACAAAATCACACCAATAAAGTGCAATTACAGATTGGATCTGCCCAGCTGCATAAGGCTGCAGGCGTCATAAGATAAACGCATTCGTAAATATGACTTGACGAATTGTGTGCGACATTAGTGTTCCGAAGACGGAACGTACGGAAACATAGTTTGACGTGTTTTTTAAATTTTATTTTTTGCTTAATTTTAAAGACCTCAAGACCTCACATTGATCGCATTGATCTGTTTTTTTTTATAGTTTTTCTTAACATATGGTCATTATAAATTTTCGCCACTTAGTTCTGTCAGCTGTTGATCCCTCGTTCTAAGATACGAAGGTTATCTGTAAAATAAGTTTCCCTTAGCGCTACAGTCCTGTAAAACGCTGTTATGGTAGGTCCTGCGATTTTGTAGTGTATCTTGGTTTCCTCACTCCAAATCCCCTCCCTAGCAAGCTGCCTGCGGAACTTAGTAGCCGTACGTGATGGATCTCCCCCTCAGGTGAGAGCTGCGCTCGGTGATCCGTTTCCTGTCTGCAAAAAATATTGCGTCGGTAAAAAGCCATTCCCAGCTATGCGAAATCTATGGAGACAAGTGTATGAGCGTACAACACGTGTGCAAATGGTGCAGAGAGTTCAAGAACGGGTGGACTGACGTCCACGATGAGAAGTTCGGGGCTATAAAGCCAGATTTGAAGCGTCAAGATGCTTGTATTCCCACTCCAAATGACCAACCGGCAAGGCACACGTGGGTGAAATTCGTTGAATCCTTTAGGATTTATTACAATTTCTAAGAGTCAGTTTTAAAATAAAAGACGCATAATAAAAAAACTTGAAGATGGTTAGACTCTCTCCACCCCTATACACGATTAACTTTCTAGACATTACACTCTCATGTAGAATTTATACATTATCTAACAATTTAAAAGTTGTTTCAGTTATTTCGATAATACTAAATATAAACACCCTACATTTAATTTCAGTTTAGGCAAATGGTTGTTTTGAACGAAATTAACATTTCTATCTGTTAAACTAACAAACTTCTCAGATATATGGGTGTTTGTTGTTGTTTATTCTAAACATTATGAAGTTTAACCCTTTCTCGCAAGGCTTCTTAGAATTCCGTTAATTGCGTAAATAAATATTAAAACTTGTTAATTCCAAAGTGAGTCAAAACATACATCTTATCAAATTACTAATAGTAAAATTATTTTAATTTTATAAACATCCTCCTCTCTTTAATTTACGGTACTTATTCAGTCGCGTGGTGGCAGGATGAGGAGCAGATTAACAACATAAATACTGAAGCACATTGACCTATATATTTTGATAACTTTACAAACTTCTGGCCCGGACCTACTAAAAGTATTCAGGCTGGGCCAATAAAAACGCGATCGCGCCGACGCCGTTACGCGACTGAGCGCGCTCGCGATGGGCTGTCACCCACTGCCACCGTGGCGATCTACGTAACTAGTCCAAAATGCCAATATGGCGACACATACATGCACTACAAGCGAACAGAAATAAGAGACGAAATATTGTATGCCGATGTTTTCGGTACCAGTCAGTACGTTTGCCATATTCTGTACATCTCCTGTAACTGATCTAACTGATAGGTCGAATTTTGTGGTGACTATATGTACCAGATTTGGAACAGATTTGTGTAGAAGAAAAAATAGTCGATGCGTGCATACAAATCAAATCAGATAATAAAGCGGCACCGCGGCCATGACCACAATCGACCGTCCCACGCGGTATTGGTCACTGTCTGGATTATCATTTTTTATGTAAACACATACAGGAGTATACCCGCAAAAAATAAAGTAAAAAACTAATCCTGTACGGAAGGAAAATAGTATGATCCCCGATTATTCAGCTTAATTATCGATATTTAGAAGTTTTTTTCGAGTTCCAGAAAACTAAGTTTTTAAGAGACATCTGTCAAGAGACATCTGTGTCAATTGTCAACAAATGTCTGAGTTGTCTCTTGTCAAGTGATGGATTGAGGAAGGCTACGAGTTAATCGAAACTGTAGTCTCCTAAACACAGGCCATATCTTGCGTGATTCATGTAGAAACAAGGTAAATATTTATTATTCATAATAAATATTTACCTATATGATTTTTTAATTTTTATTAGAATATTATTTTATTATTTCAATATTCCAATCTACTTTTATAGATCATTGACTATATTACAATATTATTATTACTTAAATATACATAAGTAATAATATTAAGACTGTCGGAAAGTAATAATATTAAGCTTGTGAATAAATGAAGACTGATTGAATAATAATAAAAATATACATACTTTGAATATATACTAGCGACATCTATCGTACGATGATAACAATGATATAAATACTAGTTTCAATGCGAGTCGGTCTAGGCATAGCAATGGCGCAGTTCGCCGAGCGGTATGAATACCTGGGCATAGTTGGTTTCCAAGGTCCGCGGTTCGCATCCCGCTTCTGCCGTTATTTTTGTGCTTGGATTGACGCGTTGAAAAAAGAATTTTATGTATAGTTTATGTATATTTAAGTAATAAAATATTTACCTTTTCCGGCGGGTATAGCTCAATGGTCAAAGCGTTTGCTTTGCAAGCGAAAGGTCGTGGGCTCGATCCCTGACGGAGATTGAAAAAAAAAAAGAATTTTTAATCGATATCTGAGCTCTAAAATATATCCCTTGGTGTGAATTTGGTGTGAATTTGATCCTCACCCGTAAAATACCAGTCATTATTAATTGAAATTGTTGGTAGACGAAAGTCGTCCCGTGAAGACCACCCATTCATAGTAAATTCCTGTAATAATAAGGATGATGCGTGAATCTTGGGCTGTAGTCTAGGACGTTGGCGGATCAACACTCCTCATGCAGCGTTTAGCCATATGGACCATGGTAAGCGTCATAGTGTTACGTACGTCTCACGCTGAAAACGACAGCTGTTGATAGTTATGTGTTATTTGTAATGTGTTATTTGTAATGATATAGGAATTCGATGGTTTATTATACTTTGCATCCCACGAGTATTATCGGGCGGACCTTCAATAAAGAAACAGTCCGTGAGCCCCGACCAATTGTTAGAAAGGGGGCCATAAATATTAAATAAGCCAAAAAGTGTTCCTTTGTTGGCCAGCGTGAGATGCGTCTATTCTCGGGAAAATGTCATAAATATTAAATATTCAGAAAGTGTTCCTTTGTGTAGTAAAGCGTGCGAACGAGCCTGGGATACGTTTCAGTTTTAGCCATAAAAACATAAACCGATGTTATGGCTAGGATTACCTATCTCCAAGAACATTTCGTAATAAAACCCTAAGAAAGGAATACAGACTCGTGCGAACGTGACTATTCTCACGGCCGCAAAAGTAGGTACCAGAAAATTAATGTATAAAAGCACCGACTTGAACGTTAAATAAATCAGTTTAGACTTGAATCTCTTGCGTTTCATTTCTATCTCCCACCCTCCTGAAGCCGCGCCGGCTGCCTGAAGTCTGGAGAAATGAGGCTGTCCGCCCACTTCAGATTGATGGCGTAACTAGTTACCTTACAAGTAACTGGGAGAAGATGGTCTAGTGAAGAGCGGAAAACCGATACACGCCCGTAGAGCGGATCGTCAGCGGAACTGGAAGCTGTCGTCTACATTCCACAGATTAGACTTCAGAATTACTATCACCATCTGTCGGTATTCTCCTGTATGTGCTTACATAAAAAAAACAAGTTCTGCCATCGCTTTTTGGATGCGAGAATAAGAATGAATGTGTTTCATGCTAACTTGAAGTGTTGCTAGGAAATGAACCCGAGAACTCTCGTTCAAGAGTGGAGCGCTTTACCACTAAGTAACCCACAGCTGTGCAGAGATTCATGGATTCGGATCACGTTGCTTGAGATGCATTGTTCGAGGTCGCGACGGATTCGTTTCATCACTTTAAAACAATCGCCGAATTATAAGAGCGTTATAAAGCGAATATTTGGGTTATTCTTGTGCGCACTGTGCTGAATGGGCGCAGATACGTGGTGGACATATAATTTAAGGGCTCCCGCTTTAGAAGGCTCTCTTAACATTTTTTGTGATTTTTTTCCAAGGGAAGGAATGATTAAAATTCATTGGGTAATGGAGGTCTTTTCGTGTATATATCAGGGCTTCTTAAACTATTTTCATTCACGACCCCATTTATGAGTGCGAGTTTCCTGGTGACCCCATATAAATATAAAAGAAAGATAAATAATTATTTTTTGATTATTTATTTATTAGGTAACAATATACATGAAAATATATAGTTTTAGAATTCGTTTAGAAATATACAAAAATCTAAAATTAAAAATTGTACAAGAAGTTGTGAAACTGTATTTATTATAGTTACAAAAATTATATGCCCTATTTTTCATCAAAATTGCATTTTTTTTAAATCTCTCGCGACCCCAGAATTTTTCTACGCGACCCCATTTGGGGGTCGCGACCCATAGCTTAAAAAGGCCTGATCTACATAATCAAATATTATAATATTTTCAATGTTTTCTGCATTCACTTTGAGATCCATTATAAATTATAAATATTTATTTATTTTACCTTGTTTTTACATGGATCACGTAAGATAAGTTCTCTAATAGGAGACTGCAGTTTTGACTACCTTGAAGCCTTTCTCAATCCATCACTTGTTTAGAGATAACTGGTTATATAGAGATAACAGTGTTGGGGAGAAGAGAAGTGTCATTTGTAGACGGATCGGTTAAACAGTGTGAAATTATCGGAAACATATTAAGTGTAAAAATAATTAATTGTTAAAGACTTTCTTGTTATTATTGATGGCTTTAGGTTTTTTACAAAGTTTATATTTACCACAAAGTGACTGCGTTCTTTGAATGTAAATTTAATTAATATTTAAACTCTTTTTTTTATTCTCATCATTGAAAATATACGTGTATAAGTGTAATAAGTATTGAATTGCATGAAGATGATGTAATCACCTGCTTACTAACACTGGTTCAGCTCCGCAAATTGATATTTCAGGCTTCGGCTGGAACCTGCTGAAAATAAACAAGCTGAAGGCGATACCAATTTATATATAAGTTATGCAATCTGCCTTGGATTTGGAGTGGAAGCCAACCTTGTTAGAGCGCCATCTATCGCCCTAAATCTGTTCACGTTTCACTCAGTGTAAAAGGTGATATAAAAGTTCATTTTCAAAATAATATTCAAAATATGACTGAACTATTTTCCTAACCCTGCGGCTGAACATGCAGAGAAGTGCAACTGAGGGGAATACTATGAATAATACGATTGCCCCGAAAGAGGACCTAGCCCCTGGACACGACCCTGGGTGGAATACATGGAGGTCCCTTAACAGACTTCGGACCGGAGTATGCAAGACGAGGACGCAAATGAAAGCCTGGCAGTCTTACAGCGGACCGACTGATTGAGACTGCGGCGTGGAGCAGACCCTGTCACACCTTCTGGAGTGTGCGCTGTGTCCGAATAGCTGCACCCAGGAAGACCTGATGATGGCTGAGAGTAACGCCATCGACGTCGCCCACTTCTGGGCAGACTGGATCTGACCCTGTTCTTTTCGACACGATTATATATTTACTAAACTATTGTACTCGTTGATCTTGTATTTAACTTTAAAAGGGTAATATATCCCGTGATCACTGCCATATTGATAGCGAGTCCCTGTAAAAATGGATTAATGTGCTAATGTCAGGCTGCAGTCTATGACGTTGGCGGATCAACAATCCATATTAAGCTCTTTTTTTATGTTATCACATACAGGAGAGCACAACCGGCCGAGATCAGTACACTCTATGACGTTCAGTCGGGGTGGCCATACGCCGCACGCGGGAAACGTTTGTTATGTATGTGGGTTGTGGAGATTGTGTATATTTATTGTTTTTTTTTTAAAGAGATCCATATTCTAGGAAAGAGGGCACGTTCACGTTGGAAGAGCATTCCAAAGCTCACCGGTGACGTTTAGGAAGGAATTTTGTAAACTGACAGATTTTGGTCGAAACTCATTAACCGTGTATGGATAGCGTAAGACGAATTTGTCGGTTGTGGGTGGGTGCAGGAGGAATTATCATCATCGTACCATGCCAGCTCCCCTAACTGAAGCATATGGCATCTACGAACTGCCGCCACAAGCTCTGTCAGCCGCCACAGCCTTCGCTTCATCTCAAGTCAGATCCGTCTCCTGCAGCTTCGCCGTGTATTGTTATATTCTATGTATATTTTGTACAGAGACCGAGGGCTTGAAGAAACGGCTTCTGTAGTTTATGCTTTCCTGCGGCATCCTCAATTCATCTCTAAACTAGGTCCACCTTCGCCTCTTGACCGACTGTAGTATGGAAGCTAACCCCGTAATTTCTCATAAAATAGAACCATCGCACTCTTAGTATACTACGCAGACGTACTTTTTTCAAATCTCATTACGGTACATTCAAAATATAGTTCCCGATGGCTAAGACGGCGCAAGCCAGAGGGCTCGAATAAAACGCAGCTATAGTTTATATTTTCGACAGAGGTACAATATGAAAAGCCAATCAATGTTTCGCTAGTTTCACATAATACGGACAGGTTTGATATAATGCCAAATTTAACGTACTCGTTAAGCAGTTGTATATATTATACTCACTTTGATTATTCGATTTTTTTTCTTCGACAAAGTTTTCATTTAAGATGCACCTTTCAAAGCCTTTCCTCGACGAAGAAACGAAAGCTCCACCATGTATTATTAAGCGCCCCCTCTATTGAGTGTCGAGTGAAGTGCTCTGCAGGAAGCCACGTGACCTACTTGTCGCAAATTGCTGAAATTCAGGCGCATGAAGCTTACCGCAATTATTCACAGTGACTGAATGCTTAACATCACAAGTGATGAAAGCTCGTTACCCGTATCAGAACGTATTAAATTATTTTTTAATATTATCTTACTTTGCATATCTGGAACACATTGATACTGATACCAACTCGATATAGCCTCGATGTTCTATATTTTGTCTCTTATTTATGTTCGTTGATGACACGCACATTTAAAAATGTTTGTCTATGTTTTATATTTGAATAGTTAAAAGATGCGGCGTTAGCATGCGCTTTTTTTTACAGAGCCATCACCACAATTTAGAGGTTGATGGTTGCTCGTTTTACTACACAAATCGACACTGGTCGCCGCCACGGCAGTAGCTTCCATTGCAGAGATTGCCAAACCAAACTGATCATAGCCAGTCTGGCTCTCTCAAAACCAAGAGTTACCTCGGGTGCGGTGTAATGAAGATCAAACACGATTCCAAACACCATGCTTGGACTACCTTTCGTCAGCTGCAGGGTGCTTTTACTTGCTCTGGCTGAGTGTCTCTCCACGCACACTTATCTCCGAAGGTTTGATAAGCTCTGCCAAATAGCTCGGAGCAATTACGTGGAGTGCCTTATAAGCTACAATACAAGCCAGAACTTGTACTGGATTTTAGCCGGAACCCTTAACCAATGCATTTGGTGTAGTATCGAAGTAATGTGACTGAATTTAAACGCGTTGTAATGACTGCAATCGATTGAATTGTTGGCTGGATATATCATCATCATCATAACCATGTCCGCTCGTCTAACTGCAGCATTTAGTCGTCAAGAACTGCCGCCACCATTCTCTGCTAGCCACCATGATCATCGCCCCATCCCATATCAGCTCTACCTCTTGCAGCTTCGCCGAGTACATTCTATGTATAGTTCCAGACGGCCTTCTAGGAAGGGCCACTGTAGCTTATGCTCTCCTGCTGCATCCGAAGTGTATGCCTCAACTAGGTTCACCTTGCCTCTTGACCGACTGTAGTATGGAAGGCTACCTTCTCCGCTCTCTGTTCTCCTTATTCTAATAAGTCAAACCATTGTACCCCTTAGCATGCCACGTAGATTTTTAAAATTATAATTTAAATAAATTAAAAAAAACAATTTTTTTTTATTTTATTTCTTTCAAAAACATTACAAATTTTATTTAATACGATCCTGAAATCAGATATAATACAAGAGAAACAGTTTATAAAGATATGTATTTATGATTATTAACAACAATTATTAAAAAGTCCCGAAGCTCGCTAAACAGAAGACTCCACGAAATTACTTTGGTAAATAAATTCGTAGAGCTCATGTCGAAAATGGGCTTCTCTCAAGTGGAATATATCAATATTCGAGGCGATATGGTTGAACAGTCTGATCACTCTCCCAAGAGGCATAGTCTCTGACAGGTTAGTATTACTTCTAGAACGAACAAACAATTATCCTTGAATAATTGTCAGGGACAAACAAACAGATTTACAACAAAATATCAGGATTTCTGAACACGAAAGTTTCATTCCTTGGTACCGTAGTGTTTTCTATTGTAGTTTAGTATCTTCGTTTACGTGACGATAACAGTTAAATCCGAACGTTGTAAAGTGCGGAGAGCGTATATTTGCATTACAATGCTGTGCCCGTATATAGCGGCCCGATAAGAGAGGTCTTTGATAGCAAAGTTAGAGGTGTTTGGTCGGTTACCTGCTGCCATTCTCTGCTCTACAATGGCATCACGCTATGGCACACTTACCTCAGATAAAGTCACGACAAAGCCAAGGTCCAAAGTGACAGGTTGCGGAAGGCAGATACAAACTACATGCAACTATTGGGATCAGACAGATAACCTGTCGGGATTATAGCGAGATTTGAAACCGTAATAGGATTAGTTTTTTGATGGTATATATCTTACAAATATTGTAGATTCTACACAATACACGTAATACCTGTATACCAATCTCTCGTTCATTGACCAACGCGCTAGACATTCATTCAATTTCTCACATACGAGTATTATTTATATGGTCTATATGATATTTATATATAAGTGTTTGCTTTGCAAGCCAAAGGTCGTGGGTTCGATCCCCGACAGATTTTTGTTTTCGATTTCTGAGCTCTAAAATACTCCCGGTTAGTGTGAATTCGATCCCTTGCCCGTACAATGCCTTATAAAAGAAATTCGTCACACACGGCTAAACCCTAAAGCCACAATATGGGACACAGCTTGTTGAACCGGGGCCGAGATGTGATTCTATTCGTAGATCCCCATTTTCATCTCATAGAACCCCATTTTTTTCCTGTTGCCGTAGACCCCTTTGTAGTCTATATAGACCACTTTGGGAATCACTGGACTAGGTCCTCTTTCGGGGGCAATCCAAGTATTCCCCTCAGTTGCGCTTCTCCACATGTTCAGCCGCAGTGTAGCCTCATATTATAATTAAATATTCAATATTAATTCGAAAAGTAGAAAAAATACGTTTCTAAAATCTGATATTTAGATGCGGCAAAAATTACGTCAAAAAACGTATTTTCCCACTGAATTTTAACACGTTCACATAAAATGAACAAGTTCGTGTACTAAAAAATATAATATCACATTTTTAGATGTGTTTTACACTGATACGTATAATAATTATGTAAATATTCCAAGAACAAACTGCTTCTTTATCGTAGTAGCAATTATAACAATGGTACATCACGTCTCTAGTTACGAATGTACTTGTTTTAATCTTTAATAAGCCCAACGGCCAGAAACGATGGAATTTTTAAATAATTTCGTTAACTATTAGGGTTGCCAGAAAGAACAACGTCTACGTAAGAAATAAATAGATAACTATACGGTTTAGCCGCAATTCGTCACCAGACTCATCGGTAACGATGTGGGGCGAACTGGACGTCTGGTGCACGTGACATTCGGCGCACTGTTGCACTGGATGTCTCGCTAACCTAACTTAACCTTACCCACAGAAAAATTCTCCGTTTTAAATGAAAAACAAAGACGTGTTCTAAATTTGTTGAAGGATTGAGTATACAGTAAACTTATATCAAAATGGCCTGTATTTCTTTGTTAAGTAACTAATTTAAGGTTTTGGCATTAAGTTTGATTCAATTTTTAATTCAATTTTAATAAAAAAAAAAAGCTTTTCCTTCAATTAAATTACAAAATATACAATTTTCAAGTGTGATGATGTAAATGTATTGACACATTTAGTGTCAATGATCTCACACTCAGAACAAGTGGAATACGCAGTGCAAATAGTTAGGATTTGTGAAAACAATAACCATGTCATAAGTATATCATGGTTGACACACAAATAACACGGCATTATTGTCACAAAATCAAACGTCCAACATTTCGTATCCGTCCACACCAGCACTGAATCTGAAGCAATATTACACTAAATATGTCAATATCTTCACTCAAGTTGGTTTCAACCTCTGTTCACTGCGATTATTTCGTCTAACACGTATCCAGGGTTGAACGAAATTCCTTTCAGGCCACACTTCAGGATCCATGAGAGACTCCAGCGAAGTCGCGATGACCCCGACTTTGAAAGAAGTTGACAGCGTCTTTCTGCTGACGATCCTCCTGATGGTCATCCAAGAGGGATTGAATGCAGCGCTCGCTGCCAAGAAGCTCTGCAAGTCATCAGCCGATGTATCTGGGTGAAGACCCTTGGTGTGAAGGTGCGCCATCTTCACGCAGTTAAATCAATTGGCAGTAAATAAAATAATCGGCAGTACCCACTGTGTCAGTGTGATTAAGGTCAATTGTAAAATGTAAAACGGCTGTAAAATGTTTAATATTGGTGTGAAAGTTTTGCTAAATGAATGAACAATTAACCTATAAATCGGAAACCTAACCTAACTTTTTATTATATGGATTTTTTTTTAATTTTTATTAGAATATTATTTTATTATTTCAATATTATAATCTACTTTTATAGATCATTTACCATATTACAATATTATTAATAATCAAATATACATATACTATGCATAAAATTCTTTTTTCAACGCGTCAATCCAAACACAAAAATAACGGCAGAAGCGGGATGCGAACCGCGGACCTTGGAAACCAACTATGCCCAGGTATTCATACTGCTCAGCTGACTCGGCTATTACACTTGGCTATTAGAATATCGAAATAATAAAATAATATTCTAATAAAAATTTAAAAAATCCATATAATAATGTCTCCTTGAGACAATATCAAGAAGGTAAAATTATTCATCAGTAACACAGGTAAATGATTGGTTATAAAGTCCAAGTCGGAACTATAAGTAGTCGTTTCTCATCCATTCAGTCCATATTTTGGTTCGAGACCCGAGTGGTACTTACTAAAATAAATAGACTGTCGGAAAGTAATAATATTAAGCTTGTGAATAAATGATGACTGATTGAATAATAAAAAATAAAAATATACATACTTTGAATATATACTATAGCGACATCTATCATACGATGATAACAATGACATAAATACTAGTTTCAACGTGAGTCGGTCCAGGCATAGTAATGGCTGAGTCGGCTGAGCGGTATGAATACCTGGGCATAGTTGGTTTCCAAGGTCCGCGGTTCGCATCCCGCTTCTGCCGTTATTTTTGTGTTTGGATTGACGCGTTGAAAAAAGAATTTTATGTATAGTATATGTACATTTAATTATTAATAACTTTTTATTAATTATCATTCATTAATTATTTCAATTTATTATTTTTCTACTGCGGATTTTTGTCCTGTTACATGTTTTTTTTGCTTAAATTTTTATGTATTTATTACTGACCGTTTACTAAATAATTGCTGTCCAATAATTGCTTTAAATACCGCCAAAATATATGTTGCCTATTACAATTCTGCTAACCCTAGATATTTGTGAATAAATTCTCAATGAACGTTTAGGCTATTATCTACAGTAATTAGTGTAAATTTCTTGTAAGTTGCTCGAGAATTTCTTTATCGCCTATGAAGAGCAATAAAAGCCACGCGACTGTGAAATGGCCAATACGAGAATTTCAAATCTACGACCAAAACTAGAATTTATCACTTTTTTATGGACGTTTCGTGCATATCAATTGTTAAAAGAGATATAAAAACTGATTCACATACATAGTTCACAGAAAACACATCCCTTGGAGTATCAATCTCGAATAATGTCAAATATTACGAGTCAATTAAGTATAAAGAAGGTCTCGCTTCCAAAAAACTAGGCGTATTATATAGATCACTGAGGTATTTCAACGATAAACATTTTCTTCTTGTATATAAAGGACAAATCCGATTTATCGTTGAATAAGGCAGTCACCTTTGGATAGGAGCCCCAAAACAAATTCTAATTAATTGACTCAGTTCAAAGAAGAGCAATTCGTTTGATAAACAATGACACTCTTACGTCTAACCTGCAATCAATGAAACACAGGCGTAAGATTGGTTCACTTAGTCTTTTCTACCGTTATTACCACGGTCGCTGCTCTTCGAAACATAAATAACTAATTCCTCCTGCACCCACCCATTACCAACAAACTCGTCTTACACTTGCCGAACGTGCATACACAGTTAATGTGTGTCGACCAAGAACTGTCAGTTTCCAAAGTTCCTTCCTTAATGCCACTGGTAAGCTTTGGAATGCTCTTTCAGTGTCTGTGTTTCCTCCTTCCTACAATTTGGATCTCCTTAAGAAACAGATAAATATACACTTGCAATCTCCCCAACCCACACACAAACACGAACACAACACACGTTTCCCGCATGCAGCGTCAAGCCTCCCTGGCTGAGCGTCATAGAGTGCACTGGTCTTGACCGGCTGTGCTCTCCTGGATGCGTTTGCATAAAAAAAATGTTTTTTTCTGTTCTATTATCGCCACTCGGCGCCACTGGATGTTTGATGATCGCGCCTAAAACCGCTAATTGCTCTTGTATGGACGGCGAGTCCAGGGGCGGCGGCGTGTGAACGAATAATCACCGTAATTATTGTTTATTATAATTATACTTTATTTCTGTTTACGCGGCAATTTTTTCTCGGCGCTTTGTTCGCGATTACTTTTATTTAATTAGAATATGAATTATTGCTCGAATATGCATATTTTATTATGTTAACACATAGAGCGGAATACCGCAAGACGGTCATGAGTCTCTTCTTTAGCCTCGCCGTTTCCTATCATCTGGCGCTGGCTCTTTTCGTGCACATTCGCCATGTCTTTCTGTCCTGCGTTGCATTTTCGGTCAAGCCCAGAGTTTTCAGATCCTCTCTTCACCATGTGGTCCTCATCTCTCCGTGTCACATGCCCATACCATCTTAGGCGGTTTTCCCTTATCTTTTCAGGTATGGGGGCCACCCGAAATGAACCCCGAATATGCTCATTCCAAGCTCTGTCCACTCTAGTCACACCGCCCGCCCACCTCAGCATCTTCATCACTACCTGATGAATCCTATCTAAGCAAGACGGTCATGAGTAAATCTCATATCATGCATTTTTTAAAAATAGTTAACACATGCAAGAAAATACCGACAGACGTTGATGAAGAAATTTTATGCATGGATTGTATGACACTTGCCATTTTTAAGTATGTCTAAGCGCTGTATGTGAAGTGTTGATACGCCGACTGCAGTCCGACATTTACGCATTATCTATTTTTATGAGAATTCACTGCGAATAGGTATTGGTCACGGGACGACTTTCATATACCACCAACTTTGATTAATAGAGCATAACTGACATTTTACATTCGAGGAATCAAATTCACGCTTAGGAATCTGTTGAAATATGTAAATTTTTTATTTTCGTCGGGGATTGAATCTACGACCATCAGCATTGTTAGCAAACGCTTTACCAATAAGCCATACCCGTCGGTTTTGTTGGAATTTTATTGATTATTGTTCTACAAAATAGAAATGCAAATTAACATACTCCTTAAAATGTCTCTGATACTACAGCTACCGTTTCTTCTAGTCCCCGAATTCCTATTCTGGCGCCAAGAACCGTATATGTTCAGAGGTGGTTCTTTGGGGTGTCACGAGCTATCGTCCTCGGAAAATTCGTTTAACGACTCATCGGCAACGACTCACTGGATGTCTGGTGCACTGCACATTTGGCTCACTAAACAACCGCTGCTTTGGCTGTCTCGCTAACCTAACCTAACGATTTGTCCAGTGATCGTAGAGTCGAGAGCTCCAAAGGTCTCGTTACCGAAATAAGTGACGTTAGGTTAGGTTAAGTTAGCGAGACATCCATTGCACCAAATGTCACATGCATCAGACGTCCATTGCGTCGTTGCCGATGAGTCGTTAAACGAATTGTCTGGGGACGAAATGCGGCGGAACCGTCCTTTGGGTGTAGATACGCTTTCAGACTATGAATTTAGAGATGACACAATGGAGTGGCGCCGATTTGTGGTGATCACACTAACATCCTCCTCTATTTAAAAGGTAGTTATTCAGTCGCGTGGTGGCAGTATGAGGAGCAGATTAATAACACAAAGACTTGACTCTGAAGCACATGGACAAATATGTATAACTTTACAAACTTGGCCCGGACCTAGTCGCAGCATTCAACAGGCCAGACCAACAACAATTCGACCGTTTTGACGGTCGGCACACAACTGCCTGCCATGTGACGCCGTCGTCGGTCACACCAGCGCCGCAGTGGCGATCTATATAACTAACATCACACCCGTGACCGGACTTGTCCAAAATGCCAATATGGTGACACACACATGTGCGGCAAGCGAACAGAAATAAGAGACGAAAGATTGTAAATCGAGGTTTTCGGTACCAGTCAGCAAGGGCTATATCATGCTGATACGTATTAGTTATGTCCAGATATGGGAAGGTTTAAAAATAGTATTTCACAAATTATGTAAGTTTTCCAGAACTTTGGTCGATGGCATGAGAGTATAGCGCTTTACCTCTTATATACTATTTCTCTTGGTTTATAATAATTTATGTAAGTGTTTTTTTAGAATTATTTGCTTAGCGCTTCTAACAACTTTATTGGAGCAATTGAATAATTCATCAATAAATTAATAATTAAAACGTTGAAAAACATTTTCTTTTTTGTCGTAAATGAGTGATTGTTATTTGGAAAAAAGTTTTTGTTGTTTTATTTACAACTATATCATTTTTTCATGTAAACACGAACAGGCGAATACCGACAGATGGTGATAGTAATTCTGAAGTCTCATCTGTGGAATTCTATGACGCTTCATGTGGAGTGTTGATCCGCCAAAATCATACACTATTATTATTATAGGAATTTATTATGAATGGGTGATCTTCACGGGACGACTTTCATCTACCGCAATTTTAATAAATAGGCTATACCTGGCATTTTACGGGTGAGGGATCAAATTCACACCAACCGTGGGGTATTTCAGAGCTCAGAAATCGATTAAAAATCATTTTTTTTAAATCTCCGTCGGGGATGGAACCCACGACCTTTGGCTTGCAAAACAAACGCTTTGACCATTGAGCTATACCCGTCTTCATGATAATGCGATATATATAATTTTAAATTAATTTAAATTAAACAATTAACAAAATTAAAAATATTTAGTTTTGATTCACATTTATTTTTATCGATTAGTTTTATTTCCGAAACTAGAGTTTTGAAATTTAATATGTATTATTGTTATATTCATATTTTCTTATATCAATGCTAGGAGTACCCCTAAAAGATGAAAAAGAGTTTGTATACCTTGGAAGTACGATCACCTGGGATGGCAGAACAAAAAGAGAAGTCAACAGTCGCATACATCAAGCGAGGCAAATAAAAAACGAAAATTCTTGAGTCAAAAATATTAATTTAAAGCTCCGCAAGCAACTTGCCAAACTATTTATTTGGAGTATCTTGATGTACGGCTGTGTGACATGGTGTTTATCTGAAACTGATGAGAAAAGACTAGAGGCCTTTGAGATGTGGTCTTACAGAAGAATCGTCGGAATTTACTGGAGAGACCACGTCGCGAACAATGAGGCTCTCAGCATAATCAAGGAAGATAGGCACCCTGTAAGGTAGAAATTGCAGAAAAGTATTTGCAGCTCTTGCTGAACTAAAGAGGGTTGCAGAAGATCGAAAAGATTGGAGATCGAGATGCATGATTTTGTTGCTTCAAACCAATCCACCGGATTGATACTACTAGGAAGAATATTAATATTATGTTGTGAAATATTTTTATATTATTATTAATTAAATATACATATACTATACATAAAATTCTTTTCAACGCGTCAATTCAAGCAGAAAAATAACGGCAGAAGCGGGATGCGAACCGCGGACCTTGGAAACCAACTATGCCCAGGTATTCATACCGCTCAGCCAACTGGGCTATTGTTATGCCTGGACCGACTCACGTTGAAACTAGTATTTATGTCATTGTTATCATCGTATGATAGATGTCGTTATAGTATATATTCAAAGAATGTATATTTTTATTATTTATTATTCAATCAGTCATCATTTATTCACAAGCTAATATAGTCAATGATCTATAAAAGTAGATTAGAATATTGAAATAATAAAATAATATTCTAATAAATATAAAAAAAAAAACATATATTTTTATATTATTTATTGCATTATTTTTTGGATTATACAAATTTAACGACTTTTAAAAATTATATTTAATGGTCATTTTAACCATTTTTTTCAAATTAATGACTCTTCCATACACAGAATTTTTATGTCTTAATAGTTATTGAATTGACAATAAAATCGTCAATATTCTTTAGTTTTTTCAGCACCATTGTGACGTAAGTCGCACGGTTTTCGTACGGAATCGATCGCCTTTTGGTTTTGAGTTTGTGGCGTTATTGGCGGAATATAATTTATTTTATTATTTTTCAAGGAAAAATTGGGGGCGTATTCAAATATCAAATCTCTCGCACAAACTGCGATGAGTAAACACATCAATAAAAAATATTATGCCAGATCAGAAATACAGTACTAACCATGTGTACCGCGATCGTTGCTCATATGATTTCAATGAATCAATTCCTCCTGCACCCGCCCACAACCGACAAACTTGTCTTACACTTGCCGAATGTACATAAACAATAATATTTCCAAAACCCAATCATGCACTCTCTTCACAAAGAAGAATGGTGTGGATCCTGTATCTTTCAACGGTTGATCTCTTCCAACTCCATCAACATCCTTGGAGTATCAATCTCGAATAATGTCAAATATTACGAGTCAATTAAGTATAAAGCCGCTATCGCTTCCAAAAAACTAGCTGTATTATATAGATCACTGAGGTATTTCAACGATAAACAACTTCTTCTTCTACAATATATAAAGGACAAATCTGATCTATCCTTGAATACGGCAGTTACCATTGGATTGGAGCCCGAAAATACTTTCTAAACTTAATTGACTCAGTTTAAATAAGAGCAATTCGTTTGATAAACAATGACACTCTTACGTCTAACCTGCAATCAATGTAACACAGGCGTGAGATTGGTTCACTTAGTCTTTTCTATCGTAATTACCACGTCGTTGCTCTTCGAAAATTATCTAAATAGATTTAATTTCTCCTGCACCCACCCACAACTGACAAACTCGTCTTACACTTGTCAAATATCCCGATATCAGCTCTTTTAGGCTGATGCCGTAAAGCCTCGAAAAACGATCTTTTGTCTCTTATTTTTGTTCGCTCTGACATGCACATCTAATAATTAGTTAGTTTTAATTATATAATATTACACGGCGTTTGCATACGCCATTTTATTTGTTATGACAGCTGCTCCATTTCATGTTGGTGCAACTGTCATCTTAAATTTGCTTTTTTGCCGCGACTGTCTTGGCGGCGCTAGACGTCAGATTGCTGCGTCAGTTGGCAACTCGCTCGCAACCGGTATGGCGAGCGCCATACCGGTTGGAAGAAAAAGCAAGTATTTGAGAAAGGAACGTGAATTGTGCTTCGAAAACAAGTTCTTTGTACTGTCATTCTGCTCCTGCATCCTGTCGCCCAGTAATTCGATACCCTATTCCGAGAGGAGGATATCAGTTAATACTGGGAGGATGCATTGGTTAAACGCCTTAATAATATTAGTATTTTTTTTTAATTTGAAGGTAGGCAACTGTACGGTTGCTTTATCTGAAAATATTTACACACCAATTCATCCTTGCTATTTTTTTTTATATTTTACGATTCGTATCGATTCTTTATATCGCATATTAAATTTTACACCTGCCATAATTCGTATGTGTAATTTCAAATATGGAATAACTCGCGGCCTCCAAGGAAATCAATAATCATTCAAATAAATATATGTTTTATTAGATTTTAGTTTTAAGCTGACTGATTTGTTAATATGTCCCATGAAACCGATGATAACATTCATATATTTTGAGGTCATTCGACACCCACTTATTATTATTTATTGTAGTAAACATATTTTTTCCAATAAACGTTTTTAAATTATTATTATTATATAAACGAGGGTTATCCGTAAAATAAGGTTCCCGATGATTTTTCACAGTGTAAAACATGTTTAATTCCATGAATGCGTACATTTTTGAAAGTATCAGACTTTTACTTATTTTTCTACATAGTCGCCACTGAGGTGAATGCATTTTTGCATGCGGTATACGAGCTTTTGAATGCCCGAGTCAAAAAAATCTGCCGCAAAGCCACGCAGATACCTGAGAACCGCTTCTTCCAGCTCTTCTCTGTGGCTGAAATGCGTTCCACCCAGGTGTTTCATCATGTCAGGGAAGAGATGGTAGTCACTTGGGGTTAAGTCCGAGCTGTAGGGTGGGTGTTTGACAATACCCCATCCAAATTTTGCGATGAGCTCGTTGGTGGCAGAAAACCTTAGCATACCCTAGATGCTCCGTCAAAATCTTGTCAATAGAGGTTTTGCTGACGTCAGGGATCATTTCGGAGAGCTTACGATTAGGCTGATGCCGAAAAGCCTCGAAAAATAATATTTTGTCTCTTATTTTTCGATTGCTTTCGCCTGACACGCACATCTAATAAAGTAAGTCTTTATTTTATATGAAAATACACGGCGCTTGCATACGCCATTGTATTTGTTATGATAGTTGCTCCATTTCATGTTGGTTCAACTATCAACTTTAGTTTGTGACTTAGCCGCGACAATGTTTCGAGCGCTACATGTTACAGTGCCCTTCCGTCGGCCCGTGTCGACAGTTCCCTTCCGACCGAAGCCCACGGTACATAATGTTACGTTCGGGCGGGGAAACCGAAGTCTTATATTGAAAAAAGACGTTTTTTCCGTTAGTAGAGGGGATGTTAATATCATCATCATCATCAGCCTGTGTCCGTCCGCTGTTGAACGTAGGCCACCCGCACGAGTTTCCATCCTCTTCGATCCTCCGCCTTCCGCATCCAGGCTACTCACGCTATTCTTCTTATATCGTGTTAATACATATTTAATTATATATTATTATCACTTTTCCTCCGGGACTCTAACGAATGGAAAAAAAAGCATCCCTCGAAGAAAAAGAGTTGGGTAATGTTCAGAATTGATTGAATTGATTGGATAGTAACCGTTAATATAAAAATTGATGCGTTGGAGAATTTTTTCGAGCATTACCTTGGTGATTTGTTTCTGGATCACCAAGAGCGTGAGGATTAATCGTTAGCCGCTTGTGCTACTTGACCGAGGGATGCGCAGAAGCGCTCAAACGTGGATTGGTTTGGTTTGATGGCAATGAAATATATCATATCATGACATATCCTACGGGTCTATTCCCGGACAGGCAGTTTCCGGAAGCGCAACCCGAGGAAGAAGTAATCCCGCAGGGCGTGTTTAAACAGTATATTAATAGTTTTCGTTTGTTTATTTTGCAGATAAAGCTGGAACAAGTGTTGGGGCTGACAGTGACCAGCAATGCCGCCCTCGCCTGCGATCCCAACTCGGAGCTTGTGGCGTATCCAGCAGGGTGAGTTCATACCTTAGACAGCTTTGACATCTAATATAACCAGAGGCCTGTAAAGTAGTCTAAATGTATCGCTAATATTTTTACAGTTGTAGAATACGAGGGTTATCCGTAATAAAATATTCCCATGGCGATACAGTCCTGAAAAGCGCTGTTATGGTGTATACCTTGGTTCCCCCACTCCAATTCCCTTCCCTAGCGAGTTGCCTGCGGAGCTCAGTCTTAGCTTGGCAGCCGTACGTGATGGATCTCCACCTCGCTTCACCCGCCAGGTGTGAGCTGCGCTCAGTGATCCGTTTCCTGTTTGCAAAAAACATTGCGCCAGTAGAAATCTATTCCCAGCTATGCGAGAAACGAGCTCATCGCAAAATTTGGATGGGGTATTGTCAAACACCCACCCTACAGCTCGGACTTAGCTCCAAGTGACTACCATCTCTTCCCTGACATGAAGAAACACCTGGGTGGAACGCATTTCGGCGACAGAGAAAAGCTGGAAGAAGCGGTTCTCAGGTATCTGCGTAGCTTGGGGGCAGTTTTTTTTTACTCGAGCATTCAAAAGCTCGTATACCGCATGTAAAAATGCATCACCTCAGTGGCGACTATGTAGAAAAATAGGTAAATGTCTGAACTTTCAAAAAATGTACGCATTCATGGAATTAAACACGTTTTACACTGTGAAAAATCACTGGGAAACTTATGTTACGGATAACCCTCGTATAATACATTCAGCAAATAATTTGTTTTTATTCGAATTTTTAAAATATGAATTTCGTTGCTAATGCACTGTTATTGTTTTCGATACCTTTAGTCATGCTTCTAATGAATGAGTCAAAGGTAATGGAAGCTATTACCTGTGTTTAGGCAGGTTGGCTACCTTTCACCCTAACTGTGCGTTATAGATACATTGCCGCGTTACTTTTTTAAGGGGTTCGTGTCCGTTTTTGGGTGCGGCCCTGCAGGGTTGATGCCCTGGAAATATCAAAGTAATTTTTAACCCCGATAAAGCTTTGTAAAGTATTTTTATGCTCGTTTTAGACTAGTTTTTGTATATTTTTTGATTGGGCCGTTGATATATATCATCGTGTCGGAAACAACAGAGTCAGATCCTGTCTGCCCAGAAGTGGGCTACGTCGATGGCGTTACTTCTGGCCATCAGCAGGTGTTCCTGGGTGCAGCTATTCGGGCATAGCGCACACTCCAGAAGGTGTGATAGGGTCTGCTCCACGCAGCAGTCACATTCAGTCGGTCCGCTGTAAAACTGCCAGGCCCTCATTTGTGTCCTCGTCTTGCATGGGCCGTTGATGAATGAATTATACTGTCAAATACGGCGTGAATTTTTGAAACCATTTTTTTTGCTTAAAACTAGCATTTGAAGCATAAATGTACTTATCTGACCTATTTTCACATATCACATTATTTCTTGTATCCTTCAGCTATCAAATGATGAATAAAAAGACTATTATATTTAACAAACGTTCATTATGTAGCTCCATACATGTGGTGGCATTGACACGTGTTGTTGTACAGAAAAATCGCTCCTGTGACGAAACCTAGCGATATTTATTTACATGCTTTACAGATTCGTGTAAATAATACATGTAGGTTGATAAAGAGAATGAATGCACTTCCAATTTTCTACCGTAGATGTCACAATAAGTACTGAAAGTGGCAAAATGATATATCACGTCAACCGATGTCAACGGTCGGGGAATCTTTGACGGCATATGCCGACATCCGATGCGAAAGGGTTAAGGACGAAAAAATGGTCAAGCCTTCCCTGTCGGATTGAGCATCCGTCCTCCTTAAAAAAACCCAGATCATTAAACACCCAAATATTCCTCTGGTGCTACAGCCTAAGTCTATGCAAGTTCGCGGACTCTTGCCCTGGAGGCTCCCGGAAACCATCTTTGCTCCCATGTGTACCTCTGTGTATACAGGTGTTCTTGGTACAAGGTAAAGACAATCTGAGCTTACAGAACTGTAAAAACGTCAATTTGAGGTGTCCATATGCTACAAATATAGAGCGGATATAGTGAAAAAAATCCATTATATTATACATGAACTTTGCTCCGGAACCGAGATCGCGGTCCCGAAATTACAGCGTCAGCTAAATGGTGACGCCGGAATACCAAGGTTCCGGAACTGTGGACAAGTCCAAAGACCGGAGTTGAATTGGTACTGATTTATTTGATTACATATCCCTTTGCAACATGAGTAAGCATTCTGTATTTTATAAAATTAATATATTTATAAAATTAATATATTATTAAATTGATTTTCATACACCGCAAATTCCTCGATACCTGTCGTTTTTTGACCTTGATCCCTTCAATTTACATAGAGTGGCAGAATATTGTGGTGCTCAATGCCCTGTGTCGTACCCGACTGTATGAATCGACAAATTCGAGCTAAGATAGAGAATTTGATAATAATTTGACAATTCATACTTTACAGACTTTTGGACGTCTTATACAAAACAATTCGATGTTCAAATAACGTTTTGAACAAACTTTGTGATGTATTTAATATTTTAAATCGATCACAATGTGAAAATATAAATAACGGTTAGTTTTTAGGGTTTAACCCGCCGCGGTAATTTGAATTTGCCCAGGTTAACCAATCTAGGTTGTTCTGTTGGGTGCAGCCGGAATGGGAGCGCCACTGCAGTCTGTTTGGGGGCGAGCACGCGACCTGGCGGGACACGAGACCTAGGGGTCAGTTAACAACTGAGGCGTGGGTTACACTAGGCTGCCTACCAGCCGCTGCAAAACAATTACGCCGGCGGTCATAGCTCAATGGTAAAGCGTTTGCTTTGCACACCAAAGGTCGTGGGTTCGAATCCACAGATTGTTCTTCCTAGAGGTAATACTAACCTGCCAGGGACTATGCCTCTTGAGAGAGTGATCAGACTGTTCAACGATATCGCCTCGAATATTGATATATTCCACTTGAGAGAAGCCCAGTTTCGACATGAGCTCCACGAATTTATTTATCAAAGTAATTTTGTGGAGTCTTCTGTTTAGCGGGCTCCGGGACCTTTTAAATGATTGTATTATTATTGTGTTATTTATAAATTGTTATTTATCCTGTATCCTGTTTTAGAAATGAATTAAATATTAAAGTTATTTGTAATGTTTCTAAAAGAAAAATAAATTGAAAAATAAAATAAAAAATAAAATCCCCGACGGAGATTAAAATAAAAAGGATTTTTAATCGATTTATGAGCTCTAAAATACCTCCGGTTGGTGTGAATTTGATCCATCACCCGTAAAATGCCAGTTACAGCCTATCAATTAAAATTGGTGGTAGACGAAAGTCGTCCCGTGAAGACCACCCATTCATAGTGAATTCCTATAATAATAAAGGATGATGCGTGAATCTCGGGCTGTAGTCTATGACGGTTTCAGATCAACACTCCACATGCAGCGCTTAACCATATGCAGCATGGTAAGCGTCATAAAATTCCACAGATGAGATTTCACCATCTGTCGGTATTCTCCTGTATGTGTTTACATAAAAAAAATATATATATATATAAAAAAGCCAATGTATGTATTCTTTCATTCGTTCATGCCCGCTCCCTCAACTGGAGCATATGGTCATCACGAGCCGCCGCCACAAAGTTGTCAGCCGCCTTGGTCCTCGTTTCGTTACACGTCAGTTCCGCCTCCCGGAGCTCCGCCGAGTAAAATTTATTAAAAATGTTTTAATTACATCGCATTCGAACAAATGCTAATGCTGTACTAAGCTTAATAAGCAATTCATGCAATGGCAAGTGATTGCGAGGAATGCGGGAATGATGAATGCTTGTCGTCATGGAAAGTGACCGTCATTTCATTGAGAAAGATCGCAATGAAACGTTCATCGTATCTAATTGAGTCGTACGTTATTTTTTAATGTATACACGTACAGTAGAATACCGCCAGAGTGCGATATTTTTGATCTTGAGAACGACTAAACGTTAATCTTTCGTCGCTTATATTTTGGTTCGCTTGTCGGACACGCAAGTTTTTTTTTATGTAAACACTAACATCCTCCTCACTTTAAAAGGTAGTTATTCAGTCGGGTAGTGGCAGGATGAGGAGTAGATTAATAACACACAGACTTTTTCTGAAGCACATATATATTGACGATAAATTTAACAAACTTCCGGCCCAGGCCATGATGCGACCTACTCGGCCGACGGCACACAACTGACTACGTGCGGCTCCGCGGTCACACAGCGCCCTAGTGGCGATCTACGTAACTAGTCCAAAATGCCAATATGGCGACACATTCATGTACGAGACAAGACGTAAGATTGTACCTGTATATCGAGGTTTTCGGTACCAGTCAGCAAGGGCTATATCATGCTGATGTCAACACATACCGGAGAATACCGACAGATGGTGATAGTAATTCTGAAGTCTCATCTGTGGAATCTATGACTCTTACCATGGTGCATATGGCTAAATATGCACCATGGTAACACTAAAACAAGGTAAAATACGAGTAAAGAAATATTGAGCATACATTTTGTCATGAATCGAACCCGTTAGCTCTTGCATGACAGTCAGACAGTTTACCCATCGGGCTGATATTAACTTAATGGTTTCTCACCATGTTATGTCGACTGAGAGTGGACCATTGTATTAAAAGCTTTAGTGGGCAGTAGGTATTTGTATGGTATGCCGACTATTAAGAAGACTGAACGCCGTGTGCGGATTGCTGCTTGGAGGACCGTCGGGCACGCGAGCAGTTCGGACTTTGCCAGTTAATGCAAACATAAAAAATATTTCTGATTTATTGGTTAGTAACAATATTTGTTCATATAGTATATTAGTAGAGCAATATATAACAAGAGCAATTCTTACAAAAGCAAGCTCCATCAACACCCTTGGAGTATCAATCTCGAATAATGTCAAATATTACGAGTCAATTAAGTATAAAGCCGGTCTTGCTTCCAAAAGCCTAGGTGTATTAAGTAGATCACTGAGGTATTTCAAGGATAAACAACATGTTCTTCTATATAAAGGACAAATCCGACTTATCCTTGAATACGGCATTCACCTTTGGATTGGAGCCCCAAAATACCATCTAAACTTAATTGACTCAGTTTAAACCTAACCTGCCATCAATGGAACACAGGCGTAAGATTGGTTCACTTGGTCCTTTCTACCGTTGTTACCACGGTAGCTGCTCCTCGGAACATAAAGAACTAATTCCCCCTGCACCAACCCACAACCGATAAACTCGTCTTACACTTGCTAAACATCCATACACGGTTAATATATGTCGACCAAGAACTGGCAGTTTCCAAAGCTCCTTCCTTAATGCCACCGATAAGCTATGGAATGCTCTTCAAGCGTCTGTGTGTCCTCCTTCCTACAATCTGAATCTCTTCAAGAAGCATATAAATATAGACTTGCAATGTCCCCAACCCATACTCAAACTCGAACACACGTTTCCCGCATGCAGCGTTCAACCTCCCTGGCTGTGTATTATAGAGTGCACTGGTATTGACCGGCTGTAATCTAATGCATGCGATTGCATATGGCATTAAGGAAGGAGCTTTGGAAACTGTCAGTTCTTGGTCGACACACATTAACCGTGTATGGATGTTCGGCAAGTGTAAGACGAGTTTATCGGTTGTGGGTTGGTGCAGGAAGAATTAGTTCTTTAAGTTCCGAAGAGCAGCGACCGTGGTAACAACGGTAGAAAAGACCAAGTGAACCAATCTTACGCCCGTGTTCCATTGATCGCAGGTTAGACGTAAGAGTGTCATTGTTTATCAAACCAATTGCTCTTCTTTGAACTGAGTCAATTAAGTTTAGACATACCCACTGAAAAAAATATTATTTAGAAAAGTGATTAACCCGACATGTAATGATTACATTTATGATTCGTCATATATAGTAGTGCTTTTCGAGTGGTTCGTTTGAGAACTGTTCACAAATCAGTTGGACTATCGAGCAGTTTTATGAATCCCCGTGTTCTGGTGTTTAGGTAGCGTGCAGCACGCCAAGGCCGTGGATCCGCCTTCGAGTTGCTGCTGCTGGAATTGATCGTACAATCTGCAGAGACATAACAAGCGCTTCAACCACTCGGCCATGGATCAATTGTAGATTGACTGAGATTGAAAACGACAATTATATATTTTTTTATAAAAAAATCTCGTAAAGCTCATCGTTACTCTTCGTGTGTTTGAAATAATTGATCGAATCAGTTCGATAAAGCACTTTCAGGCTGGTGCCGAAAAGCCTCGATATGCGATCTTTCGTCTTTTATTTTTGTTTGCTCGCCCAACACACACACCAATAATGTTAGTTTTTAATTATATAATATTACACGGCGTTCGCATACGCCGTTTTATTTGTCATGACAGTTGCTCCATTTCGTGTTGGTACAACTGTCATCGTTAATTCGATTTTTGCCGTGATTGTCTTGGCGGCGCTGCATGTCACAGTGTTCCGACAGTTGTCAGTTAACTCTCGTCCGGCTGGCGAAATGCCTTACCGGTCAGACGAGGAAATCAAGTATTTATTAAAAATAAATGCGAATTGTGCTTCAAAAACAATTTATTTGTGTTGTTAATCTGCTCCTGCATCCGTACTCCACGCGGCCATGGCCATGAGCCTGAAAGAACTATATCAAGCTGATATAAATATTTTTGTTTTATTGTCGTTTGCACCACGAAATATACACTAATGGTAAAAGGTTCTATTTTGAGGATTCCTCACCCGGAAGTGCGACGCTGCCTTCCGTTCTCGCCGGATGCAGATATAATCGTTCGAGATAAGTAGGTTCTATCTCTAGCTGTGAAAATACTAGGAAATAACTAAGTTTTTTATATTCAAACGGTAAGAAAAAAATCTAACAAAAGTCTTAACCGATCAACGCTTTACTTGTACATCGCTGTCCTCGATTTTTTCAAGACATTTGAGGTCAACAGCATGGGCAATGACTTATTTTATTATTATTTCTATATCATATTTATTATTTTAATTTTAATTTTATTTTATTTCTTTCAGAAACATTAGAAATTTTATACATAATTCGATCCTGAAATAGTATATAATACAATCAATTTATAAATATAAGGTATTTATGATTATTAACAACAATTATTAAAAAGTCCCGAAGCTCGCCAAACAGAAGACTCCACGAAATTACTTTGATAAATATATTCGTGGAGCTCATGTCTGAACTGGGCTTATCTCAAGTGGAATATGTATATATATATATTCGAGGTGATATGGGTGAACAGTCTGATCCCTCTTCCAAGAGGCATAGTCTCTGGCTGGTTATTATCACTTCTTAATCGATAATTCATGGGGAAAGTCTAGAGTTTTAATGATTCAATTAATAAACAATAATTTAGAATTGATTCCAAGGTTCTTTTTTATTTCCTACGACATGTTTCTTCTTTCCGAGTAGTTTTTTGCAATTGTCTAATTGCGAACAACAATTGGCAATTTGTAGTGACCATATGATTCATATATGTATATATATTTATATATAATGGAAAATAAATCCGTGGCTGTCTAAACCCATGTACCTTTATACGGGGTATGTTGGGATACAATGAGTTGAGAACTAGAAGAGATGTGTGCTTGAGTATGCATTTCTATCGGCTAGTGCGCGGCGTGTTCAGAAATACAGATATTTTGTTGGAAATCGGTTTGTTTGTACCTGACAATTATTTAAGGATAAGGAGGCACAGATTGTTTGTTCGTCCTAGAAGTAATACTAACCTGAGACTATGCCTCTTGGGAGAGTGATCAGACTGTTCAACCATATCGCCTTGAATATTGATATATTCCACATGAGAGAAGCCCAATTCAGCCATGAGCTCCGCGAATTTATTTTTCAAAGTAATTTCGTGGAGTCTTCTGTTTGGCGAGCTTCGGGACTTTTTAATAATTGTTGTTAATAATAGTAAATGCCTGATTGTTTCTCTTGTATTATTTCTTATTTCAGGATCGTATTAAATGAAAATGGAATGTTTCTGAAAGAAATAAAATTTAAATTTTAAAAATCCAATTAAGTATCATTTATTTATTTTTGGTTTCTATGATTCAAAATGAAAAAGATGATCGATTTTTTTTTAATTCGACATGTTTCGACCTCTAAGCGAGTTTGTTTTTTTTATCTGATTATTATATTCCATCATGGCTGAGTGGCAACGGATCAAATTGCTTCCATCTCACCGCTTCTCGGTTCGACGTCCGGTCAACCATGCATTTCTCAGAAATTTCTTAACTAAAATATATATAATTTTAGAATTAATTTGAATTAAAAAATTAATAAATTAAAAATATTTAGTTTTGATTCACAATTTATTTAAACGATTACATGTTTCGGCCTTCTTGAAGACCATCTTCAGTAATGAAAAATAAAAAACAGTCATTGGCTTATATAGGCATGGACAGTTAATTAGTTCCTACACACATATTTACAGGTTGTATATGTGTGCGGGTAAAACCATTGAAAAAGACATTATAAAATGAATGGTGATATCCTCCTCTTCCATTTAGGACATCGATTAACTGGAAGAAGGATGCAGGATCAGGTTCACATTATAAACAACTTGTTTCTGTTTCACGATACATGTTTATTTGTCAATAACGTCGCCCGTTAAGGGCCGCCCTGAGGGACGGTCCTACCACGAGGACGGGCAAGTTGCGACTACTTGCCTTGTCGGCGGTACCACCCGCCAAGAGGACAGTTGTACCAACTGTCAATGGACCAACTGTCATAACAATTATTTTTGGCGTATGCAAACACCGCTTAACATTCGATGTAGATGTCACGCAAGCGAACCAAAATAATAGACAAAAGATCGCTTGTTGAGGCTTTATGGCATCGGCCTTAAGGAGCTATATCAAGCTGGTATCAATGGGTATGTGGTTGTCCTAATGTATTTAATCGTTTTTGTCTTTAATTTGAAAAAGGCATTATATATATATAAAATTACTGGGTATTTGTCATTTTAATGTATTGAGCTATTATATCATACTAAATTTTTTGTTTTCAATTTAAAAAGGAAAAATTACTGAGTATTAGTAGAAACATGTAATCTTTTCAATAAATTGTGAATCAAAACTAAATATTTTTAATTTAATAATTTTTTAATTAAAATTAATTCAAAACTTATAATTATGCAGTTTCTGGTTTTTTCTATTGTCCAGTTGATTGACCTTAATGTTAATAATATATATATATATGTATATAATTTTATGTAAACAATCGTACAGGAGAATACCGACAGATGGTGATAGTAATTCTGAATTCTCATCAGCGCCGCATGTGGAGTGTTGATCCGTCAACGTTATAGACTACAGTTCGAGATCATCCTTTATTATTACAGGGATTTACTATGAATGGGTCGTCTTCACGGGACGAATTTCGTCTACCACCAATTTTAATTAATAGGCTATGACTGGAATTTTACGGGTGAGGGATCAAATTAAAGCTAACCGGGGGTATTTTAGAGCTCAGAAAACGATTAAAAAAAAAAAAATCTCCGTCCGGGATCAAACCCACCATCTTTGGCTTGCATATCAAACGCTTTGGCCATTGAGCTATACCCGCAGGCAGATGTATATTCAAACAATAAACATCAAATAATCATCATTTCATATCCGCTCTTATAATCGGAGCATACGGTCGTCACAAAATGTCGCCACAAAACTCTTGTCAAGCGCCATGGTCCTCGTGTCATTTCTGGTCAACTCTGGTTTTTGCAGCAACGCTTAGTACCTGGCATGTATAGTTCCCGACGACTTTCTAGAACTGCGAGAGCCCGAGGAAACCGACGCTCCCGGGCTGATTATCCGATCTCCTTAAGAACCCTGATCATTGAACACACAAGTATGCAGGTATATCATCTTACTCTATATTGATTTCAGAATAAGGAGCGTATACTAAATGTATTGCACTATATACTGTTTAGTGTACAATGTGTGTCGGAACAGTTTTTGACAGTAAAGCCTACTTCAATGCCAACTGGCAGGTATCAAGTACTGGCAATATCAGGTTACAGGCGTAACAAGATTACTTACACACTTATAAACGTACGTATTACACTGCCAGTATATTATGTCAGTGGGATAAAAACGCGTGGATAAACACTGACGTCAGCCAGAGAAAGTAGAAATAGCCTGCAGCTGCCCATGGCCTATATATCGCTGTCGGAATGTATAAGAGAGCTAAACACGGACGGAGGCATCCTTCAGAGGCAGACTCAAGACACATATTTTTGCTTAGAGAGGCAAAGAAGCGTTTTTGGAATGATCATTTGGTCAAATTCTTCTTCTTCTTCTTCATGTCGCTAATAAATTATTTTTTTATTGATCCGACGTAACATCGATAGCCCGCGTGCTGCCTAGCATTCGGTCTTGAGGTGTGTAGCTTGTTGGGCACATGGCCATCATGGAGCAGGATCTTAGGTGTGAGGCGGTCTGCAGGTCTCCACAGTCACACAATATTGTCTCCCGGCCGAACCATTCCCCACCGCTCGAGGTTGTCCTTTGTTCCGGTTCTTAATTATGTTCAGGGATTTCCAGGTCTGCCAGTCAAGATTCTTGCCAGTTGGGAGGCCTTTCTTAGGAGTAATGAAATTATCTGATGCGGCTTGCTGCCAGAGCTGCAGTATCTCATTTTCATGATGCCGGATGTGAGAGATTGCGTGGATCTCAGAAAGTTGCTTCGCGACTTCAGTCTGGGTGTTGGGGGTATCTGATTACACAAGCAGTGTAACGGTTGGTTGATTGCCGCATTTTTTTGGCGCATATGACTTTGCGTCTTATGTTTGGTGTGCGCATCCACGCCAAAGGGTATAGCTATGAAATGGTTAATGGTTTGAGGCAGCCTGTGACGACTCTGCATGCATCATTCAGGGCAGTATCCACTTGATTGCAATGGGCTGATTTATTCATACCAATATATATATTCTTGATATATAAAAGTGTCGGAATAGATAGGGTCACATTGGTTTGTTTCAAAAGAGTGGGCGACGTCGATGGCGTTATACTATTGGACTACCAAAATCAGGTCACTTACATTAAATATATTGGTATCTCACCAATTGGTAATTATGATACTGCCTGTGTTAACGACGCTTGGCTTACTTACAAAAAAAACAATATGTTCTAGTGTTATCCTATTACTGGTTTAATTAAGAAAAAACTATAATATCAAGTGGCATTTTTTAAACATTTTTAACTTGAGCCACTCTTTAAATATATTTACGCATTATTCAAAATTAAAAACTACTACATTTGGATACCGCAAATTGCCGTTTTGCAGTTTGTAAGCCTGGAGGTCCACGTGGAAACATAAAGTGTCCGCCATCTAACGTTTTTTTTGTTCAACTAGTGCTTATTTCGTGAATGGTAACACTTAGCTCATGTCTGATTTGACAGATAATTAGTTTTATCCTTCCGCTGAACGAATATGGTTGTGTATACGCTTGAACAACGCTGGGAAATATTGCGACATTACTTTGAAAATCATGCTATTGTCCGCCATCTAACGTTTTTTTTCAACTAGTGCTTATTTCGTGAATGGTAACACTTAGCTCATGTCTGATTTGACAGATAATTAGTTTTATATGGTTCCCGGGATCCTGCGGGGCATAGGTTCCTAAATTTATTTCTCTCGTAGACCCCTTGCCATGAATTTTAGTCTAAAATAGACCCCTCCCAGTCAATTTTACTAGTGATTTTGAACATTTTGAAGACGATAATATCAACAGCTCAGGAAATGATGATAGAACCAAAAATGTCGAAAGCCAAAGTGAGACAAATTACTGGATTGAACTAAAAAAAACTTTCGTAATTCCCGAGTTCCCATACTCTCCTGTGACTTTAGGTATTAAAATTTCAGACAGTCAACGACTAAGCACCGCTTTGAGATACTTTCAGTTTTTTTACAGTTTCATCACAAAAAGCTTAGGAAGGAATTAATTTCTAAATTAGTAGGAGGCGCAACACTTGGTCGGGAGTCCAGAAAAAGGAGACGCCCTAATACGAAAGATACTGAAGAATGTTTCGAATTAAAACTTATCTTCAATGCAAAACTAGACAATGAGTCTAATAACTGTGTGCGGTCACAGAAAAATTCTAGGAGGAATACGAGCCGTCGGCGAGATGCGATTCTCTTTGTAGACCCCCATTTTCATTTCATAGACCCTCGATTTTTTTTTCTGTTGCCCCTTGTAGGTTCTCATAGACCCCTGGGGATCTATATAGACCACTTTGGAAATCACTGCTCCAAGGTAAGAGCTCGCAAACTTGCCTCGACTGTAGCTGTAATGCCAGAGAAATATTTGGATCTTTAATAATCAGCGAACCTAACCGAATCACTACCGGTAGCATGTTAATACATTAAATTTGATTAAATCAGTTTAACCCTTTCGTTACGGCTCAGTGGAATACAAATTATTCTGTCAATACGGCGTGAATTTTTCAAACCATCTTTTGCTTTAAACTAGTATTTGAAGCATAAATGTACTTATCTGACCTATTTTCATATATCTCATTGCTTCTTGTATCTTTTAGCTATCAGATGATGCATAAAAAACTATTATATTTAACCAACGTTCATTATGTAACTCCATACATGTGGTGGCATTGACACATGTGGTTTACAGAAAAATCGCTCCCGTGAAGAAACCTAACGATATTTATATACATACTCTACTGATTCCTCTAAATAATACATGTAGGTCGATAAAGGGAATGACTGCACTTCCAATTTCCTACCGTAGATGTCACAATGAGTACTGAAAGTAGCAAAACCGATATATCACGTCAACCGTTGTCAACGGTCGGGAAATATTGACGGTATATGCTGACAACCGATGCGAAAAGGTTAAAAAATCAAGCTTGGTCATGCTTTCAACTAACGTAGTCTGAATGACGGCTTTACCACTGGACTATACCGCCCAGATGATATAATTATACTAGTAAATACAATTGATGTCTTGCTTATCTTGAAATTAAAATGAACTTGAGAGTCTCCACTAATTAGTGATCCGAACCTCGTTTTGATGAGCGTCACCCACTCTTTGACTGCGACCTAGACCATGGAAGTTGTTAAGACAATGCAAGGAAACCAAGAAGCTTGTTTGAGCAAGTTTCCAACGAATGTTGTGGGAAGAACTAATTGCGTTTGTGCAAGAGGGCAGTTATTAATAGAAGAACCATCATTAACACACTTGAAACTGTATACTTGATAACGTTACATGTAATTAGTTAACCTGTTGACATCAGCATGATATAACCCTTGCTGACTGGTACCGAAAACCTCGATATACAATCTTTCGTCTCTTATTTTCTGTGCGTTTGTCGTTGTAGTTGGATTGGCAGTTGTATTAAACAAACCTAAGAAGTTAATCACATTGACATATATTTACGATAAACTTTACAAACTTATGGCCCGACCTAGTCAGGCCAAGCCACAATACAATATGCTCTCGCCGACAGGCGGCACACGACTGGCGCGCCCTTGATGGGCTGTTGCACCGGTGCCACAAGCGGCAGTCTATATCACTAGTCCAAAAATGCCATTATGGCAGACACATTTATGTCTGACAAGCGAACAGAAATAAGAAACGAAAGATTGTATATCGATTATCCTGTTGCCGTTAACCCCTTGGAGGTCCTCATAGACCCCTGGGGGTCTTTATAGACCACTTTGGGAATCACTGGGCTAGGTTCTCTATTGGGGCAATCCAAGCATTCCCCTTAGTTGCGCCTCTCCACATGTTCAGCCGCAGGGCGGCCTCAGGTATCACCAGTTCCGTTGTCGACTGTAGGAAACTTCTTCTTGATTTGAGCCGTGTGGTTATCTTTTGATACCCAAACATAGGGTGGAGTGCGTCGTGGGTTGCTTTGGTGAGCTCCCTCTTGGTGGTGACTTCTCGCCGTATGTATGGTGGGGCGATGCCCGAGAGTTGATATAGCTTTGATATTTGGGGTAGGTTTTCGTATAGACGGCACTAGTACAGTATTTTACAAAATTTCGATTCTCACGGAGTATTTTTGCGACATTATTGGTGCCGCGATGCTCAGGCATGAGCAACGCCACCTTGAAGGAATAATTGCGTCTCATTTCTGCAAATAGATACCCACACAATAGATTGATGGCATTACTTTGATGATCAATACTGGTGACTGTTTGGAACGTAGATAATGCATAGATCGTGACATTGAATCTCCATAAACATGGACGTTTTTAATTTTCATTTTATTCATAAATTATTTAACAAGACATCTCGCTTATTTTCCACCACATACATTATAAGATGGTGACCATAATTTCAAAAAATATTTATATATATAATCGTATCGGAAACAAAGGGTCAGATCCTGTCTACCCAGAAGTGGGCGACGTCCGGCCATCATCAGGTCTTCCTGGGTGCAGCTATTCGGACACAGCGCACACTCCAGAAGGTGTGACAGGGTCTGCTCCACGCCGCAGTCGCATTCAGTCGGTTCGCTGTAAAACTTCCAGGTTTTCATTGAGGACCAGGATAGAGCAAAGAAGCAGCGCTCCAGGTTCGAATCCCGCGTCTGCCGATGTTTTTTCTGAATGAATTGATGCGTATAAATTTTCATGTAAAATGGTTAAATTGGTTCGGATCATTACTTAGTGGAGACTCTCAAGTTCATTATAATTTCAAGACAAGCGAGACATCAATTATATACTCTAACATCCTACTCTTTCAAAGAAGGCGTTATTACGTCGCGTGAGGGCAGGATAAGGAGCAGGCAGCAAATTGTATGTGTATATTTAATTATTATTAAAAAAATGTTTTTTTTTAATAAGAGCGTATGGTCACCACTCGTTATAGACTGCGCCAAAGAAGTCGGGGTACTCGTCTAGGAAGTCCTTACCCTAAAAGGAATATAAGAATATTTGCCGTTGAATGCATGCATTCTCCCATATATCAAGTCTGTATAAAATATCTTGTTGGTACAAATTCAGTACCGGATGGCCTCGGTGTGTCGCATTAGGAAATCGAAAACTGTGCGTTGGTAACTAGACGGCATTTTTTCTTGTATTATACTTCCGTTTTTGTTTTTTTTTCCGAATTTAAATTTTTATATAATCATCATCATCATCATCAGCCTGTGTCCGTCCACTGTTGAACGTAGGCCTCCCGCATGAGTCTCCATCCTCTTCGATCCTCCGCCTTCCGCATCCAGGTCGCTCCCGCTATTCTTCTTATATCGTCAGTCCATCTTGTAGGGGGTCGGCCAATGCTTCGTTTGCCAGTTCTTGGGCGCCAATGCAATACTTTTCTTCCCCATCGACCGTCGTCTCTTCGACAGATATGTCCTGCCCATTGCCACTTGAATATTTATATTTTTATATTATTTACATTATATTTTTGGGGAAATGTATAATAATTCCCCAAAAAATTTTACTAGTATTTTTGTAATAACAGTAAATTACTTTTTTATTTTTTAAATATTTTCAGCAGTTTTCAAAATGGGTTAGACCACTTGTAGAGTGCTATCGAAGCTCAGGTATCTCTTAACAAGAGAAGGAATGAGAAAGGCTACGAGTTAGTCGAAACTGCAGTGTTCCTAATAGAGAACTTATCTTACTTGATATTGTGGCTCTTGGGTTAAGCCGTGTGTGGCGAATTTCTTCTTACTTATATTTCGACCGCCATTGCAGGGGTCTTCTTCAGGATTGATGACTTAGTTGGGCTAAGCCCGAAAGTCACAATATCAAATCTGGCCGTGAAAACCTAAGAAGTTATTTATCTTACTTGATCCAGGTAAAAACAAGCTAAATAAATAAATATTTATAATTATAAGTAAATCACTTGTTGTAATTTATATTTTTGGTATTCACTTTGAGATCCGTTTCTTTTTTTTTTATGTAAACACATACAGCAGGAATTTACTATGAATGGGTGGTCATCACGGGACGACTTTCGTCTACCACCGATTTTGATAATTAGGCCTGGTATTTGACGGGTGAGGGATCAAATTCACAACAACCGTCAGTATTAATAGAGCGTGGAAATCGTTTTTTTTTTCATCTCTGTCAGGGATCGAACTCACGACCTTCGGTTTGACAAGCAAACGATTTAACCACTAAGCACATGAGCACTAATATATAGTAAATTCCTGTAGTAATAAGAATGATGCGTGAATCTCGGGCTGTAGTCTATGACTTTAGCCATGTGCACCATGGTAAGCGTCATAGAATTCCGCAGATGAGACTTCAGAATTACTATCACCATCTCTCGGTATTCACCTGCATGTATTTAAATACATATCATCGGAAAGCAAGGGTTAAACGATGTTTCGCTGTGCATTTCGATATGACGCAATTCAAAGTTAATGTAAACAAACAGAATAAACATCTCAGTACTGTTGTGGGCAATATTTACATACTAGCTAATCTTAATACTAGCTTTAATTAACCCTCGCCTTACTATGTTAAAAACTTCCGCGCGTTCCGATGGTGTGTACTCGTTACACATTCTGATTTAAAGTGAATAAAATGAGTAGAAATTCGAAAAAATGAAAATATTCAAAGATATCGCTTAATTTTATAATAGTTGATGTCAATAAGCAGTAATAATTGACATTTAATAGCTAAAAACATGAAAAACATCAGACGAAGACCTCAAACGGCCAGACGCACCTTCTCGCGTGAACTTCCGAGAGCTACTAACACTACTTAGCCTGTATCGATGAGCCGGCGCGCATAGATATCATTTCGAACTAGCCGACCAACTGAGGTTTCCCGTCTCGCTCACTCATATTAGTACGTCAGCGAGAGTGAGGAGTATAGATGCCGACGTATCTGGGTATTTTTTATTTTATTTTTGCACACGCTTTTGTATGACTCCGACAGGTCGAATGAATACATGACAGTTGACGCGTCTTGAGTGTAGTGGTGAATTTATTCCGGATTTTAGAAAAATATTTCCTGCTCCCGATGAGTGCCTATTATTATAAAAAAAAAAATTTCAATACGTAAATGTATTAAGGAGGAATACCTAAAATCTGAACCCTGTGTGTATTATATTTACAGAGATATTTAAGTTATTACAAGCAATGTGTAGTCGATAGACATCACCGGGGAGGAAAGGTTAATTAAGAACGCTCTGACCAGCGACCATGCCATGTTGTAATATCGGTTATCTTTCCATTCGTAGTTAGTTAAAACGAAAACATGTTTAATATTACTTTCATTTGTATGTACAAAACAGGTATATAATATAGGTATATGGCCCAGTTCTAGGAATTTACAGTGTCGCGTTATGTGCTCCATTAAGCATGCCTCATTGTTCTGCCTCAGTACATTACAATTGTACTACACGATAGTTATATATTCGCTGCCTAGATGGAGCACATGGATGTCACAAACTGCTCCCACAAAACTCGTAGATCCACATGGGCGTTTAGTCATTTATTTTATATAGGCGGTCATAGCTCAATGGTAAAGCGTTTGCTTTGCAAGCAAAAGGTCGTGGGTTCGATCCCCGACGGAGATTAAAAAAAAGAAAGGATTTTTAATCGATTTCTGAGCTCTGAAATACCCCGGTTGGTGTGAATTTGATCCATCACCCGTAAAATGTCAGTCATGGCCTATTAATTAAAATTGGTGGTAGACGAAAGTCGTCCCGTGAAGACCGCCCGTTCATAGTAAATTCCTGTAATAATAAAGGATGATGCGTGAATCTCGGGCTGTAGTTTATGACGTTGGCGGATCAACACTTCACATGCGGCGTTTAGCGATATACACCATGGTAAGCGTCATAGAATTCCACAGATGAGACTTCAGAATTACTATCACCATCTGTCGGTATTCTCCTGTATGTGTTTACATAAAAATAAAAAAATGTATATTTATCTGATTTTTGAAGAAATACAGATTGTAGGAAGTAGGAAACACAGATGCTATAAGATGATTCCAAAGCTTACCAGTAGCATTAAGGAAGGAACTTTGGAAACTACTAGTTCTATACCATGTTCGGCAAGTGTAAGACGAGTGTGTCGGTTGTGAGTGGGTGCAGGAGGAATTTGTTCTTTAACTCTTTCGCATCGGCATATGCCGTCATTAGATTCTTCGACAGTTGACATTGGTTGACGTGATATATCGTTTTTCTATTTTCTTAGAATAGTTTTTTATGCATCTGATAGCTAAAGGATACAAGAACCAATGTGAAAATAGACCAGATAAGTAAATTTATGCTTCAAACACTAGTTTTATAATTGACAGTATAATTTGTATTCAAACCGAGCCGTAATGAAAGGGTTAAGTTCCGAAGAGCAGCGGCCATGGTAATAACGGTTACAAAAGACTAAGTGAACCAATCTTACGCCTGTGTTCCATTGATTGCAGGTTAGACGTAAGAGTGTCATTGTTTATCAAACGAATTGCTCTTCTTTGAACTGAGTCAATTAAGTTTAGAAGGTATTTTGTGTCTCAACACATAAGTGACTGCCGTATTCAAGGATAGGTCGGATTTGTCCTTTATATAGAAGAACATGTTGTTTATCGTTGAAATACCTCAGTGATCTATTTAATACACCTAGTCTTTTGGAAGCAAGACCGGCTTTATACTTAATTGACTCGTAATATTTGACATTATTCGAGATTGATACTTCAAAAATGTACTTACGTAAAATAATAAAATAGGATTCGACTTGCAGATGATTTGACTGTTTACTTAAGTTATTAGTGGAATTTTTATATAACCTTAAATTTGTAGCATATTCAATATAGTAAATATGTTTAAAGAAAGATTAAATGTATATTACTTATTAAAAAAAAAAAATTACATATCGTTGTTTCCGCGTGTGTTGTTTACATAAAAAATATACTTCCTAGGAAGTCGTCACGTAGTTTTCACGTTCCATTGAACAAATACCATTGTTACAACTAGTTTGATAAACAACCGTTCACAGATTGCATGTACCATAATGATACTTGCAACCTTATTATATGATACCACAATGCGATACAGTGCTTCTCGCACTGTTGTCAACTGCCCCGCTGCCTGTATAACCAAAAACACCCAGACTTCGTAGTCAGAAGTCGCGAAGTTGCTTTCTAAGAGAGACTTCATAAGATCCACACAACCTCTCGCACATTATCCTGTAGCCGCCTAGCAAACACAACTGATAATCGTTCCACCCTTGGAAAGCTTCAAAGGCTTCGAAAATAAAGCTTAAACAAGCCAAAAAAAGCTTAAAATATCATTAGATTGAATATGAAAAGGTCCGCCAAATAACTTTTTTTTTAAAACAGGGCGCAAAACATCGAGTGTAGCTTCGGCTGTGTGGCACGTAGCGCCGTCCTGTTGAAACCAAATGTTGCCAATATCCTCCTCTTCAATTTTTGTGAACAAAAATTCGTTCAACATGGCCGCGCCGCATGGAAGCGCCATTGATGGCACTTCACGCACACTTTCTGCAACAGCAGCAATATTCTCGGGTGTACGCACTGTTTTTGGCTTTTCACGCTTTGGTTTATCGATGAGGATGCCAGTTTCTTTCACTTTTTTCACAATATAACGAACATACGGAGCTGACGGTGATTCTCTTCTTCCAAAATCCGTACGCAATTTTCGCACACATTCTGCAACATTACCATGATTTTCAAAGTAATGTCGCAATATTTCCCAGCGTTGTTCAAGCGTATACACAACCATATTCGTTCAGCGGAAGGATAAAACTAATTATCTGTCAAATCAGACATGAGCTAAGTGTTACCATTCACGAAATAAGCACTAGTTGAAAAAAAAAACGTTAGATGGCGGACCCTATACATAATAATATGCATAATAATTTAATATACATAATAATTATAATATCATAGACATTGATCACCGTATATTGAGAAACTATGTAGTTGGATAGTTGGAGGTCGAATATTGATATATTCCATGCAAGGGAGGCTTAGTTCAGACACGAACTTCACAAATTTGTTTGGAGAAATAATTTGCTGGAGTCTGTTTAATGAGCAATGAAACTTTTTGTTGCTTGTCTTGCTTCTTTTCTTTTTTGTAATCTCCTCTCATAGATCTAATAAATGCCGACGGGTATAACTCAATGGTCAAAGCGTTTGCTTTGCAAGCCAAAGGTCGTGGGCACGATCCGCGACGGAGATTAAAAAAAATAAAAATTAATCGATTTCTGAGCAATAAAATTCTGTCGGTTGGTGTAAATTTGATCCGTCACCCGTAAAATGCCAGACATGGCCTATTTATTAAAATTGTTGGTAGACGAAAGTCATCCCGTAAAGACCACCCATTCATAGTGAATTCCTAAAATAATAAGGATGAAACTGATATACTTATGACATGGTTTTTGTTGTCACAAATCCCAACTATTTGCGATACGTATTCCGACACTTGTTATGAGTGTGAGGTCATTGACACTTAATGTGTCAATACATTTACATCGTCGCATTTACGTTAGTACTTTAATAACGAATTTAAATTGTATATTTTGTACTGTCATTGAAGGACAAGAAAAAAGAAGGCCGTTGGGAACCACGCATGGAATGTTTTCACTCCGCCAGAGCTGACAAGATGAGGCGAGGACCATGACGGTTGATAATGCTTTGTGGCGACAGATAGTGACGAGTATATTCTTCAGTTTGGGGAGCTGATATGGTGTTGATGATGATGATACGTCACGAATTAATATATCAATCTGATCTTTTTGCTTTTTAATTATTATTATAATGATTTTTATACTTCGTGAACTTACATTTACAATTATATGTCATTTTTGGCATTAAAAACTGATATCAGCTTGATAAAGCTCTTGTAGGCTGATGCCGTAAAGCCTCGAAAAACGATCTTTTGTCTCTTACTTTTGTTCGCTCGCCTGACGTGCACATCTAATAATGTTAGTTCTAATTATATAAAATTACACGGCGCTAGCATAGTCATTTTATTTGTTATGACAGTTGCTCCATTTCATGTTGGTTCAACATTCATCTTTAATTTGTGTTTTAGCCGCGATTATCTTGGCGGCGCTGCATGTCACAGCTTTCCGGCAGTTGTCACTTAACTCTCGTCAGGCCGGCGAAACGCCATACCGGTCAGACGAAGAAATCAAGTTTTTATTAAAAAAAGAAATGCGAAATGTGCTTCAAAAACAAGTTCTTTGTGTTTTCAATCTGCTCCTGCATCCTTCCTCCACACGACCACGTGACGAACCCGCGATATGTCGGTTATTTTAAAGACGGGGGATGGCAAAACGTTTAGAACCATTGATATAAGTTATCCAGGTATACGTACCTATAACAATTAACCTCCTTAGCAGCACACCTGCGAGATTACGGGGACACATACAGACCGCTTAATACTATCTTAAACTGTTGTATGGATTATGCGCATGAATGTTTATTGAACAATGTACTTGCGGTTATATAGTAATTCTTGCGAATCTCTATTTTATGTTACGCCCATGGATCTTATAAAATAATATGAAGTGGAATATGAATTTCAAATTTCATTATAAATATAGTTAAACCTTTGTAGTATCAATCATGTGGATTGGTTTGCAGCAACAAAATCTTGCATCTCGATCTCCTGCAACCGTCTTTAGCTGCAACTTATGTCCTCGAACTCTTACTGCAAATACTCTCGTCTAGATCGCCCTCTGCAGTTTCTCCCCTCAACCATCGCTTCGACAATGTCGTGAAGAAGACCATCGAGGCGCATGATGTAACCGATCTCATTTTCTCTGATGCGAGAACCTCATTGTTCGTGGCGCGGTCTCTCCAGGAAATGCCGAGAATTCTTCTGTTTGACCACATCTCAAAGGCCTCCAGTCTTTTCTTATCACTTTCAGATAAGCAACACGTCACTCAGCCGTACATCAAGGTGCTCCAAACAAGTGTTTTGGCAAGTTGCTCGCGGAGCCCTAAAGAAATATTCTTTGACTCAAGAATTTTGGCTTTTTTATTGAAAGCTAGCCTTGCTTGATGTATGCGTCTGTTGGCTTCTCTTTTTGTTCTGCCATCCCAGGTGATCGTACTTCCTATGGTGATAGTACTATACGGATGTCTTTGTATACGGGTCTTAAGTTTGTTACCATAAGTCAAGGCATATCTCTGCATACGGGTGTAATTTTAAACATAACTAAAAAAAATAACGACGTTGTGGTGAGTGTAAAGCCTTCACATGGTCATTTAGATGTTAGGATTTGTTCTGCGTAGTGCCAGGACTTTCTCGAGCACTAACGTACTGGTCCGACTGTACAATTCATTAGTTCGTAGCATACTTGAGAGCGGGTCTATTATTTGGGCTCCCCACGAGTATAAATATGGCCTCATGTTAGAGAGAGTTCAGAATAAATTTTTGAGGTTTCTTTACATGAGGATGTATGGATATTATCCGTGGCTGTACCCATCTAACTCTATACGGGGTATGTTGGGATACAATGAGTTGAGAACTAGAAGAGATGTGTGCTTGAGTATCCATTTCTTTCGCCTAGTGCGCGGCGTGTTCAGAAATCCTGATATTTTGTTTGAAATCTGTTTGTTTGTCCCTGACAATTATTTAAGGATAATGAGGCACAGATTGTTTGTTCTTCCTAGAGGTAATACTAACCTGCCAGGGACTATGCCTCTTGGGAGAGTGATCAGACTGTTCAACGATATCGCCTCGAATATTGATATATTCCACTTGAGAGAAGCCCAGTTTCGACATGAGCTCCACGAATTTATTTATCAAAGTAATTTCGTGGAGTCTTCTGTTTAGCCAGCTCCGGGATTTTTTAAATGATTCTATTATTATTATGTTATTTATAAATTGTTATTTTATCCTGTTTTAGAAATTAATTAAATATTATTATTTGTAATGTTTCTAAAAGAAAAATAAATTGAAATTGAATTTTCGTAGTCGAGAGGAGTGGTTCTGAAAAGAACCCTCTTTTTTATACAAGCGCATACAGAAGTGCATAATTGGTCGAGACTAAAGCGCTTTTTGCCGTTTAGTAAATACGACTGGACGATGCTTGTGTGAAACGTGTGCTGTGTTTGTGTGTGACGGTTGGGGATATTGCTAATGTATATTGACCTGTTTTTTTCAAGAGATTTATTGTATGAAAGAAGAAGCACATGTTAGTAGTTCAACAGCAAGGGCAGTGCTGGTTTTAGAGGTGGTGAAGTGGGTCGGTGCCAAAGAGCGTCAAATGAACTAAGGGCGTAAAGGGCAAGCAATCCTAATTAGATTTTTTTAATATAATCAATTTTAGGCGTTAGTAATAGAATGCCCTACCGGTCTAAAGCCGGTACTGAGCAAGCGGGTGACAGAACGGAGCAGCAGTCCAGAAAGGTCCTCTCCAAGTCCATAAATGTCTGCGCTACGTCAGGAGAGCGATCCAAAGTCAGGAACGACTTAACCTTGACCCGCTCTCAGACCGACTGAATGAGCACTGTTGATAATCCGATTGTTTGTTTGTTTCCAGATGCACGGTGGTGTTGTACAGTGCGCGCAAGAACCGGCAGAGCAAGCACATCCTCAGCCCGTCGCGCAAGACCATCACGTGCGTGGCGTTCTCGTCGTGCGGGCGCTACCTGGCCACCGGCGAGTGCGGACACGCGCCGTGCGTGCGCATCTGGGACCTGCACGAGCACGACGGCGCGCAGCTGGCGGAGTTCCCCTCGCACAAGTACGGCGTCAACTGCGTGGTAAGTGTAGTTCAACAGCAAGGGGGTGACAGAAAAGAGCAGCAGGTCCACGAAAGTCCTCCCCAAGTCCAAAAAGGTCTGGAGCGATTTAATATCTGGAGCGACTCAATCTTAACCCGCTCGCCAGTGCGGTAAACGGCAGACTGCCTGGAGCACGTGGAGAGCGGTACCTTGCTCGTCCTTGATTAGCGCTACGTCGATTGTCTTGCCACCCGCGGCGACACAAAGAACCACACGTTTCTCTCTTTGGCCTCCGGTTAGCAGGGGCAACACTGGTTAGATTTCGCGAACGAGATGTACGATGCCGATCATTAACCCTTTCATTACGGCTCGGTTTGAATACAAATTATACTGTCAATTATAAAACTAGTATTTGAAGCATAAATGTACTTATCTGACCTATTTTCATGTATCACATTGGTTCTTGTATCCTTTAGCTATCAGATGATGCATAAAAACTATTATATTTAACAAACGTTCATTATGTAACTCCATGCATGTGGTGGCATTGATAAATGTGGCTTATAGAAAAATCGCTCCTGTGACGAAACCTAACGATATTCATTTACATGCCTTACATATTCCTGTAAATAATACATGTAGGTTGATAAAGGGAATGACTGCACTTCCAACTACCTACCGTAGATTTCACAATGAGTACTGAAAGTAGCAAAACGATATATCCCGTCAACCGATGTTAACGGTCGGGGAATCATTGGCGGCTTATGCCGACAACCAATGCGAAAGGGCTAAACAAGATGAGGAGGACCGGTATCAATATCAATCTGAAGTTTTTTTTCACTGCGTAATTTAGTCAGTTAAGTGTAAAGCCAATGCATTTCAATTGATATTTCCTAATGTATTTTTTAAATATGTTTTTTTCTCTGCTTTCAGTCTTTCTCTCTCAACTCCAAGTACCTGGTGTCCGTGGGCTCCCAGCATGACATGATCGTGAATGTCTGGGAATGGCGCGCCGGACTCAAGCTCGCCTCCAACAAGGTGTCCTCCAAGGTCAAGGCGGTCAGCTTCGCGGAGGGCGGAGGCCACTTCGTCACCGTCGGCAACCGCCACGTCAAGTTCTGGTACCTGGAGTACTCTCGGGGAGCCAAGGTGAGAGCTAACACATAACACATAAGAGCTAACACATAAATTTCACGTAAGAGAGGCCCAATTCAGATATGAACTCCAAGAGTTTCTTTGGAGGAATAATTGGTTGGCGTCGTCTGTTTGATGAGCATCGGAACCTTCTGTTGCTTGTCTTTATTTCATTGTTCTTAGTACTTAATCATTAGTACCTATGTTTGTATATATTGTATTTTTTATTTAATTATTATTGTACTTCAGAAATGAATTGAGCTGATAAAATTTGTAATGTTTCTGCAAGGAAAAAATAAAAATAAAATTGAAAATTGAAATAACAGTCAATACAGCAGAGTGAGCTACGCTCAAATTCGCTTCCAACTAGGTGTAACCGGCACTTTAAGTTCTGGTACCTAAAGTGACAAGCTGGACTCAGGTCGCCTCCAACATGTTTCGAGTTTCACAGAGAGTAGAGGTCACTTCTTTATCATCGGGATCTAACTTTTTAAGTTCTGATACCTTGAGTACTCCCGGCTAGGTTAAGTTAGAACTGAACTATAACATCACAGTTTATTGGCTAACTGGGTTAAAGTTTTCGCCAACAAGGTCTATTGATCAATAACACAGAAAGTGGATGTAGTTTCTCAAAATTTGGGCACCGGTACATCAAGTTCTGGTACCTAGAGTACTCCCGGCAAGCCTATGTGGGATAGTCAACTTAGGGAAGTAGTAGGAAACATATGAGGAAGATGCAACGGAGGAGATGTTTGTTCACAAGTAAATATTGTGTAAATTGATTATGGTGTTGTATATTTTCAGTACAAAGAGCCGGTCCCGCTGATGGGCCGATCGGCCATCCTGGGCGAGCTGCGCAACAACGACTTCTGCGACGTGGCCTGCGGGCGCGGCGCATGCGCAGACTCCACCTTCGCCATCACCAAGGGCGGGCTGCTGTGCGAGTTCAACAACAGGCGGCTGCTGGACAAGTGGGTCGAGCTGAGGGTGAGTCGCGATAACTGACATCTTACACCCTGCCATCACCAAGGGCGGGCTGCTGTGCGAGTTCAACAACAGGCGGCTGCTGGACAAGTGGGTCGAGCTGAGGGTGAGTCGCGATAATTAACATCTCACATCCTGCCATCACCAAGGGCGGGCTGCTGTGCGAGTTCAACAACAGGCGGCTGCTGGACAAGTGGGTCGAGCTGAAGGTGAGTCGCAATAACATGGCATCTTACACCGTGCCATCAACATGGGGGGTTTGATGTGCGAGTTCAACAACAGGTGGCTGCTGGATAAATGGTAACCTAACCTAACCTTGTAGACTAGAACAGTGTTTCCCAAGGTAGGGCACTACGCCTCAGAGGTGGGGCACCACGTTTCAAAGATGGGACACATCGGCAATTATCAACTATTCCACATACAAATTTATGATAAATATAATATATTCATTCACACTAAATATAACCACGTTCATTCAGCGATTTCATCGACCGTTATTTTTGCATACTGGCAATACTAATTGTTAAAGTTTGACAGCTACTTCATTTGGCTACATGTGTAACCAAGATATGCTCTCTATCGAAAAACACATACCCTTAACATCTTTAGAGTAATATTAATCTTTTCTTTTTACATATTTCAATCCTTGACCATTAATAAATCAGTATTATCTTATTATTTATCTCTTATAGCCCATTGCAAAATGATTGATCAACAGTCATTAAGTATGATCAAGTATTTCATACTATTTTGTTGTGATTTCCAGACCCCTTCCGCCAACTGCATGTCCCTGGGTACCAACTTCATATTCGTGGGCTGCGCGGACGGCATTGTGCGCTGCTTCAGTCCTGCCACTCTTCAGTTTGTCACAACGCTGCCGAGGACTCACTACTTAGGGGTCGACGTCAGCCAAGGTCTCAATATAAGGTAAGCTTTTAATATAATACACAATATTACTTAATCGCTTATCAAAGATTCTACCCAATATCAATAATGGGGATTGCATAGAAACAAAATGTTTTTTTATTCTAAATTCCGGCGAGTATAGCTCATTGCTCAAAGCGTTTGCTTTGCAACCCAAAGGTCGTGGGTTCGATCCCGACGGAGATTAAAAAAAAAATGGATTTTTAATCGATTTCTGAGCTTTAAAATATCCCGGTTGGTGTGAATTTGATCCCTCGTAAAATGCATATTAATCAAAATTGGTGGTAGACGAAAGATTGTTTTGCTGACCTGCTCCTCATCATGCGACGGAGTTACACCTTTTTGAGAGAGAGGAAAATGGTAATATATATAAAAGGTATGTGTCATCTAATTGTTTCTTTATTAATTGTTCTTGTATATGTTTCCAGTCACATGTTTGCACATCCTCCCAACGCCAAGTACCCGGATGCTGTTGCATTGACCTACGACGAGAAGAATCAGAGACTCACCTGCGTGTACAATGATCACAGCTTATACGTGTGGGACCTCAGAGACATCAAAAGGGTATGACTTTACTTATTCAGTATTTTAGTGATGATTCAATGCAAAATTGGGTATTATAAATTAAATATTTTTTTAAATACGAGGGTTATCCGTAATATAAGTTTCGCAGTGATTTTACACACCGTAAAACACGTTTAATTCCATGAATGCGTACATTTTTTGGAAAGTTCTGACTTTTACCTATTTTTCTACATAGTCGCCACTGAGGTCAATGCATTTTTGCATGCGGTATACGAGCTTTTGAATGCCCGAGTCAAAAATATCTGCCGCCAAGCCACGCAGATACCTGAGAACCGCTTCTTCCAGCTCTTCTCTCTCGCCGAAATGCGTTCCACCCAGCTGTTTCTTCATGTCAGAGAAGAGATGGTAGTCACTTGGGGTTAAGTCCGGGCTGTAGGGTGGATGTTTGACAATATGCAAAAATGCATTGACCTCAGTGGCGACTATGTAGAAAAATAGGTGAAAGTCTGAACTTTCTAAAAATGTACGCATTCATGGAATTAAACGTGTTTTACACTGTGAAAAGTCACTGGGAAACTTATTTTACGGATAACCCTCGTAAAATGAAATTTACTTAAAATTTGTATGTTTATTAGTTATTTAATTCATCGTTTGATTTGTAAGGCGCTGGTGTCGAATTTCGATCCAATGTGAACGACAGGCCAAACAACATCACAAACGAGCGATAAACTTCGCTCTTCGTTGGTCGTAGCCGTGTGATTCAGGCGTTGCTTGATGCTGGTCGATGTCCCTTGGCTTTTGGTGAACCTTGGCAGCTCACCAAGAGCCAATGTAACCGCAATGACTGCATAGAATATTGTGGGAACGAAGGCTTGACTTTGTGAGGAATAACGAGATTAAAGAGTGGACAAGAAAGCCTTCCATACTACAGATGGTCCAGAGCTGAAAATGTACCCGGTTTTGAAATATACTTTGGATGCCGCATGAGAGCATTTCAGCTGCCGATTCTTGATACCCCTAGTAAGGAACTATACATAGAATGTATCGGCGGAGCTGACTTGGGATGTGGCGAAGACTTTGGCGGCTGACAGACGGCGCTAGGACGAGAGCCTTCTAGGACGGCGCGAGCCTGGGGTCTTGAAGAAAACGCAGCTATAGCTTATGCTCTCACGCGCCATCCTTATTATATGTCCCAGTCAGGTCCACCTTCTCATCTTAACCTATTCTATTAATCTTTTGTCATCGATATCTGATATATGCCGTGTAAGTTTCCCCTGCCATTGACATCGGTAGCCGTGATATATCGTTTTGCTACTTTCTTAGAATAGTTTTTTATGCATCATCTGATAGCTAAAAGATACAACAACCAATGTAATATATGAAAATAGACCAGATAAGTACATTTATGCTTCAAATACTAGTTTTATAATTGACAGTGTAATTTGTATTCAAACCGAACCGTAATGAAAGGGTTAACGATTCATCTGTGACGACGTGGTGTTACCTAAATAATCACAAATGCCATAAATAATTAATAGCTTATACCTACTATCAGTGATTTTAACCCTTTCACATCTTTTGTCGCAGCGATTTTTCTGTAAACCACATGTGTCAATGCCACCACATGTATGGAGTTACATAATGAATGCTTGTTAAATATAATAGTTGTATATGCATCATCTGATAGCTAAAGGATACAAGAACCAATGTGATAAATGAAAATTGACCAGATAAGTACATTTATGCTTCAATTACTAGTTTAATAATTGACAGTATAATTTGTATTCCACCGAGCCTAAGAGAAGGGTTAAAAAGTAGCTGCCTTCTTTTAAAAAAGGGGAGGGTTCATGACTAATAAATAAAAAATTCTCGTGTCGTGGCTTTGTTCAATTGACCGTTTGGTTTTACAGTGTCTTTGTTTGGTTTCAGGTGGGCAAGTCTCACTCCTCGCTGTACCACTCCGCCTGCATCTGGGGCGTCGAGGTGCCTCCCGCCGATCTGGAGGAGGGAGCTTCGCCCGCACTGCCCCCGGGATCCTTCCTCACGTGTTCTAGTGATGATACTGTCCGCGTGTGGGCGCTACCCTCACCGCGACGAGCCAATATCTATAGTGATGTGAGTGATAACACTGTTAACCTAACCTTACCTAACCTATTTACCTTCCAAGTGACGTAAGTGACAACAGAACAATCTCTTCCTACCATAGGTTTCAAATGGAAAAATATAGAAAAGCTAATAAAATACTATTTTTTTTTAGAACATACTTGAATATTTTAATCTTCTTTGTAGTATCAATCCGGTGGATTTGTTTGCAGCAACAAAATCTTGCATCTCGATCTCTACTCTTCTTGATCCTCTGCAATCCTCATTAACTCAGCATAAGAGCTGCAACTCATGTCCTCGAACACTTGCCGCAAATATTCCCATCTAGGGCGCCTTCTGCAGTTTCTATCCTCAACCATCCCTTCCACAATGCCGTGAAGAAGACCATCGTGGCGCATGATGTAACCGATCCATCGGGCTCGCTTCTCTGAGATGGTTCTTATAATCTAATACTTCATAGATAATTGATGATTTTTACTAATATTTTTAATAAATTGATACGCACACAGATGGCAGTTGTTGTAAGCTTTATGTATATTTTTATTACGAAGCATTTAATTTTTATTTACTCCTGGATCGAATTGTTGACTGTTTATTTTTCATCGATATTGACGAGAAAAATGTCATACATCAGTGTGTCAAATATTGATTAATTTACGTTTTTTTTGTGTGCTTTCAGGAATTACAGCGTGTCCTGTATATGGATCCCGAACTCACGTACCTGAAGGACGTAGACTTGTCTTCTGCCGGGGAAAAGGACAAACCCGTGTCTTACGACGGGAAGAATGGAGTCAGGTGAGAAAAATACAATCATGAATCATGAGATCACGATAAACTAAATTAGATTAAAACTAAAGTGACGCAAGTCAAAAATTTCAAATTTAGACTTTTTTTTAAATTCAGAAAAAAAAAACTATTTTCATTGAATCTAAATATCAAACGATCGAGGTTCACTTAGTTACTGAGTATCGCAATGCGCTTGACTTATATAATAATTTGCCGGCGGGCATAGCTTAGTGATTAAAGCGTTTGCTTGCCAAACCAAAGGTCGTGGTTTCAATCCCTGGCGGCGATTAATAAAAAACGATTTCTTCGCTTTATTAATATCCTCTGTTGGTGTGAATTTTATGCCTCACCTATTAAATGCCAGTCATAGCTTATTAATCAAAATTGGTGGTAGACGAAAGTCTACCCGTGAACACCACCCATTCATAGTGAATTCGTGTATTAATTGAATAATGCGTGAATGTCCGGCTATAGTCTATAACATTGGCGGATCCACACTCAACTTGCAGCGCTTAGCCATATGTAAACTGGTAAGCGTCATAGAATCCACAGGTGAAACTTCAGAATTATTATCACCATCTGTCAGTATTTTCCTGTATGTACAAAAAAAGATCTTTCCATGCCAAAATCACACATGTGATTGACATTTTAATTTTTATGTTTTAGGTGCATCAGGGTTTCCGGTGACGGCCAACATCTGGCATCCGGCGACCGCGCCGGCAACGTGCGGGTTCATTCGATGACCACTATGGGTGAGCTGTGTCGCCTGGAGGCTCACAACGCCGAGGTGCTCTGCCTGGAGTACTGCGGGGGCGCACCGGGGGCCGGGAGGAGACTACTGGCTTCAGCGTCAAGGGATCGACTGATACACGTGTTTGATGTAGACGAGGTAACTGACACATGACTTCACTTAAATGTCCCTCAAATCAGCCATTAAGCCGTATTCTCTGTAACTGCACCAAGTTATTTGACAGAGCTTTTGAAGCAATCGGAGATGAGTGTGCGTGGAGAGACACACAGTCAGAGCAAGTATTCTGCAGCTGACGAGAGGTAATTCTAGTACAGTCATTGGCAATTATATTTAAGTGTCAAGAATACTGCGGGGGCGTCTAGGTGCTGAACGATGACGGCTAGCTTCGGCATCGAGGAATCACTTAATACACGGATTTGATGTGGACGAGGTGACTGCAAGTAAATGATCCTCAGATCAGCCACTGAGACATACTCTCAAAGTTTGAGAGTTTCAGCAAGAATTTATTACTAACTCTGCTTTTTGGCTTCTAAGGCACTCCATGGAACTGCATCGAGCTATATGACAGAGCTTATTAAGCCATCTTGTATAAGTGCGCTTGGGGAGACATTCAGATCAGCCAGAGCAAGTAGAAGTAGCCTGCAGCTGATAAGAGGTAGTCCTAGCACGGTCTCCAGCAATCATGCATACAAAACAACCATCAACCTCTGAGTTGTGGTGATGGCTCTGTAAAAAAATGCTATGGGTGGATCAGCCAGAACAAGTGGTAGTCCTAACACATTTTTGTCAATCGTGCTTTAAGTTTCATTGAACCGACGGCGAGGAACTCGCTGCCCGAAAGTATAAGAGATTTGAAAACGGAGACACCTTTCAAGGGCAGCTTCAAGATAGACTTTTTTGTCTAAAGGTAGGCAAAGTGGTCCATTTGGTCTTTCCTGCAGTGCATTTGACAAAGCTTATCAAGCCATCTTGTATAATATATACATTTTACGAATAAGGGATCAAATTTACACTAACTGGAGGTATTTTAGAGTTCAGAAATCGATTAAAAATCCTTTTTTAGTCGATTGTTTTAATCGAACCCACAACCTTTGGCTTGCAAAAAAAACGCTTTGACCATTGAGCTATACCCGCCGGCATATACGTAATACATATAAGATTTTGATTTTTTTAAATGATCCTTTCAAGATCTGTTGTAATCAGTATTTAATTTTGTTTCAGGATTACAACTTCATGCAGACTCTGGATGATCACTCTTCTTCCATCACAGCCGTCAGGTTCCTTCCCAGTGAAAGCAACCTGCAGATGGTCTCTTGTGGTGCAGACAAGACCATACTCTTTAGGAGCCTAGTAGATGTAAGCAATAATAACCTGCAAAAGACTATGCCTCTTGGGAGAACGATTAAGCTGTCTCATCGTATCGAATGTTGATATATTCCACACGAGGGAGGCCCAGTTCAGACACAAGCTATACAATTTGTTTGGAGAAATAACTTTTCGAAATCACACACTAATATCAGCTCAATATAGCCCTTGCAGGCTGGTGCCGAAAAGCCTTGATATGCGATCTTCTGTCTCTCATTTTTTTTTGTTTGTCTCACATACTCATAAAAATGTTAGTTAAGTTTTAGATTTATGTAGTTAGACGCGGCGTTTGTATGCGCTGTTTTGTTTATTTGGTTTTAAAGATCGCGCCATGTCAGGCGAGACTGGCATAGTTCTCCACATGGCCGCTATGTAGTTATCGTGTGCAGTGGTTGTCACTGCGCGCCAGTACTGCAAAGTAAACAGCATTTTCTGTGTCCCGGGCGTAGGACTGAATATTGTCAGTCTTTTTTGTTTGAAGTAAAATAAATGTTAAATATGCTTCTCTACGAGCTCTTTGCTTTGGTGCTTTCTCATCAACCATCTACCACGCATCCCAATGACAATAACCGCGATGTGGAATCGCTTTAATTAGACAGGGCAGGTCATTATATTGCTTTCTTTTCAATTTCAGTCTCCCAATGGAGGTGGTGGTCAGTTTGCAAGAGGACATAACTGCTCGGCGCGAAGCACTTTATACGACATGGAAGTAGACGCAGGGGGGAGACATGTCCTGGCCGCTTGTCAAGACAGGGCCGTGAGGGTGTACAACACTCGCTCGGGCAGGCACACGAAGACCTTCAGGGCCAGTCCTGGAGACGAGGGGAGTCTCATCAAGGTGAGTAGCCCATCAAGGGTTGTATAGCCATTTATTACTTCATAAGGCACTATGCGGAACGTCAGTGGAATGTCCTTGAAGTCATTCGTGATGAGCGAGTTGTGGTGATGACTCTGTAAAAAAAATGGTATGGGTGGATCAGCCAGAACAAGTAGAAGTACCCTGCAGCTGACGAGTGGTAGTACTAGCACCTCTTTGTCAATCGTGCTTTCAGTTTTGCGGCACTAACGGCGTGGAATTCGCTACCGGAAAGTATAAGAGAGTTGAAGACGGAGGCATCCTTCAGAGGCAGACTCAAGACACATCTTTTTACTTAGAGAGGCAAAGAAGCGCTGCCAGAATGACCATTTAGTCATAAAGAGTACTATATAAATGCTGATATATTAATAATAATAGGATGTGATCAGTTTTATAGAGTTCACAAATGTACAAGCGTGATATTTTTTTTAATATATAAATTGTCTTGGATCAATGATTAACTTGTGTGTTGTTTCCTTATAGGTTGTTCTGGACAGGAGTGGCATCTATGTGGCGACCTCGTGTACCAACAAGTCCCTTAGCGTGTATGACTACTACTCCGGGGAGTGCATGGCAACCATGTATGGTCACTCGGAGTTGGTCACGGGACTCAGGTAAGGATTTATTTACCTATTCATTATATGGGAATTTTTAATTTTCGTAGCTTTTTAATTGTCAAAGAATCCACAGATGAGATTTCTTCATAATTGTCTACAGGTGATCTCTTACATATTAATATCCTCCTCTTTTTCTCAAAATGTTGTTATTCCGTCCCGTGAGGGCATGATGAGGAGCAGGTCAACAAAACAAAGACTTTTTCAGAAGCACATTGACAAATATTTACGATAAAACTTGGTTTTCCCGATCGATCGTAATATGGCGTTACTTTCGCCGCGATCATTCGGGACTTAACAATGCGATCTCGCCGACTGGCGTGGTGGGCTGTCGCACCGGCGCCACAAGCGGCGGTCATATAACTAGATCCAATATGGCGATCACATTCATGTCTGACAAGCGAACAGAAATAAGACGAAAGATTGTAAATCGAGGTTTTCGGTACCAGTCAGCAAGGGCTATATCATGCTGATTTCAACCTATTTACTTTGTTTTAATTTATTTATATTGATTGATTGTATGTTGCTTGCAGGTTTACCGCAGACTGCCAGCACCTGATATCTGCTTCGGGCGATGGCTGCATCTTTGTGTGGAGAGTTCCTCACGACATGGTGGTCACTATGAGAGCCAGGCTTGCACAGCAGGCCATACGGCAGGGCAAGTAAGACGACACAACTTGACCATCCAAAACTGAGACGCTCGAAAGTTTCTCCGATTGTCCATCTAAGAATTCTTTAACTTCAATTTTCAGCTCCCGCGCATTTAAATGATTTGATTTCTTCATATTCTTGTTACTTTTCTCATATCTGTAGCTGACACTGTCCATTCCTCGTTCTAGGACATATCTGCACCTGAAGGTCCACTTGAGAACATATACAGTTCCAGATAACCTTCAGAGCAGAAGTCCGAGTACTTGACGAAAAGATGCTGTAGTATCCAAGGCATATTATTGGGTGATTTGTTCATCAGTTTTTTTAAGAAAATCGAGTGATTAGCCTGACGTTCCCGAGGCCTGGACCATTTTGTCTTAAGAGGCGGCGCACCCTTATTATTTCATATCTACACTGGTTTAACCCTTTGCACTCTCTTTGCATTACTCAAGTACGGCAAGAAAATTAAATCATTTGCTTCCAAAAAAAAATCGGGCGGCATAGTCCAGTAGTATAAGAATTTTGTTTGTCATTCAGACGCTGTCGGTTCAAATCCTGACCATGCTCGATTTTTTAAAAACTAATTTAATCCAATCTAAGCTTAATAAATGCCTCCGGTAGGGTTAAGTCATCCCTTTAAGTTTAAATGAAAAATGTATAGGCCTCGGGAGCGTCGGGCTGATCATCCGATCTCCGTAAAAACGCTCATTATTAAACACCCAAACATTTCTGTATGATTACTATAGCCGCAGTCTATGCAAGTTTGCGGGCTCTTGTCCTGGAGGCTCCCGGGAACCATTTACGTTCATATGTAAGCCTCCGGGTATATAAGTGTTCTGGGACAATGCATAAACAACCTGAGCTAGCAGAACTGAAACGACAGTTTGTAGTGTCCATATACTCTAAATATGAAAAATAATAAAAATAGTAAAGTAAAAAAAAAATCTATTGACATAAATAACTTCTTAGGTTTTCACGGCCAGATTTGATATTGTGGCTTTTGGGCTTAGCCGTGTGTGGCGAATACTAGCCACTAAGTCATCAACCCTGGCCACTAACCCTGGCCACTTAACCATGGCCACTAAGTCATCAACCCTGAAGAAGACCCCTGCAATGGCGGTCGAAATATTGGAAGGAAGTAATTCGCCACACACAGCTAAACCCAAAAGCCACAATATCATCTATAGACAGCATCCACAGTAAAGAGGTCAAATCTAATTTAATTAATAAATCCACTTGTGTTGACTCTTTGAAATGTACGACGCTAATGTTTGTTTGATTGATTGTTCTAGAAGACCTCCGAGTTCTAATGGACTTCCATTGGACAGTGAATCAGACAGAGCTGGATCTCCTATGATGACTGGTGGACTGGGAGTGGCAGAAGACCCTCTGGTGCTAGCCACTAGGGGAGACTCGGCCAAGGCTGGGATACCACAGTTAGAGTAAGTTAAATATTTATATATTTATAAAAATGCATGATGACAATGCATCCTTGAATATTGAACTCGATGTGGGGAGGGGCTTTTCCACTGAAAACATGTTATTCGCCCGGGCCGGAATTTTGTCAAGCTATCGTAAAAATATGTGCTTCTGAAAAAGTCTGTGTGTTGTTCATCTGCTCCTCATACTTCCACCACGTGATCAAATAATTATCCCGGCGACGTGAAGTCGTTTTTCGTTATCGCGAGAGGATGTGAATACGTATGGTTGCAAATGGCGCTTGATCTGAACTGCATGTATATATTTTCTAATTAGATTCAATCAATTTTTATTAATTCACAAGTATTATTTCTTACTGATAATATATTTATTTAGTGCACCATGTGGGTCACTTCTAAACTATAAACGGAATGGAAATAATGTATTGTTAATCCTACACGGATATTACACAGTCAGTTATTTATTGTGTTACTGATGAACCTTTGCCCGTTTTTGTTACTTGCCACATAACCATTTAGTCTTTCCAAATATTTTTTTATTATAAAAATCACAATCAATCTTACTAATTGTCTTTTCCTGTTATTTTAGCTTGGGAAGATTGCCTCCGTGGGCGCAGAAGACCATCTCTGGGGACAATTCTGCTCTCAACAGTGGACCGGCGTCTCCCTTGAGGGCCGTTGTGCGAGGAAAATGGGCAAAAAGGGCAGAGAACAGTGACTACAAAGCCGACTACTACCTAGAACCAGGCAAGCATATTCTATGACACTAAGAGATATTTCCATCATTATCAGCGTGTGTCTGTCCACTATTAAACGTAGGCCTCACGCATGAGTCTCCATCCTTATTGATCTTCCGCCCTCTACCCTTCTTTTGATGTTGTCAGTCCATCTTGAAGGGGGTCGGCCAATGCTCCGTTTTTTTCCCTGGACAGATGGTGATAGTGATGTCAAAGTATTTTTTAATACATGTCCACGCCAGGTCTACCTTTGCCTCTTGTTGGACTGTGGTATGGAAGTATGCCTTGTCCGCTCTCTCACCTCATCATTTCAAAGTCAAACCATCGTACCCCTAGTATTCTACGCAGGCGTCTGCTCTCAAATCCTATTATAACATTGTATTGACTCTTGGTGAGATGTCAAGATTCAGAGCCGTAAATAAGAATAACGACTTAAATAGTACTATGTTTTGATCGAGTAAAGCTGCGAGTCCCATATATTGCGCATACAATTATAGACGCTCCAGCGCTCCCAAGGCAGAGACCGAGCTCCTTCTTCAGACCACTACCCTCGGTGATCTGTAGATATTTGAAACTCTCAAGCCTCTCAATGGTCTGATCTAGTTGTATGATATTTCTGAGTCGGTATTATGTATTCAAATTTTTAATTTAATTTTTCCAGAGCGACCTATGGAATCGGACGGTTCTAAAGACAGTTCTCTTGATAGCGGAACAGACACCAGGATATACATAGAACCCAAGCAACAGACCACGGATCTCAACAACAAACAGGTTAGTAGAACAACAAATCAAAAAAACAAACACAATGTTACATTCTGCCAACACATGACATCATAAAGGGTTAAAAGAAATAATGACTAATAAAGTGGTCTTCAACCCTGAAGAAGACCCTGCAATGGCGGTCGAAATATTGGAAAATAGAGTAATTCACCACACACGGCAAAACCCAAAAGCCAAATTATCAAAGAAATTAATGTTTTTTTTTTCGAAAACATATAAACTTCTATGATGTTATGGACACAAATAAATTTTACTCTCCTTATTTTTATAACGAAAATATAACATTTACTGTAAATATACCCCAAAAGGTATTTATTTTTTTGTATAGAAACAAGTATTTTTTTTTTCTAACCTATTTTCGTGGTGGTTTGGTTCTAATAATCCATTTTTACACCTTTTTTTTTGGGTTTGGTTTTTTTATTGTTAAATTTTCTACTTAAATTATTGTGATTTATTTTATATAACTGTTGTAAATATTTTTTTGTCGATTTTACTAGTGGTTTAATTTTATGTTTATGTACATTTTCTTTAGAATCTATGCTTTGTAATATGCCAAATTGTATGTATTTAATTATAAATAAATATAATAATTTATAGTTTTTTATATGATTTACTCATCGTTCGCAAAAATGCTGACAGAATATTGGGTTTGCAAATGGTTCGAGTTCGAATCCAAGCGTCTGGGATTTTTTATTTTAGTACATTGGTACCTTGCCATACAAGTGCCCCAACATACGAGTTTTCTTATTAACATCCTCCTCTCTTTAAAAGTAAGTTATTCAGTCGCGTGGTGGCAGGATGAAGAGTAGATTAACAACACAAAAACTTCTTTCTGAAGCACATTGCCATATATATTTCGATAACGTTACAAACTTTTGGTCCGGACTTACTCACAGCATTCAGGCCGGGCCAACAAAAATGCGATCTTGCCGACGTCGGCGCACAACTGAGCGCGCTCGTGATTGGTTGTCGCCCAGCGCCCAAGTGGCGATATATATAACTAACATCACACCCGTGACTGGATTTGTCCAAAACGCCAATATGGCGACACATACATGTACGACAAGCGAACAGAAATATGACACGAAAGATTGTATTTACAATTGCAATTTCAAAATCATTTTACAAAGCAAAGATTCGCCAAAAATGACACGATTTCACATTTTTTTTAACACGTCCTTTTTATTTTTTCCCTTTTTTTATTAAAAAAAAAAAAATCTCGCACAAATTTAAAAACGAAAAAAATATCAAATTCGATTACCGTCGAAAAAAAGTTTCTTCGAACGAAATTCGACTGGAATCGAAAACCGGAACGCCCCAAGTCTCTCAACCTGTCGATGCTCGGCCTCAAAGATCCGGACGACATTTTGAGATCGCTGAAGAACGCCGCGGGCTATGGCTCTTCGAAGGCGAGAGTCTTGAAGCAGCCGCTGAAGGCGTACCCTTGGTTGGAAGGACTTCCTCCGTTTGTGATCGAACCCGCAGAGAAGGATTACAATGAGGTTTCTTTTATAATGTTTTTGCATATGTTTATTTCTCGCTGCGGTTTTTTGTTTTTAGTTTCGCAGCTTGTCGCACGCCATTGCAGCATCCGTTTGTTTTTTTTGCCTGTTTTGATGTTTTATAGTAGTATCGTTTTTTTTTAATTTTCGTAAAGATATACATATTTTTTAGCGTCCAATCCTACTTTTGTATTAGTTAATTTTTTTTATCATTTCCGATCCATATTCGAAGCATATGCACACCGAAAATTACCTGATAATTTGAGCCTGAAGATGATACTCGAAATATCGTAACGATATTTATTTTTTCCCACACGGCTCAACTCACAAACCATAAATTTAAATCTTCAAAATTAAAGCCGACAAAAAAATTGTAGTATAGATATTCTCAATATTTTCTATTGAATATATTTATATATATTTACAATATATTCAAATTTCGTTAAAAAAAAAGCGTTTTTCCCGTTTTTTTATCAATAAAATAAAATTGTACATTCAAGGAAAATTTTGCTATTTCAAATATGTTTTATTTGAATAATAAATTCACTACAAATTCTACAAACACCAATATATTTACTACAAATTCTATTGTATTCATTGATAAATTCACTGCAAATTCTATAAACATTGATAAATTCACTGCAAATTCTATAAACATTGATAAATTCACTACAAATTATATAAACATTGATAAATTCACTAGGAGTTCTATAAAAATTGATAAATTCATTACAAATTCTGCATTAAAAGTTTTGTCGTCAGATTAATGGTTAAGGCGCTAGAAAACATTTTTTTTTTACAAAAATTAAAATCTAGACTCAAGGCTACTATAATTGAACACTGATATTACCGTTTTTTTTTTGTGATGTCTTAAGGCTTGGTTATTTTTTTAAGGAAAATTTAACTCTATTGAGAATGAGGTTTTGTTAATGTCAAAACATTTTAATGAAAATCAGAAAAATATGAATATATTATGTATTATGAGTACGAGTATATAATGGGTATCTTAGAGAGTGGAAAAATTCAATTAATTTTATTGAAATATATACCCATACTTGTATTATGTTGCTTAATATTTGTAATATTGAAAAAATGTCTTTAAAAAAATTATATTAATGTATTTTAAAGGTATCTTAGAATATTAAATATTTGTTTTTTAACAGTTAATACTCAAGTATATTAAGGGTATTTTAGAGAGTTGAATAATTGTCTTTCAACAGTTATACTCAAGTATATTAAGGGTATCTCAGAAAGTTGAAAACATTTCTGTTAATAAAAATTGTCCTCAAACAGTTTATATTCCAGTATATTAAAGGTATTTTGAGAGTTGAAATATTGTCTTTTAACAGCTATAATTAAGTATATTGAGGGTATTTAGAAAGTTGAAAAATCGTCTTTTAAAAGTTATACTCTAGTATATTAAGGGTATTTAGAGAGTTGAAATATTGTCTTTTAACAGTTATACTCAAGTATATTAAGGGTATTTAGAGAGTTGAAATATTGTCTTTTAACAGTTATACTCTAGTATATTAAGGGTATTTAGAGAGTTGAAATATTGTCTTTTAACAGTTATACTCAAGTATATTAAGGGTATTTAGAGAGTTGAATTATTGTCTTTTAACAGTTATACTCAAGTATATTAAGGGTATTTAGAGAGTTGAAAAATTGTATTTTAACAGCTTACACTCAAATAGATTATATCAAGAGTATTTTAAAATATGTAAACATTTCTTTATACAGTTTACACTCGTATAAAAAGTTTTTTTTTTAAATTTGTATACATGTCTTTAAACAGTTATCACCTAAGTATATTGAGGGTATTTTAGTAAATTAATAAATTGATTTGAATTCAATCAAATAAAAAATAGTAAATTGGGTGTCGCTTTCATTGTTTTTTTTTTTGCTTGTTTGTTTGTTTATTTTTATGCATGTGATTTATTTCTTCTGCTTTTATATACTTTATATATTTACTCTACTTTCTTACATCTATTTAAATAACTTATATTTAAAATAAATAATTTCAAAGTGCTTGCAGAACATTTTGATAACATTTTAAAATATTTTGGCAATCTAACCCGGGGTTTTGGAATATGTAATAATACATAATAATGCTTAATACTAAAAAAATTAAAATAATTAATATTTTCCTATATTTTAATAATTAATTTGATTAATATAGTTTTAGTAATATTAACCTTCCAGCGGGTGAGCAGAAAGACTCCCTTGAGTGAGCGCTTGTCGTACATTTTACATCATCAAGTTTTCTCTATGTAAATTTTTTCTTTATATAAATGTTAAGGAATTGCTGTAAGGTTATGAAAAATTATGAATGGCAATACTTTAAAAAACATATAATCGCCTTTCTGAAACAAAAAACAGAACAAAACTCTAAATATTTCAAAACAAGATATCTAAGAGTTTTGAAAAAATTTCTTTTAATAGTTATACTCAAGTATATCAAGGGTATTTTAGTTAGTTAAAAAAATTAATTGAATTTGTTCAAATAAAATAACAAACTGAAGAAAAAATTAAATATAATATTTTCCCCCCATCTCAACAGCAAAAATTAACTATCATAAGGATCATGCTAAAATAAATAAAGCATAAAATAACGCTTCAGTTTATTTACATACTCGTTATTTTATTATACACCAGAATGAATTTTTAAATGATTTTTTTGGAATTTTCCGCACGCACATCCCTTTTCACTTGTTTTTTTTTTCCACAATTTTTCATTTTGGTTTGTTTTTTTCTGTTTGTTTGTCTCCCGGCCCAGAACTTGCCAAACATTACGAAAACAAGTCGAGGTCTTGACCGCATCAGGCACCACACGGACGACTCGTCACTGGGCAGCTTCAAGTACGAGGTAAAACACATTTTTTTTTATGATTTTTGCACATTTTTGACTATTCTTTTTCCCATTATCGTTCTATAACTTATTGCCTTTATTATACCCAAGGCTATATTGAATGATCCTTGAATTTTAACTAAATAAATTGTATTTACTATGACATCAGCATGATATAGCCCTTGCTGACTGGTACCTAAAACTGAAACTTTGCTTGACGTACATGTATGTGCCGCCATATTGGCATTTTGGACTACTTATATAGACCGCCGCTTGTGGCGTTAGGCGATAGCCCATCACGAGCGCGGGGAGTCGTGTGCCGACCGCCGGCGAGATCGCATTGTTAAGTCCCGATCGACCGCGGCGAAAGTAACGCCATATTACGATCGATCGGGGAAATCAAGACTTACCGTAAATATATGTCAATATGCTTCTGAAAAAGTCTGTGTGTTATTAATCTGCTGCTTATCCTGTCACCACACGACGTAATAACAACCTATTTAAAAGAGAGGAAGATGTTAGTGTGTACAAGCTATTGATTATTCAAAGTAAACATTTGAAACATTAAAATTTTTAATAAATATCAATTATCCTACTGTCTTTCAAAGGTTGTTATTCAGTCGCGTGAGGGCACGATGAGGAGCAGATTAATAACACACATACTTTTTTTCAGAAACACATATATTTACAATAAACTTGGTTTCCCCGATCGATCGTAACATGGCGTTACTTTCTCCTCGATCGATCTGAACTTAGCAATGCGATCTTGCCGACGGTCGGCACAAGACTGGCGCGCCCCTGATGGGCTGTCGCACAGCGCCACAAGTGACTATCTATGTAACTAGTCCAAAATGCCAATATGGCGACACATGCATGTAGGACAAGCGAACTGAAATAAGAGAGGAAAGATTGTATATCGAGGCTTTCGGTACCAGTCAGCAAGGGCTATATCATGCTGATGTCAGTACAAACAATTCAATATATTTGTATGTCGTGTTGACAGTGTTCTTTGTATGTGTTTCAGGACCACGAGTCTACGGAGCATGATGGTGATGTTGAAGACATTTCCGATGGAGAGAGAACGTCGTCTTCGGATCACAACAGCAAAGCTTCGGAGAGGATTATCTATTACCCCAGTAACAATGATGACATCACTCCCAGGTACTTATATCTCATATACACTGATACCAAGGGGTAATGAATATAAAACTGGACTGGACTTTACCCGCCTCACACCCGCATCACACCGGAGGACAGTCAAGTCTCCTTGATGACGCGCTCATTCATATTATGATCAGTTAGCAACTGGTAAGTCCAGTGGGAGTCCCCTCTGAACAATTGTGACCACTGCACAGAAGTGCTAAAAGAAATAACCTGTAAAAGAGATTAGAATCGCATTCATGGGTACTGCTACATCCTTGAGTGGCACCACGGAAACACAGTTATCTTGTAGGCTACTAATTGTGAGTGGCGCTACATGGAAGCGCAGTTTCAGATATTGACAGTGGCGCTGCATGGTTTGCCTTTGTTATACCATGATGTATGATGCAGATTGGCGGACATGCGTAGGTCCGTATGGGAACATAGATAGTTCCCGGGAGCCTCCAGGGCAAGAGTTCGCAAACTCGCATAGACTGCGGCTTTATTATCAGATATATATTTGGGTGTTCTATAATCAATGTTTTAAGGAGATTAAATGATTAACCCGACTCTCCCGAAATCTGGAGATAGACTATTTTTATTTTGTCCATAAGGGTTGATCTACCCAACCCTACTGGGGGCATGTATAGAGATTAGATTCGATTGAATCAATTTAAAAAAAATCAAGATCAGTCAGGATTTAAACTGACAGCGTCTGAATGACAAACAAACGCTTTTAACCACTAGACTGTGACGCCTTCTTCTTCGTAGTATCAATCCGGTGGATTGGTTTGCAGCAACAGAATCTTGCATCTCGATCTCCATTCCTCTCGGTCCTCCGCAACCCTTTTCAGCTCAGCATAAGCGCTACAATTCATGTCCTCGAATACTTGCTGCAAATACTCCCGTCTATACGCGTCGTGACGCCTGGCAATGTGTAAATGTAACATTTTTTTTAAAATTATTTTCAGTGAATATACAGTGAACGCCATGGATGTAGAGGAACTGCGGCAGTCTCAGCGGAGAATGAAAAAGCCCCTGCTGCCGCTGCCGCTGTCTACCACAGCGCCCACAAGTGTAAGCGGTTCAGGGCAAGAAGAGGACGAAGACGAGGACGAGGTATGCTTTTTATGTATTGATACCAAGGGGAAATCGACTAAGACCATAACTTAAGATTACTTTTGTTTTTTATGTAATCGCATGCAGGAGAGCACACCCGGTCAAGACCAGTGCACTCTATGACGCTTAGCCAGGGAGGCTGGACGCTGCATGCGGGAAACGTGTGTTGTGTTTGTGTGTGGATTGGGAAGATTGCAAGTGTATATTTATGTGTTTCTTGAAGAGATCCAGATTGTAGGAAGGAGGAAACACAGACACTGGAAGAGCATTCCATAGCCTTCCGGTGGCATTAAGGAAGGAGCTTTGGAAACTACCAGTTCTTGGTCGACGTATTTAAATTTAAAAAAATACTAAATTATACTAAATACTATGGCACGCGTTATTGCTAATGCCGATGGGGTAGTCCAATGTCAGGAGAGCGATCTTAAAGCGAGATCGCCGTAACGACGCGTACCATGCGGTGGTAGTTACCCGACTGCTTGACAGGCCGTGTGGGAGTAGTTCCCTCCTTTTGCTGCTGTCTATGCCGATGGCGCCTCCGGGAAACAATGATTCTTTCATCGTCCACTGTTGTTGGCAGTGCTGTAACGAATCACACGGTTCTCTCTTTAGTGGCGCGGCCAATCACCTCTTGATCGGATCATAATTTCGCAATGCCGATCGACGCACATGCGACAAACGGTATCAATATATATTGATTTAAATTTTTATTAGAATATTTTTTTCAATACTCAATGACTATATTTCAATATTATTAGTAATTAAATATACACATACAATTATACATCAAATTTTTATACGCATTAATTCATTCAGAAAAATATTAGCAGACGCGGGATTCAAACAACGAGCCTTGGAACTAACTTTGCTCTGTTTTTGTACACCGCCCAGTCCACTTGACTATTTCTCCGCCTGTAAAATAAGCCAGGAAAGTAATAATATAAAAAGCTTGTGAATAAATGTTGACTGATTGAATAATATAAAATAATAATATACATACTCTGAATATATACTACAGAGACATATATCGTTATACGATGGTAACAATGGTATAAATACATCATATATCGCTTATCCGTTCAGGCGGAGAAATAGTCGGTGTAAAAGAACAGAGCAAAGTTGGTTCCGAGGCTCGTGGTTCGAGTCCCGCGTCTTCCGATATTTTTCTGAACGAATTGATGCGTATAAAAATTTCATGTATAATTGTATGTTTATATTTAATTACTAATGGTATCAATATACACTGATAGCGGTCACCGCCATCTCGTTTAACGATCGGCATCGCAATCCATGATTTTGGTTGGAAAACTTTACCAGTGGCGCGCCCCTGCTGGCCGGCGGCCAACGAGAGAACCGTGCAGTATTCAGTGTCGCCACTGGTGACAGGACAGTCGACTTAGCCATCAAGCACATAGTGGCCGAGCGAGGTACTACTCCCCACGTGGCCACTTTTTTGCACATTAGTTTTATATTAGTTAGTGAAACATTTTTTTTACTTAACACATTGTTTGCGGGAGACGTATTAATACGTTTTATTTAGTCTGGCGCTCAAATGCGGGAAACGTAGTAATACGTTTTTTACTCTCTGGTGGTGGACGTCGGGTAACGTAATAATACGTGTTCCGTAATAACGGATTTTGTTGCTAAATAGTATATCTTACTTTAAATGACACATTTCACTCACAAATTTGTAATTGTTATGCTTTAGTTTTAACTTGTTAATAAATTATGAAAAGAAAAAAAAAATACTAAAAATATACTATTTTTTGTGCTCGAATAAGCCTTCACGCAGATCCCGTTAGCTTGATATTTTTTTGACCTTCAATTGGCAATAATTGTTTCCAAGTTGTACGGAGAATTGGGGTTCTTTCTACCTGACGAAAGGGATGAATGGTAGAAATGTTTTGTTCAAATTTCTACAAAATATTTGTGTTTATGTAAAGTGTTACTTTAAAGGCCGATTTTGTTGTGCTTGCTTACCATCATTTTATCATTGCTGCACAATAAGGTAAACTACATTTAAAATTTCACCACATTATCGCGAATATTTGAAAAGTTATAGACTTTTAAAAATGATAAAAAAACTCGCGCGCGAACACGAAAATCGCCCGCGCCAGGCGGCAATCAGCGTGAAATAATACCTGCAAACAATGTGTTAATAATTAAATAAGTATGTTTTTTATTTTTACTTGAGTCACACTGCCTGATATGGATATGGCCCTCCATAACAATAAGGGTACATTTTTATGTCTATTTAATCATTAATTTGTATTTTTTTTTAATATTACCCATTAATTTTCTTAAAGTACGAGGGTTATCCGTAAAATAAGGTTCCCATGGTTGTTAAACACATCTATGCATTTCCTGCTTTATAATGCTATTCCATGTAAAACACATCTACGAGTATGCCTTTCCCGCTCTCTACTTCTCTTCTTTAGCCTAGCCATTTCCCATCATCTGGGGTCGGCTCTCCTTGTGAACATTCGACATGTCTGTCTGTCTTTCTCGGTCAAACCCAGAGTTTTCAGATCCTTGTTTGCAGTTGCAGTCCAGGTTGCCTGTGGTCTTCCAGGTCTTCTTCTCATCGTGGGTATGTTGAGGCCTCTCTTCACCATGTGGTCCTCATCTCTCCGTGTCACATGCCCATACCATCTTAGGCGGTTTTCCCTTATCTATTCAGGTATGGAGGCCACCCGAAATGAACCCCGAATATGCTCATTTCTAGTCACATCGCCCGCCCACCTCAGCATTTTCATCTCTGCCACATGAATCCTATCCAAGTCACGTTTCAGCGGGGTCCAACACTCCGATCCGTAGAGCATAGCTGGCCTTACAGCAGTTTTTTAGATTTTACCTTTGATCCTAACTGGAATCTTGCTGTAACACAAAACCCTGCTCTACTTCTAATCCATTAATTCTTAATGCCGTCTCATGCTTCCGAAGTTAAGTTCTTTTGAATATCCCATTTAATCGCCTTGATTGTGTGTTTATACTTTCCTGTTTCAGGTATCCACTCCCAGCGGAGATAACGGTGACAGGAATCCTCTTTCTGGCAGCTGTGAGTCGCTGGAGAGGATCGCTCACAGAACAAGCTTCCTCAAGTCGGCCTTTGAGAGCCTCAGCGGGGCAGAGATAGAAGGTGGCGCCACATCAGGTACTTTACCTCTTCACTTCATCGGTCATGAACTTTATATAGAGTTTTGAGACTCATATCAAATCTATGTTTTACTGTAGTAATATTGAAAAATTTATACATACTGATGTCAACTCGATATAGTCCTTTCAGGCTGTGTCGAAAAGCCGCAATGTCATTCGAGAGCTGCATAGTTCTCCATATGGCTGCTATGTAGTTTTCGGGCGCAGTGACTGCAATTGCCACTGGCGGGAGTCTCCTTCCTCTTTTTCTCGGATCTTTTGATGAGAGAAATATAATACAAGATAATGTTTGCTACTTAAATTTATATATATTGACATCCACCGTCTAATTAAAGCAACTCCAGATCGCGGGATTGTAATAGAATTGCGTGGTAGATGGATGAGGAGCAGGTCTCCAAATCAAAAAACTTGTTGAAAAGCACATGGCAAACTTTGGTCGTCTGCCCGGGATGGAACTTTCTGCGTTCCTCATAGGCCCCGAGCAGACTCCGACTGAATGACAGTACTAACAGTTACTGCCCGCAATTCACCTAGCTTCTATTTATGGAACTAATGCGATCTGTCACAAAAAACAAAATGGTGATGCAAACACCATGTCTTATGTTACCAACATTTTTATATTATATTTGCCGGCGAGTATAGCTCAATGGTCAAAGCATTTGCTTTACAACCCAAAGGTCGTTGGTTCAATCCCCAACGGAGATATAAAAATAAATAATTATTTTTTAGATTTCTGAGCTCTACCCCTGGTTTGTGTAAGTTTGATCCCTCACCCGTAAAATGCCAGTCATAGCCTATTAATTAAAATTGGTGGTTGACGAAAGTCGTCCCGTGAAGACCACCCATTCATAGTAAAATAAATCTAGAAGGGGTATTGGGTTGCAACACAAGGTGACTGCCATTGTTTTATTCTATTATTAATCGGTTTTTTTATGGGCTTGCAGCCAAGAGTTCCATCAGCTCGCAGCACCACAAGAGCGGCTCCAGCGCCCCCGTGGTGCCCCCGCGCAATGCTGCCCTCATCAGTGCCGCCAAGCAGGCCTTGACCGACCCCTCGGCCACCAGCAGGCGACAGGAGCTCACCAGGCGCATACAGGAGACCAAGAAACAGCTCGAGAGCGTAAGTTGCCATCAATACCATACATCCTCTCAGTGCCGGTTTTAGGGGGTGGCAAAGTGGGCCAGTGCCCCAGGGCGTCGAATGAGCTAGGGGCGCCAAGGGCAACCGATCTTTCTTATATATTTTAAAATATGAACAATACGGGGCGCTAGATAAAAAATTCCCCAGGGCGCCGCAGGGTCTAAAACCGGTACTGCATCCTCTCTACGGGAGAAAAGACTTCAAGTCGCCAGGATAATTATTGGATCGCGTGGTGGAATTATGAGCAGCAGATTAACAACACACAGACTTTTTCCGAAGCACATTGACATATATTTTCGATATAGACTTGGTTTCCCCGATCGATGTAACATGGCGTTACTTTCGCCTCGATCGATCGGGACTCGACTCACGACTGAGCGCGCTGTCTGGTCTGCCGCCCAGCGCCGCGAGTGGCGATCTATGTAACTTGTCCTCCTAACGGCATTACAAAATGATAACACATACATGTACGACAAGCGAACAGAAATAAGAGACGAAAGATTGTATATCAAGGTTTTCGGTACCAGTCAGCAAGGGCTATATCATGCTGATGTCACTATAATATATATAATACAGGGTGGTGCAAAATTAATCACCCTATCGGAAGACGTTATAATTTTTGCAAATGGCCTCGAATTTCATATTTCATCATATTTGACTTTTGTGAACTAGACAGACAAGCAATGAAGCGCTATACTCCACAATAGCGTAGAATAATTGTGTCGATAATTTTGACCAATAATGGGTCCGTGGTGTGTCGCGGGCAAACATTCCTTTGCTTAGCTATTTGATTCTCTCAGACTGGAAGTATAAGAGACCTTGCAGGGATAGAGAATATCATGGCTGTGGCTGTCCATGTCGCTGAAAACGTACATACATCGAGCATAGGAGACTAAGAAGCATCTTTTTTTTATGTAATCGCATGCAGGAGAGCACAGCCGGTCAAGATCAGAGCACTCTATGACGCTCGGCCATGGAGGCTGGACGCTGCATGCGGGAAACTTGTGTTGTGTTCGTGTTTGTGTGTGGTTTAGGGAGATTGCAAGTGTATATTTATCTGTTTCTTGAATACATCCAGATTGTAGGAAGGAGGAAACACAGACGCCGGAAGCGCATTCGGAAGCTTACCGGCGGCATTAAGGAAGCAACTTTGCAAAACTGCCAGTATTTGGTCGACACACATTAACCGTGTATAGATGTTCGACAAGTGTAAGACGAGTTTGTCGGTTGTGGGTGGGTGTAGGAGGAATTAGTTGCTTAAGTTTCGAAGAGCAGCGGCCGTGGTAATAACGGTAGAAAAGACTAAGTGAACCAATCTTACGCCTGTGTTCCATTGATTGCAGGTTAGACGTAAGAATGTCATTGCTTATCAAACGAATTGCTCTTCTTATGTATGAGTCTCCATCCCTCTCAATCCTTTGCATCCGTCTTCTTCCCGCTATTCTTCTGATGTCGTCAGTTCTTCTTGGTCATCCAATACTACGTTTGCCATTCTTTTCTTCCCTATCAATCATCGTCTCTTTGACAAATATTTCCTACCCATTGTAATTAGAGTGTGCCCTATACTATTGAAACAAATTAAATAATGATAAATTTGATTTTTCAGGTGGGTTATCGTTCGAAACTGAAAGCCAGCCAGTCTACGATGGACCTGAGCTACCGAGAGGAGCAAAGAGATCACGACAATAGGAACGGTTCATCCGGCAGGTCAAGACCACTGTCACAGAACATCCAACCTGCACCCAGCGCCAGCGCTAGGGGATACGGCACAGGTACATCATAACCTAACCTAACATAATCTAAACCAGTATTGATATGATCGAAATAAACAATAATCTATTTGAAAAATTATATCTAACCAGGATATGTCATGGACATGATGTCACAATCTAACCTAACATAATCTAACCTAGCATAATTATCATTGAATTTTTTTGTATGGTGTGGGGACGTGACAATCTAACCTAACCCGATATAATCTAATCCAATGAAGCATATCCTAACCTATCCCGATATAATCCAAAGTAATTCAACATGACCTAACCTAACCTAGTATGGATATAATTGAAAGAAACAATATTTAACATGAAAATTATTATCTCATGGGGATATGGCGTATGAACATCACAATATAAAAATAAACTAATATAATCCAACCTAAAATTGATATAATATTTTTAATTTAACCCATTACCGCCCACTGTACACGCTTGCGTACACCTGTTCTGAGAATTATTTGATGTATTTTTCTGTGTTTATTATGAAAGTAAATGCATATTTCGAAACTATGAATGCAGTGAACTATGGAAAAAATAAATTTGGCAATAATGCGTAGATAAATGTCATTGATTTATCATCAAAATATCGATTTTAAAAAACTTTTGAAATTCGTTTCTATGCTCAATGTCTTGTAATATATGACTTTAAAAATTATTTTCCTCTTGTAGTTTCCGTTTGGGCCTTAATGGGTTAATTTACACCAGTATTTTTTTATACTTTTTAAGGAAATAGGAAAAAAAACTTGATGAATATTTCATTTATAATTTTATAATATTACACATTGTCTTATAGTTGGATGAATAATAAATGTTTTACTAGTAATGATGATAATAATAGAAAAAAGTATTTCAAATTAAGAAATTTCAACATTATTTTTTTCAAATGATTGTTTCTTTCAAAAGTTCTCAAAATAAAAAGTTCTAAAAAGCTTCTTTATTATCTTTGAGAATGCATTTGTAATAAATTTATAGTGATGTGTTTATGTTTGAATTTTTCTTAAATTTCGAATTTATTCCAAGCTCGCTAACATCCCATTGGTGTTTTGTAATTCTTTCTTCCTCCAGAAAAGCGCTCTTCTAACACCCCCCACCCCTCCTCCGCGACTAACAAATGCCTAAACAAAAACGGCAACACAGCAAATGGCCGCCAAGTCGCCGAAGAAAACTACTACGACAGCCTAAGCAATAACGATTCAAATAAAAACAAACAGTATCAAGATAATAAAAGTAAAAACCCGTACGATATTCCGGCTAATGTTAATTACAGATACACCGGAGTCAAACTAGAAGACTTGAATTGCTCAGCTTCGGAATTTGTTAAAAAGAGACACGGGCAGTTTGAGGCACAAAATAGAGAAGAAAACATCAAGCATTGCAGTCAGAAGAAGCAGGATTGCTTGAACGCCAATAATGGAAGCTGCAGCAAAAATAATTCGGCGAAATCTTTCGCATTCACTGTAGACTTTGCTAGAAATCCTTCAAGTAAAAACTCGGAACTAAACGACGGGAATAGAAAAGTCGGTAAAGTTTTCGATCGGCTTTTTCCGAATGCTAATCAGAAGGGTTCCGTTCCTAGTGTACCGCCTAGAAGTGGTGCAAATGCCCAGAATAGGAATTTCACGCTGAATTTGAGTCCCAATTTCGATGCTAAAAACCTTGATGGTAGTAATAAAAGAGTCGATCAAGTCAATAAAGGAAATAAATCGAGAAGCATTTTGAAAAATTATAAATCGTGTCCCGTTTCTCCCGTTTCTGAAGAATGTAAATGGGGAGATCAAATGGTTAATAATGCCGAAGGAGGTTCTATACAAAATAATTATAATAGAGATTTTAATAATTTACTCGTTGAAAGAAATCAAGCGAGCAAGGAGGCGAAAAAAAGAAATTCTTTAAGTTATTTCATGGATTTTGATACGAGCTCGCATTTGATGAAAGATAACGGTAAGAGTCTTGTAGATACAATTAAAAGCGATACAGAGAAGATGATTGCAGAGATTACAAAAAAATATGGAGATTTGGATGATTACGAACCTAGTAGCGGCGCTTCGGATTACAGAGTCGATGACAAAATGTTTGATAAGTTTGTAAGCAAGAAAGAAATTTGTAAAAGTGATGTTAAAGATGTCACAGATGAAGCTTTAAAAGACGATGGAAATTTCTCGTCGGATTCGCTTGAGGATTGCAGTTTGAGTCAAGACTTAAGTAACAAAAATAAAGTTTATACTAAACGAGTTTGTAAAAAACATAATAAAGCCACGCCTAGAAGATGCGTTTCTGATTATGAAATATACGGAGGTGCCGAAGAGAATAACGCAAATGTTTTGAATCAAAATGTAGCCGTGTTTAATGACGCAAGAAATGTTGGTTTGAATTCCGTCGAAGGCATCCAGCAAAAAAGTTTTACGCTTCCAAAAAATATGCCTTCGAATCTAGACGAATATGCCGATGGGTATTATATAACTGGTAGCCAAGAACAGATCAATAACAATGTGTATAATAGATGCACGAGTGCTTTAACGAGACGTTGCGTGACAAGATCTAACGAATCTGTTTTAAGCGATGAGAACTCTAATTGTTCTAGCGTTTCTCATGAAATTTTCATGAAGTACGGCGATCAAAGCGCTTTCTCTCAAAGAAAACTCGTCGATAAGCAATTCGTTGACGATTCGCGAAATTGTTCTTTTGAAAATCTTTGCTATGAAGCGGATGCTGCTTACTTAGAGAAACACAGACACAGCAGCGCCAGTTTCTTTTTGAACCAAAGAAAAGTCATGAAAGCGAGCGCCAGCCAAGAATCGATACTCTCTGATGATTTGCTCCAATCGGACAGCGACAATCCAATGTCTAAAACGAATTGTAACTCTTTAGAGAGTATTCTTTCCGATGATTCTGAATACACTAAGAGTGCGCCTTTGGAGATGCTCTTTGAGCACAGGCGACACGTTAGAAGACCCGAATTGGCTTCTGGGAATCCTGCAGGTGTTTGTATACCGAAAAACAGTCAGAGTTGTTACGAATTTGAAAATACGTCGAAGAGTTACGGGTCCAGTCCGAATAATACTTCGAATTTTGGTTCGTACATGTATTATAATACGCCAAGGCAAAGTGATGGCTTGAATTCTGTTATGAGAAGTATTGTTGCTAGTGTACAAGGCAACGCTAAAACAACTAGAGGTTTTGAAGTTAAGAATTGCGATCAACAAGATTCTAACGCGAGTAATCAAAAAGGTGTCGTTACTAGATCGCTGAGTTTGCAAGATTCTTCTGTTGGAAGTTACGGACAAAGAAAAAATATCGCTTATTATTTTGACGGTAACGAAATACGCGAGTATGGAGAGACGGTCGATAATAGGCGAAGCGATGAAATACCTAGCATGAAAACTAAGAATGAAGAGTATAAAAGCAATCAGAGGAAGTCTCTATCGACGAATTGTGAAAATAAATATAAGTACGTGTGTGCGGTTGAAGGAATGGAAACGTCTACGTCGATTGGCAAATCTAAGAGTTGTACTTTCGAAGTTATGATCGAGCCGGCGTGCTCGGTGAAGCCGATGCCTAAAAGGATAACGGAAAAAAGCGTGTCGCACGTGCAAAAGAATTTAGAAAAGTTTGAAAATCAAATCAGAAAGCACGCTCAGTCTAAAATGGAAAAAAACCATCACGGCAGTAAGCAGGCTAATAATTGTGTTAATAAGGTTACTGCTAAAGCTATCGGGGCAACTAAAAGCTTGGAACGGAATACAGGGCAAGGGAATAATAACGTTAAAGGCAAACCTGTTGTTGATTTTGTGCCGCACAAACCGCCGAAACCTGTTAAAAGAACGTCGTCTGTTAAATTGACGAATCGTAATAGAATTAAAGGCGGGAATATCGATAAGTATCCTGGATTGGATACAGGATTAGGTGCAAATGTCAGAGCTAAGATTGATGGATTACAATTGAAGAATTCTAATGCGTACATGGCCAAAGGAAATTCTAGAGACGCGCAAAATAGTAAAAAAGCTTTGAACGACGTCGAAGGCGGCGAAAAGAGTTTCAATGTTTTTGTGGCTGAAAGAGACGTCGTTGATAATAAATCAGAAATGCAAATGGATAGCTTAGAGTTTATTGCGAATCAAAAAAAGAGCGAGAGGATGTCAGAGTTTAGTTTGGACTCGTTAGATAATATCTTGGATGATAGAGGTCATGACAACTTTGCTAAAGATTCGCTGAATTACGACAGCTTCGGCGAGAATTCGAAATTTGATGCAAACAGTACTAATTTGACAGTGAATAGCCATTTGAAAAATTCAGTGCTTAATAAGAATATGCCTTTTTTGAAAGTGAGTCCGAAAGATGGAGAGACTCCTTCGGGAAGCGGATTCAAAATGTCTAATATCGACGATTGCTTAGAGCAAAAAGTCATAAGCAGCGAAGATTTGAATGTATATAAAGATATCGAACGTAAGATTGATATTATTAATAAGTTGGTGGAAATGGAAGAAGGGAAGATTCTGCAGGAAAATTATTTGAAAGAATGCAGAATGCGACCGCTGAAAGCTAATTTTAGTGATGGGAAAGGAACTGTTAAGATTCTGTCAAGGAATTTTGAAAAATTGGCCTCGAAACATCAAAGCAAAGGAACGCTGCAAGCGGCCGATTTTTTCAGCTTAACTTACGACGATTTCGAAAGCGATAAAGACGATAATAGTATCAAAATTAAAGAGATTAAAAGAAATTTGAGCTTGCCTGACGTATTGGATGGAGAAAACGTCGATTTGATGTCATGTCTGGAAGAAAATTTTGTTGGTACTAACAGCGGAAACGTCAATTGTGACGATGTTATTGATTTGGCTGAAGAAGTTCTTGAAGATGATGTTTTAGAAGGTTGTGAAGTGTGTCATGAAGATGACGTCATTCTCAATAATGCTCCCGGATGTATAAAAGATTGCGGCGTAAAGGGATGCGAAAAAATTAAAGATTTGAAGCAGAGAGTTTATAATGTCACTGTGATACCGAAAACTGATATACATATAGACAGTGAGAATTACGAATCTTCGACGACGAGTTCCAGTTGTACGAATTCGCCGAAGCGTTTGTTGTTTAAATCGTGCGGAGAGAGCAAAACTAAAACGTCGAAAATATCGAGTCTCTTCAGAAACAAGTTTGATAGAGGGCGGTTTCCCGCGTATTTTGTTAGAACGCAAAAAATCATGGATTCCGGTGTGAAATCTGCTTCTTGTAATACCGGATGTAAATCTAATACCGGAGTCGGTATTGGAGGATGCTCGGCGAAGAAGATGACGGTGCCATCTTCGGCGCAGATTGTCAAAATGGCGGCGAGTGTTCCAGGTTCGCAGCATCGCATGAAAAATAGAAAATTCCGATTATCGCTGTCGTATTTTTTTTTTGTGTATATTTTTCTCATTCTCGGCTTTATTTTTTTTTATTACTATCCTGTGAACGTGTATTTTTTTTAATTTTTTAATTTTTTAGGTGTTTAGATTTTTAATGTATTGGAGTGTGCATTGCATATTAGACTCAGATCATTCAAAATGCTGTCCATCGGCAGCTGCGACCTTCTTTCATCTTTCAGGTAGCGTGCGGATTCCACGCTGGAAAAAGTCTTGGTCTTTTGAGGCAATCCAGTCATCGACCCATTTTTTGGTATCAAGAAAAAAATCGCTGCTCAGCCAGGCAATGTGTCGTCGACAGGAAAAGATAATCAGAGAGGGCAATTTCTGGTGAATACGGCGGGTGGGGTAGGACTTCCCATTCAAGGTTCTCTAGTTAGTTTTTTACAATATTTGCAACATGGGGTCGTGCGTTGTCATGTTGAAGAATAACCTTGTCTTTCGGCGTATTGCGGCCTTTTATCCTTCAATGCTTGGCTCGATCAAGTCTGCTGTAATCGTCTCATTTGGTTTAAGCAGCTCATATTATTATTGACTCTGAGCTGGTCCCATTAACTTTCAAGCAAAATTTATTTCAGCCCAATCGGATATATGCCCGCTGAATTATGAGTCTCAATACAAAACGCTCATTATCAATGCATACTCCATATATTTTTTAATTCTTCTGTCGCTTTGTAAATTGTTTTTTTCTTTACAGTGATTTGTGTATATTTTTTACATTTTGTTCATACAATAGATGAAGCTTGCGAAGGTTGGGCTTAAAAAAAACTTATTTATGAGTTTTTAACAGTGCCCGTTTTGGGGGTGGCGAAGTGGGTCGGATGCCCAGGGCGCCGAATGAACTAAGGGCGCTAAGGGTGGCCTTAGCTCTTACAGGGAGTGTTTTCTGAAGATTTTTTCTCCCACCCATAAAATCCAAGAGGCGCCGTTTTTTTTTGCCCAGGATGCCGCAAGGTCCAAAGCCGCCACTGGTTCTTAACTGTACTATATTATACTCGTAATATAGATTTAATTTGATTACTAATACTTATAATATTTTTTTTTACAGGTTTTTAAATTATTCAAATATCGCAACTATATTTATTCCGAGCAACATAAAATTTTAATGATTTAATAACATCGTAATATAAAGTCATATGGGTTTTTATCTATTATGTATAGCTGGTTATTCTATAAAAATTGCAATATTATTTTATACGTTTTTCCTTATGAATTCTTTAATTTTGAGGTTAGAAAGACAGTTTTAACAAAATACAATAAATGCAATGTTATTATTGTAATATTTTGAACAATAGGTGTCACCCCGAGCACAACTTTGAACTTAGACACCGCCATGAACTTCGCAGCCTTCATTTATGTTCATTTTTTTTTTGGTTCACAAAAGCTAATCAATTCCAATATTTTTTAAATTATTTTTTAGCCTCATTGTCGTATTTCGTAACTTTCACCTGATATGTTTTACATGGTGTCACGACCTATAGTTCCCAGACAATTCGTTTGACGACTCATCGGTAACGATGTGGGGACGAATTGTCTGGGAACGAAATACGGCAGAACCGTTTTTCATTCATGAAGGCATGTTTATATTTATAACATTATTTCAATTGGCTGTTACGTAATTTAATTAGTTTTTTTTACACTTCAGGTAAAGCAAATTCGCACAAGAAATTATCACTTATTGTCTAGTATTTACATTTCATCAAAAAAAAAATTTATTATTAATGATAACCTAACTTTTTTATATTTTATAAAATGAACTAACTTTGAATATATATATATTTTTTTTAATGTTATGCATGCTTTGTAACTCTATTAATTATTTGAATACTAATTACATACTAATAGCTTAGATGATTTAGCGGTATCACGACCTATCGTCCCCAGACAAGTCGTTCTACGGCTTAACGGTTACGACGTGGGGCGCACTGGACGTCTGGTGCATGGGACATCCGATGCACCTCACCTAACCCAACCTAAGGATTTTTGCAGTGTTCGTAGAGCCGAGAGATCCAAAGGTCTCGTTAACAAAATAACTTAGGTTAAGCTCATCAGTAACGACGTGGAGCGCACTGGATGTCTGGTACACTTGACATTTGGAGCACGTGAAAACTGGTGCACTGGCTGTCTCACTAACCTAAGGATTTTTACAGTGATTGTAGAGTACAGAGATTCATAGGTCTCGTTAACGAAATAACTTGAGTTAAGTTAGGTTAGATTAGTTTAGCGAGACATTCAATGCACCAAAAGTCCAGTGCTCCTCACGTTGTTACCGATGAGTCGTTAAACGAATTGTCTGGGGACGATATGCGGCGGAACCGTTTATAGGTGGTCAAAAAATAATATGTAAAATCGAAAATGTTAAATTTAGAATAACTATATATTACACAAAAAAGGGATAACTTAAATATTTTGCTTAATTATAATGTTAATATTATATATATATAAAGTAACTATATAAATTTCTGGTTTATCAAAAAAATAACAATGAATTTTGACTGGAACAATTCAATGGCATTTTTTAATTCATTTTAGCAGCCAATGTTTGTAATGTTTAATCGCACAATAGATTCTTCCATGAACTTACACTTTAATACTATTATTACAAATTAATGTAATCCGATTGTGAAATGAACCGTAAGCACTCCTGTAAGGAAACTACTGGGCGTTTAAAGGTTAATATAGGACGGTGTTTGCTGTAAATTTATGTGTATGTCAGTTGTTATTATTAAGTTGTCTCTTTTGGTTTTTAATCTGAGAATGATATTTTCCATAAGTCTTTTTTGACCACCTATTATTGTAATACTGTTGTATTTGTGTAGTGTTTCGTTTTTGTGTTAGATTGACATGTTTGTGTTTTTTTCTTTCTTTCTATTTCATCCCACATCGCATCACCAACTACCAACAACGACAAACAACGCACACTAAATGGCTGCCACAACAAAAACAACGAAAAAATAACTAAACTGTTGATATATTCAAAATGGACTTCAAATTAAAATATCGATAACAAATTGAAATGGATGACAATATTCAAATACATGAATGTCACAAAACAAATACAAAAATATCCAACAATATATTCTATTGAATGGATCACAACATAATTTAAAAATGAAATTCAAAACGGCCGATTATTATTATTTTAATGTCAATAAAAACAAAATGGACGATTATATTATTTTTTTGTTGTCGATGGAAAACAAAATGGCCGATATATTTTTCTTGATGATAAAAAACAAAATGGCCGACAAAAATATTTTTTTTTTGATGCCGTTGAAAAACAATTTTGGCCGTCAAAATAAAAAATGATACACACACACACACGCGATGATCTGCATGATGTTGCGTGATGATAAACTCGTGCAGGATCGTCGTCGAGGACGAGGTTGGCGCCCAACGATTTCAATTCGTTGATCGATGAGGACTCCAGCTCCGGGCTGAGGAGGGCCATCTCCCTGTCGGACCTCGCCTTCAAGCCCAGCCCCTCGCCCAGGATGAGCCTAGGTAGGTGTCCAGCAGCCATGCCACGCGGGACTATCCACTGTCATGGATCACACACACAGTCACCGTAACACTGCATCGTGGTATCGAGTGTAAATTCAGCGTTATCATATTGAAAGAACCAAAGTTCCAAGTACATTCAAGATCAATAATCTCAACCCTTTCGCATCGGTTGTCAAAGATTCCCCGACCGTTGACATTAGTTGACGTAGTATATCGTTTCGCTACTTTCAGTACTCATTGTGACATCTACGGTAGGAACTTTGAACTGCAGTCATTCCCTTTATCAACCTACATGTATTCTTTACAGGAATCTGTAAAGCATGTAAATAAATATCGTTGAGTTTCGTCACAGGAGCGATTTTTATGTAAACCAAATGTGTCAATGCCACCACAAGTATGAAGTTACATAATGAACTTTTGTTAAATATTATAGTTTTTTATGCATCATTAAATAGCTAAAGGATAGAAGAACTAATGCGATGTTTGAAAATAGGTCAGATAAGTACATTCATGCTTCAAATACTAGTTTTTAGCAGCAAAAAAAAGGTTTGAAAAATTCACACCGTATTGACAGTATAATTTTTATTCCACCAAGCCGTAACGAAAGGAGCTAAGCAAAGCGGTAAGAAATGTTGTTTATTCTTCTTTATAATTCACTTTAACATCCACTTCAAATAGTAAACGGATAGATACTTCCATATTTGTAGCATAATAGACACCGCAAATTGCCATTTCACGGTTCTGTAAGTTCATATTGTCTTATATCTTGTCCCAGAACCCTGTATATCAGAAGGTCTATATGCTCTGAATATGGACACGGTATTGTAAAAAAAGTATTTTTGTTGACGGAGCTAGATTATGTTAAATTTAAAGTTTGAAAAATTTATTTTACTCGATACTACGATGCATTGAAATTGGCACACATTTTTATTTCATCAGAGTTTTTTTTAATTCGTCTCAGTGAATTAATATACGGCGGTGATTCGTAAAGTAAGATTCCCTTGGCGCTACAGTCGTCAAAAGCGCTGTTATGGTGGATCCCGCGATTCTGTAGTGTACCTTGGTTCCTCACTCCAAATCCCCTCCCTAGCGAGCTGCCTGGGAGAGCTCTCAGTCTTGGTTTGGCAGCCGTATGTGATGTATCTCCCCCTCGCTTCGCCCGCCAGGTGTGAGCTGCGCTCGGTGATCCGTTTCCTGTCGGCGACTCTGGTTGCTTCCATTGTTTAGACGATTACAGAATCGTGGGATCCACCATAACAGCGCATTTCAGGACTAATAAGAATATAGCTTGATCTATCAGTATTTACGTAAATAATTGATATTTATTAGAATTTTGTAATGTTTTACATGTTTTCCCCCAATAAATAATACATTGGTTACATACTTTCAGTGATTTCAAGTATATTAACTTTTATGTAAGTCAGATTTTCTAGTAAATACAATTTGTTTAGTTAAATAGTTAACGATTATGCTAAATTTTCTTGACTAAATCTGGCCGTGAAAACCAAAGAAATTATTTTAAATATGTTTCCTTGGAGCAGTTTTTGAAGGTTAGTTTTTAATACATTGTGGTTTTAGTTTTATTATTTTTTATTTTGCACTTGTTTAGTAGAAATATTACAATAATATCGCTATTTTTTATTAATTTAAATTATTGACTGTGTTGGTATTGCGGCTTTTGGGCTTGGCCGTGTGTGGCGAATCGTTTATATCCGATATCTCGACCGCCATTGCAGGGGCCTTCTTCACGATTGACGACTTTGTGTCAAAAATCGTCAACCGTGAAGGAATAACCCTGCAATGGTGGTCGAAATGTTTGATGGTAACAATTCGCCACACACGGCTGAACCCAAAAACCACAATACCAAATCTGGATGTGAAAACCTAAAAAGTTATTGACTGTATTATTGATATGAAAATATTGTTTTTTTTATGTATTAACTGTAATTTTGTTAAGAGTATGGAAGTAATCAATGAAGCATGGTTAGTTTGGTTCCCAACTAGATTTAGTTAAATTGAAAATTATATATGCTTAGTGGAATGTTGAAACTTATATAGCAAAAATAATTATGGATCTTACTAACAAATTAAAATATATAAATATATATATACAGTGGTACCTGGACATAACTATACCCGTCGTTTTTTTTTATTTACTCTTATCATAAAGAAAATTTTTCTAAAGTCACAAACCCCGGGGACAACTTATCAAAGATGCTTTGATAGCGAGAGCACACTGATAACTGATTCTCTGACCGTGGCTGGGGATTCACGCGGGATAGCATGACCCGCGGTTCGTGTGCAACCGGTCGACCCTATAATACCTGGGTTTGGTTTGAATTTGATCCTTCACCTGTAAAATGCCAGTCATAGCCTATTAATTAAAACATATGATATATAAATGAAAACCCGTGAATATCACACATTTACAGTGAATTTCTGTAATAAATTAATGATGCGTGTATGTCGGGCTGTAGTCTATGACTTTGGTGCATCAACACTTTATGCAGTGATTAGCCACATGTAACGCCATATGTGCGTCATAGAATCCACAGATGATGTTTCGGTATTACTATCACACCATCTGTGTTTACATCATGTGCAGTTCAAACCTCACATGAAAAGTCACATATAAGATGATTTTTGCCATAGATTTGTATTTGATTTTCATTGAATGCTTGATATTAATGTTTGTTTTGTTGGTTTCTTAGTTTCTGGCAAATCTGGTCAAGGTGGCAGCAGCGGCAAGTTGTCTGGGTCCAGCCGGCCCTCGGGCAGGCATTCCAAGACATCTAGTATGACTAGGAGCAGCAGCGTAGGAGTTCTCAACCAGGTACAATAGTCTTTAAATCATTTCAAGCAAATTTTGGTGGGCTTTGGAATGCTTTTCAGCAACTGTGCTTACTACCTAAAAGCTATCTGGAACTTTTCAAGAAACATACTGTCAGAATGGATGGTTTGTGTGATCATGGTTTTGGAGAGTGTCGGCATGCTTTTCCACACCACTGGACTAGCCAATTTATGACTGATAACGCCAATTTTAAGACTAAAATACAATATGTAACTACAATATTCGAGAAAAACTTCCTACAATATTTGAGTATATAGTTCATAATATACTAACATCCTCCTATCTAAAAAGATGGTTATTTAGTCGCGTGGTGGCAGGTTGAGGAGCAGATTAACAACACAAAGACTTTTTCAGAGCACATTCACATATATATTTCGATAACTTTACAAACTTCTGGCTCGGACCTAGTCACAGCATTCATGCCGGGCCAACCTCAATCGGAGACCCGTCACGGTCGGGCGGACAACTGCCTAGCGACTAAGCTTGCTCGTAATGGGCTGATGCCCAGCACCGCAAGCGGCGATCTACCGAATCAATGGCGCACCGATTACAGCAGCCATATACATAACGAACGTCACACCCATGACCGGACAGGTCCAATGTGCCAATATGGCGACACATACATGTACGACAAGCGAAGACAAATAAGAGACGAAAGACTGAAAACGAGGTTTTCGGTACCAGTCATCAAAGGCTATATCATGCTTATGTAAATACATAAAAAGACCTCAAAGACCCAATCACTTTTTATCATTCATTCCTATCGAAAAAATAAATTAAATAAGTCCTAAAAAAGCAGCTTCTTAAAGTGGTTGCTTTATTACAAGACCCTTTACTTGTGATTAAAGCATATTCTGTAGTTGTCCTTGTTAATTGAAAATCCTAATTTTTCAGAGTGACTCCGAGTCTGAAGCTGGCAATGGCCGAGGAACTGGACCCAGAGTAGGAGGTCTCATGCGCCCCACCATCAGTTCCCAGAACAAGGCGGCTCCGGCAGCCAATAGGAGAAGAGCTGGAGTACAGCCTGCCTATAGTTCAGGTAATAACAAAGATAACAGTGCGATGTGATTACCAATCCATGTATTTGGCTATCTTCAAAAATTCCAAGAATCAAAAACCCAAATATACAATACATTGTGCATTACAAAAGTACTGTACATGCATTTTCTGGGAAAAATTGCTCAAGCTTCTGCCCTGGAGAATATCACGAACTATATATATGTTTCCAGTGGGACGGTTGGTTGATTGCCTTACGCATTTCTTCGGCGCATATGACTTTGCGTGTTATGTTTGGTGGTGCGATACCAGCCAAGGGGTATAGTTTAGAAATGGGTGTTGGTTTGAGGCAGCCTGTGACGACTCTGCATGCATCATTCAGGGCAGTATCCACTTGATTACAGTGAGCTGATCGACCCCACACTGGTGCCGCATATTCTCCGGATGAGAAACAAAGTGCTAAAGCTGAGGTACGAAGAAACCCCTTCTGGGTTTATCCATATGTAGATCCAACACTCACCACAACACACCCGGGGTGGTTGGGCTCCCCATTGAGTGTTAGTCAGTTTGCGGATGAGGTTGTTCCTTGTTGCAACTTTCTGTTTGGTGTTGCTGCAATGACGCCTGAAGGTGAGGGTGCGATCTAGAGTGACTCCGAGGTATTTTGGATGGTCGCTATGTTCCAGTACTCTACCTTGCCACCTGAAACAAAGCTTTCTGTTAGCTCACCTGTTTCTGTGTATCTAGATATAATACAATGGAGGCAAGCTGCAGAAGGCCCACACTGAGTGCAGACTGAACATTGATTGCAAAGGTTCATAGTTCGATTCCCAACATCCACCGTTTATTTTTTCTCCGATTTATTGATGAAAGAAATTTCATATAAGATGATATATGCTTTGAATTTTGTATGTTCTAAGATATCTGTCGAAATTGTTTATTTCAATGAAATAATAAGCAAATTGTCGTTTTTTCAGTGAATCTGTCAACTGTCGGTCAGGAGGACTCGAGTTCTGAAGAGACGGGAGGAGGCGGAGGTCTGGGAAGCGGAGGAGCCGCCGGCAAGCCTGTCGTTCCTCCCAGACCACCGAGGTCACTAGTGGACTCCGCACAACCTAGAAGAAATATGGGTGAGTCAACAGAATCAATAGAAACCATCGCATTTCAGTGACCAAAAATCAAGCTAAATAAAGAAGGTCCATTAACCGAAAATTTGCGTCGTTCAATGCCCTAGCAGGCCAATGTTTGTAATGTTTCGTCGCACAATAGATTCTTCCGTGAACTTACTTTAATACTATTTATTATTTCAAATTAATGTAATCCGATTGTGAAATGAACCATAAGCACTTCTCTATAGGACCGTAAGCAAATCTGCAGTCCTGTAAGGAAACCACTGGGTGTTTAAAGGTTAATTGATTTTGGTGGATTTCAAAGAATATTTCAATACTCTTATATTGTATAGATGACCGGTTCTTCTTTATTTTTATGTAAACACATACAGAAGAATACCGCGATAGATGATAATAGTGATTATTAATTTTCATCTGTGGATTCTACGACGCTTACCATTCTACATATGGATAAGCGCTGCATGTGGAGTGTTGATCCGCCAACGTCATAGACTACAGCACTAGATTCACGCATCATCCGTATTGTTACGGGAATTTACTATGAATGGGTGGTCTTCACGGGACGACTTTCGTCTACCACCAATTTTAATTAATAGGCTATGACTTGCATTTTACGGGTGAGGGATCAAATCACACCAACCGGCAGTATTTATAGAGTTTATAAATCAATTAAAAATCATTTATTTTAATCTCCGTTGGGGAATCGTAGCCACGACTTTCGGTTTGAGAAGCTAACGCTTTAACTACTAAGACCACCCATTCTTACTAAATTCCCGTAGTAATAAGAATGATGCGTGAATGTCGGGCTGTATTCTATGACGTTGGCGGATCAGTATGTGCGTATATGTTGGGAACTTCGCATAAATTTTAATATACTGTTTGTAGGTCGAAGTGGCAGCGATCGAGACCTTTCAAGCAAAGCTCGGGAAGTGACGCATCGACTGACGGCAGGAGCTCTGCCCTCCAGGAAGCACTCCGCCCCCAGCATGGACTCCCAGCACCGGGCAAGGTGATATAACCTCACATTACTCATCATAATCATACCATGTCCACTCCCCTAACTGGAGCAAATTCCATTCACGAACTGCATCCCATGTCAGCTCTGCCACCCGCAGCTCCGCCGAGTATATTCTATTGACATCCTCGCTTACTCAAAGGAGTCATCGGGACGAGTGGTGGATGGATAGAGAACTAATTGGTATTTCGGAATGAAATGACCATTTTTTTTGCGTCACTTTGACGTCAGTTTGTCAACGATCGGCGTTTAGTTAGCACGTCGTGGTTGGTATCATTTTGAAGCTCTATTAGTACTCTTTCTATTGTGACGTTTTTTTTTTACTTTTTCAGTGACTCCCCTAGTATGTCAGCAACTGGCCCAGCAGCTAACTAAACTGACGGCGAGGATAGTTCAGATGTACAGCACACTGGGCAGCCCAACTGGACAGCTGTCACAGCCTGAAGCTCAACCTGACATGCTGCAAGGTATACTATCTTCTTTAACCCTTGCTATTGGATGATATCTATTTCCTATGACTGGACTCTAATAATGAGAATATCCATGTAACATACAATAGATACTGAGTGAACAATGTTTGTATTCCTCCATAATATTATTAAGTATTAAATAAAATTATAATAATGTATAGTTAGTCATTTGTAGCCATGGAAATAAATCATTCGTGGAATAATCGGGCTGTGCACAGGTTTCCTCATGTGCGTTAATTGCTTAGTACTTATGTTTTACTTATTTAACCCGGTTGCTCATATTTGTGTCAAACGTTCCAGGTCTGGAAGCTGCCATGTTGGAGGCGCAAAAGATGTTGTCTATGGCCACGGCCGGCAGATCTCCTCCAGTCCCGGCCACGGCCCGCGTCAATGGGACGTCCTCCAGGCAGCTGCATCCTGATTCATCATCGTCACCAATCAAGAGGGACGTCTCCAGCATCACAAGGAAGCTAGACGAACTGGTATCCAAAGGTAATCTATTTTTCATAGATTTAATCAATTTATAATTGTAGAATTAACTTTAATTAAAAAAATAATAAATTAAAAATATTTAGTTTTGATTCACAATTTATTTTAACGATTACATGTTTCAGCCTTCCTGAAAACCATCTTCAATATATTATACTCTTCCAGCATCTGTGTTTCCTCCTTCCTACAATCTGAATCTCTTCAGGAAACAGATAAATATACAGTTGCAATCTCCCCAACCCACACACAAACACGAACACAACACGCGTTTTCCGCATGCAGCGTCCAGCCTCCCTGGCTGAGCGTCATAAAGTGCACTGGTCATGAACGGCTGTGATCTCTTATTCGATTGAATTATATTGAATATTTTATTTTTCCAGGGTTGCCTACAAAGAATGGCGAGATGAACCAGGGCCAGGCGATGTCAGTCATGAGCGAGTACTCCGACGTCCTTGTGGACATGGTGAAGTACTCCAGTAGCAACAACAACGGGAATGGCAATGGGAAAAGCAAGGGAAGCGGCTACGGGCCCGACGCGGCGCACGACAGCTAGTGCCGGCCGCCACCTTGCTGCGCGCAGAGGCGGAGGCCATCTTGTGCATGAACACGGAGCCGCCATCTTGTGCACAGAGACTCCCGCCATCACACGTACATGTAAAAGGCTGCCATATTGTGAATGAAGATTGGTATTGTGTTAGAAATAAGGCCGCGCCATTTTGTAATCAAAAAAACGGCCGCCATTTTATGAAAGAAGACAGATAATATTTTGTGTAAAAAATGGAATCCATGTTGTGATCAAAGACGACGGCCATTTTATGATCAAAGCTGGCCGTCATTTTGTAATCGATTGCGACCACCATTTTGTAATCGAAGCAGCCGGTGAGATCCAAAATGGACACCATTTTGTGATCAAAAACGGCCACCATCCTGTGATCGAAGTCGCCCGCCATTTTATGATCAAAGTTGGCGGTCATTTTGTAATCGATTGCGACCACCATTTTGTAATCAAAGCAGCCGGTGTGATCCAAGATGGACGCCATTTTTTGATCGAAGATAGCCGTTGTGATCAAAGACGACCGTTGTGATCGAAAATGGGCGCCATTTTATGATCAAAGATGGCCGCCATTTTGTGATCAAAGGCAGGCACCATTTTACGATTGAAGACGGCCGCCGTTTTGTAATCCAAAATGGCCGCCATTTTCGATCAAACACGGCTGCCATCTTGCAAAGCGTTTGTTTGCGTGGCAATTGTATGTCTTGTGAGGACAAAATGGATGAATGTAATAGTAAAGATGTTGTATATCGTGTTGTAGAAATTCAACAATGGAAAATTCTACATCAATGCATTTTGAAAATCACCATTTCTATTTAGTAATTGTTTTTTTAATTCATATTTTTTTCCTGTATGCTTAAGGCAGCTGTAAATCATTATTCACACTTTCAATGACGACATAACGCCATATATATATATAATCGTGTCGGAAACATCAAAGTCAGATCCTGTCTGCCCAGAAGTAGGCTTGTCGATGGCATTACTCCCGGCCATCATCAGATCTTCCTGGGTGCAGCCGCTCGGACACAGTGCACACTCCAGAATGTGTGACAGGGTCTGCTCCACGCCGCAGTCACATTCAGTCGGCCCGCTGTAAAACTGCCAGGCTTTCATTTGTGTCCTCGTCTTGCATCCTCCGGTCGCAAGTCTGTTAAGAGGCACCTCCATATATTCCACCCCTGGTCGTGTCCAGGGGCTAGGTCCTCTTTCGGAGCAATCCATGTATTCCCCTCAGTTGCGCTTCTCCACATGTTCAGCCGCGGGGTGGCCTCAGGTATCACCATTGTCCGTTTTCGACTGTTGGATGCCATTTTTGTGGGATTGTTTCACAAATCATACCATTAATTTTTTTTGCAATGCACAATCTGGATCTTTTCAAGAAACAGATATATATATACACTTGCAATCTCCCCAACCTAAGCAGCGTCCAGTCATCTAAGACTTAAGCTTCACAGATTCACTGGTCTTGACTGGTTATGCTCTTATGCGTCTGCTTAAAAAATGTGTTTTTAATTGAAAGAGTGCATATATATTATCACTAAAGTTAGTATTGTGGCTTTTGGGTTAAGCCGTGTGTGGCGTATTGTTTAGATCCAATATTTCGACCGCCATTACAGGGGTCGCTTCTTCAGGGTTAACTACCAACACAAATTAGTTGACCCTGAAGAAGACCCCTGCAATGGCGGCCGAAGTATTGGATCTAAACAATTCGCCACGCACGGCTAAACCTAAAATCCACATTACCATAACTAAAGTTATCGAAAATTTGTAAAATCTATTATGTAATCATGATATCTTCAAAAATATGTAAAATGCATTGAATTGTAGTTCAGATGAATCCAGGTGTGAATTGAAAAATTCGAATTTTAAAAAATTCCAAAAAAATACAAGAATTACATGTGAATGTTTTATGTTTGAATTTTGCGAATGGAATGGAACATTAGTGCGGGAAATTTAACAAGTGACTCTACAAATAGTGATTAGTTTTAACAAAATCGGTAATATAATAATAATCATGTTAAATAAAATGTTAATTTAAAATAAAAATGTAATAATGCCATCATCTTATATAATTTAATGAATAATAATTAATAATAATAAAAAAAACATTTTTAATAATATTTAATAATTAATTATTGATATTCAATATCGCGAAACGTGTTGAAACGAAATTGAAAATTTCGAAAAAAAAAAAGAATGTTTTTTTTTTCGTTTTTCAATTGTTGAATTTTTAAAAACAAAAATGTGTTGTTTCTTTGTAATGTTTGTGATTGTGGTTGTTAAAAAAACAATGTAGGAATTGAATTATGGCTGATGTATTTTTGATGATAAAAAAAGGATGCTCAAAATGGTACTAAAAATTTTAATTTGTGAAAATGTAGAAAACTAAAAAAATCATTGAAAAGATTTGAAAATAATTGTAGATGTCGTTATACAACAGTGGGTAGAGATAACCATCCAAGGTCGAATCAATCTTCTTCGTAGTATCTATCCGGTGGATTGGTTTGCAGCAACAAAATCTTGCATCTCGATCTGCACTCCTCTCGGTCCTCTGCAGTCCTCTTCAGCTCAGCATAAGAACTACAACTCAAGTCCTCGAACACTTGCTGCAAATACTTCCGTCTAGGCCGCCCTCTACAGTTTCTACCATCAACCATCCCTTCCACAATGCCGTGAAGAAGACCATCGTGACGCATGATATGATCGATCGCCTCTCTGAGATGGTTCTTACCAGGTGCCTATCCTCTTTGATTTTGCTGAGAACCTCATTGTTCGATGTGAAATTTATAGGAGTGAAATTTGTTAAGATCTCTACCTCTCTGTCTATACATTTTTTTAATTCATTAAAATGCATCAGTCATAATATTATAGCATGCGTTATTATAGCAGCATTACGTCTATCTTCTTCTGAAACATTGCCAACTGATATGTATTGCTATCTCTTCTATGTCTAGAGTATTTATATATTTGCCAATGAATATGAAAGTGGTGAAAGTCATGTTTCATTGGTTCTGAGATATTTAAAGGTTTGCATTTTGCTGTTGGTTGAAAACCAATGACAGTAACAACTTCATGATGTGTAAAATGATATATTTACAATTTTTAAATTCACGTTGGATGAAGATTATATTAATTCACAACAATTTGAACTGAAATTAATGAATAACTCTTTTTTTTTAATTTTTTGACTTGCGCCACTTTCATAATTATAGGCACGTCGGATATGTGGGTGTGTTGTAAACTGCAGATTGCTGAGAAAGAATTGTAATGCGTGTTAGGAAGGGATCACTGGAAATACACGGACATTCCGAACATACCTGTAGAAAGAAAAGAAATAAGTTTATTTTTTTTATTTTTTATTTCTTGACTTACGCCGCTTTCAAAAATAAGCGATTTTAAATCGGAAAAATAGGAACATTCATAGCTTATCCTCTTAATTAATTATAATTGAAGTAAAAAATTATAACAATTGAGATTTATTGGCTGAATACATTAAAAAAAACCATCTGGCAGCGCTCACGGAACGGGCATAGCTCCACTCTGGTTTCAAGTTCGAGTGCTACTGCCGCTAGTCGTGGTAATGGCCGGAGTGCCCTACTCCCACTCTCTTCCCTCTTCCTTCACAGTGAAGTATGAAAGAGTGAAATGCGAATATAGTGTCGCGCCTCCCGCACAAGGTCGAGGCAATTTTTTAAATCAATGCGTAAATATATTATGGAGGAATACCTTATATCTTATCCTTGTATTTATTATATTTATAGATATATTGATGGTTATTAGAAGCCATGTGTAGAAGATACACATCACAGGGAAGGAAATGTTAAAAATCAATGTGAATTAGATAGACGTAAAACTGTTGTAATATTTTATTTTTTCAACTGATATGTCATTTCTGTATATACTAATTGCAAGCTCTAATCGGGTTGAAACTCTTCTAAGGGTAATATTCATTTACATGAATCCCATATATATATAGATTTAGTATATTATGAACGGCATTACCCGGCTATACTAGTTAGACATGTCATTAGTTCTGCTTGTAATGTAAGTGCGTTGTGAATCGTTTCTTGTATTAGGTCTTATAGAGGAGTAAGAGCAGTTAAAAGACATAACAACTATTGTATGTGTAATCGTATCGATTAATTTTTAACACTCACCTAACCAAAATGTTATTAAAAACAAATACACAGTGGTACCTCGACATACTAGTTTAATTCGTTCCGCAACCTTGCTTGTATCTCAAATTACTCGTATCTCAAAGCAAATTTTCCCATTGAAATGAATTCATCTTCGTAGAATAAATCTGATGGATTGATTTGCAGCAACAGAATCTTGCATCTCGATCTCCATTCCTATCGGTCATCGGCAACCCTCTTCAGCTCAGCATAAGAGCTACAACTCCCGTGTAGGGTTCCCTCTACAGTTTCTACCCTCAACTATCCCGTCCACAATGTCGTGAAAAGATCATCGTGGCGCATGATGTGACCGATCGCCTCACTGAGATGGTTCTTACTAGGTGCCCATCTTCCTTGATTATGCTGAGAACCTCATTGTTCGTGACGTGGTCTCTACAAGAAATTCCGAGAATTATTCTGTATGACCACATCGCAAAGGCCTCTCTAGTCTTTTTTTATCACTTTCAGATAAGCACCATGTCTCAATGAATTGAAATGAATTGAAATGCCATTAATCCGTTACAGCCACAAAACGTCAACCCATTATGTTATGTGTTTTTGAATATATACGAAAAATCATATGTTGGGTCACTCGTATGTCAAGGAACCACTGTATGTATGTTTCAATTGCTTGAATGTTATGTATGTGTATATTATATATATATGTTTGTCATTATTTGTGAGGTCTTTTTTTAAATATTTTGTATAGACATTGTTATGTTGTAATCAATTGTTTTTTTAAATAGATATCTCGATTGTGAACGACGCCATTTTGATTTGTAATAATTTTCTGGCATCTGTGTTTCCTTGCACATCAATCTCTTTACAAAAAACACATGAGAATACCGACAGATTGTGATATTAATTCTGAAGTCTCATCTTTTTAATTCTATGTCACTTTCATTGTTACATGTGGTTAAGCGCTGCATGTGGAGCGTTGATCCGCCAACGTCATAGACTACAGCCCGAGATTCACGCATCACCTTTATTATTATGGAAATTTACTATGAATGGGTGTTCTTCACGGGACGACTTTCGTCTACCGCCGTTTTTAATTAATAGGCAATGACTGGCATTTTACAGGTGAGGAATAAAAATCACAACCAACCGGGGGGTATTTTAGAGTTCGAAAATCAATTTGTTTTATTTTTTTTAACTTTGTCGGGGATCGAAGCCACGACCTTTGGCTTGCAAAGCAAACGCTTTGACCGTTGAGCTATACCCGCCGGCAAGATGAATTGACGACATCAGAAAAATATCAGGAGTAGCCTGAATGCGGAAAGCGGAGGATCGAAGAGGATGAGACTCATGCGGGAGGCCTAACGAACACAGGCTGATGGCAATGAATCATAAACCAGTGCCTTTTAAACATTTGCAATTAAATAGTAGTCGTATACAGTCGAGATGTTTTTAGTCTAAGTTTTGGAAACATTGATTTATTTAACGAAAAATTGTATTCATATATATTTTTTATATTAATACTGTATGTTAAAAGGACGCAAGTGCCTCAAAATTGTTTTCTATCTTTTCGTGTCACGTAGATGTAATTTTTTTTTTGGTACTTGTGTCGTGTTTATATTTCCAGTGATTTAAATTTTGTAAATCAATTTTCGTATTGACTTAGTCTAACAAAGCTAATGACTATTTATTTATTTTTTAAATTTAATTAAAGCACAATTAAAGAAAACGTTTAAAAGATTTGTATTTTTTAAGAATATCTAATCTCCATAAAAAAAAAAAAGATTATTGAACGCCCAAAAAATTGTCTGATACTACAGCCTCAGTCTATACAGGTTCGCAGACTCTTGCCCTGGAGGCTCTCGGAATCATCTATGTTCCCATGTGGACCTCAGAGTATACAGGTGTTCTGGGACAAGGCATTGACAATTTGAGCTGACAGAACTCTTGAAAATGGGAATTTTCTGTGTATATATGGGCCAACCTCGTGCCGTTGGTTGAGTTGAGCCACACATTAAAACCAAAAGACAAAATAATTATCCGAACTGTTTAAAAAGATTGCTTAAATATGCATAAACATACATTTGATAGTACAGTTACCTTTTCATCAAGCATCTTGTCATTGGAAACTGCTGGAAACTATGCACATAATGTACTTGGCGGAGCTTCGTGAGCGGAGATGACGTTAAGGTTAATTTGTGTCAAGCAGATTTAAAAGAAGATGTGAAAGTGCTCTGAATATCTGTCTTCATAGTATCAATCCTGTGAATTGGTTCGCAGCAACAAAATCTTGCTTCTCGATCTCCACTCTTCTTGATCTTCTGCAACCCTCTTTAGCTCAGCATAAGAGCTGCCAGAAAACTTCTAGTATAGAAGACTCGAGACTTAAAAAGAATGCGACTGTAGTATCCAAGACATTTTTGGGTGATTCTTTTTTTTTTTAAGAAAATCAAACGATTAGACCTACGATCCCAAAACATGAACCATTAGGTTCTAAAGAGCAAAATTTATCACCTTATTTTTTAAGAAATACACTTTTTTTTTATTTGTAATAGAATAATCAAAACCAATTGAAAAACTATTTGACATACAGAGAGCGGCAAAAAATATTTGACGGTTTTCTTCGTTGTTTTGATTTAAAAACCGTCAGACCTTTTTGCCGCTGTATTTTATGTTTTTTACACAAATTTTTTTTGCAACTCAAGAAAAAAACACCAACAAGTAATTATTGTAATGAAACAAAGATCAAGATTATTTAATGGTGTGTTCTTCTGTATGAGTTTAAAAATGTAATGTATGTCAAATAGTTTTAGGTCCGCCATAATATGAAAGTATTTTTGATGATATTTATTTATTAACAAAAAAAAATTGTGAATATTTAACACAATTGTTTTTGTGATATGAATTTTTTAAACACGTTTATATATGGGAATTGTTATATACGTAGGATATGGCAACACTGGAATTGTTTTTCACCAATGTTTCAAATCTACAGGCGAAATAATGAAAATAATAAAAAAAAACTTTGTAAAAACTACTTATTATCAATTATTTATTAGTCCAACGAATTCGATGACAACAACACCTTCTTCGGGACAATCTTTAAACTGATCATAAATTAATGTTGTAGTTTTAAGTGTATGCTGAAGAAGGTGTGCTGTAATTGAAATCTCTAATAAAAAATTAAAACTCAGTGGTTTATTATGGTGTTACGACCTATCATCTCCAGACATTTCCAAAGTTTGGACTATTTGGTCCTAAGAAGCGGCTCAATTAAAAATTAAATCTATAATTTATTTAAACAAATCATTGTTTTGGTGTACCGCAACTATACACACAATGTATTTGGTTAAACAAACTCATTTGTGATGGTGATATGCTCCGAATGGAGAGCATACATTGTAAATAATAGGAGTACCGGAAAAGAATGTCGTTTTTTTAGTGGTTTTGAGTGGTCAGTTGTGCTTCGGCAGTCGAACTTTTACAACGTGTTCTGTGTTGTTTCTCTGACCACGCATACCTGGAGTGTACTGGGACTTTTAAACAAAAAGAAATACAACCCTATATACAATGGAGAGCTTTGTACCGAATGAGAAATTTATTCGAAATATTAGGCTTTACCATTTCATGGAGATAGAGAGTGCAACACGTGCTATACATTTATGATTTACTGGGAGATATTTTGAATATGCGTATATTACCATTTATATTTATTAAATGGACGATTTTTTTTTTTATTAAAAAAATTACATTCTTTTCCGGTACACCTAATATGATGAATAACTGATAATGGCCTAAATTGCATCTTACAATAATATTATTTTGGGGCTAGGAAGTATACCTATTTTTATTTATTTATTTTGAGGAAGATACGTCTTGACTCCAAAAGCGCGTTACTCATTTGACTAAGCTATGTCTTCAACTGACTAACGGAAAATTCCATGGCCACAGCGTCATTTGAGCTTACCTCCAACACCTCACCACAACTCAAAGCGCCTTGCTTGAAAGTAGGGATACATCGTTGCCCCACCCCGTACTTGTAAAACATTGTAAAAAAGTGATGCTTCATATTGAAAGATCACTTTCGAACCTAACAAAAGGAATTGAATTTTTCTCTACATTACCTGATACTATGAAATAATAATATCGCACGTTTTTTTTGTACAAGTTAATATTTTCCTTCAAAAAATATATGTTCTGTGAGGCGGTCTGTAGGTCTCCACGGTCGCACAACAGTGACACTCCCTACCGCTAGAGGTTGTCCTTTATTCTACTAACTCCGGTTCTTAATCTGTTCAGGGATTTCCAGGTCCGCCATTCAAGGTTCTTGCCAGTTGAGAGGCCTTCCTTTGGAGTAATGAAATCCTCTGATGCGACTTGTTGCCAGAGCTGGAGTCTGGATGTTGGGGGTATCTGATTATACAAGCAGTGGGACGGATGGTTGATTGCTTTACGCATTTCTTCGGCGCATATGACTTTGCGTGCTATGTTTGGTGGTGCGATACCAGCCAAGGGGTATAGTTTAGAAATGGGTGTTGGTTTGAGGCAGCCTGTGACGACTCTGCATGCATCATTCAGGGCAGTATCCACTTGATTGCAGTGAGCTGATCGATCCCATACCGGTGCAGCATATTCTCCGGACTTCTTATGTTATTAACTATTTATGGGCACATATATTTGTTTTTGAAAATATTACTATAGTAGATTTATCGTAAAAAAAAAATGTAATTCACACACATAAAGGAACTACAAGGAATTGACCTTTTAACTCTAGGAACATTACCAAATGTTTTTTGTTAATTTTGCTTCAATTTCAATAATGTGGTTCAAAAACATATAAAAATATGCTGAAGGCTTAATTTTTTTTCATAATTCTAATAGCTATATTTTCATCAGTGTCACGACATATCGTCCTCAGACAATTCGTTCAGCGGCTCATCGGTAACGACGTGGGGCGCACGGGACGTTTGGCGCACGGGCAACTGGTGCACTGGATGTCTGACTCACCTTACTTATCAAATATTATGAGTCAAGTATAAAGCCGGTCTCGCTTCCAAAAAACTAGTTGTGTTATATAGATCACTGAGGTATTTCAACGATAAACAACTTCTTCTATATAAAGAGCAAATCCGCCCTATCCTTGAATACAAGTCACTTATGTGTTGAGACACAAAATACCTTCTAAACTTAATAGACTCAGTTCAAAGAAGAGCAATTCATGCAATCAATGCTTTCTACCGTTATTACCACGGTCGCTGCTCTTCTGAACTTAAAGAACTAATCCCTCCTGCACCCACCCACAACCGAAAAACTCGTCTTACACTTGCCGAACATCCATACACGGTTAATGTGTGTCGACCAAGAACTGGCAGTTTCTAAAGTTCCTTCCTTAATGCCACTGATAAGCTTTGAAATCCTCTTCCAGCGTCTGTGTTTCCTTCTTCCTACAATTTAGATCTCTTCAAGAAACAAATAAATATACACTTGCAATCTTCCCAACCGAATGCAGCATCTAGCCTCCTTGGCTGAACGTCATAGATTGCACTGGTCTTGACCGGCTGTGCTCTCCTGAATTAGATAACATAAAAAAAAAGGATTTGTCCAGTGATCGTAGAGTCTAGAAGAGATCCATAGGTCCCGTGAACGAAATAACCTAGGTTAGGTTAGCGAGACGTCCAGTGCACCAGTTGTCCTGTGTAAAAAATGTACCTTGTAATAGACGTCCAGTGCGCCCCACATCGTTACCGATGAGTCATTAAACGAATTGTCTGTGAACGAAATGTGACGAAACCAATTATATTTCTTTCTACAAATCTATTTCCCATCTGCTCTTTTTTTTCTATGAATTTCTCCATTTTAAACACAATTTTCTTGATTATTTCTACACCTACTATATTTCAAACTATTTTCCAAACATTTTGTTCTAAAAAAATTTTTTTTTACTTACATATTTTTTTTTTTACTTACATATATTTTTTTATTATTTGATAAGTACTGATCATTAAAATACTGATTTATAAGTTTAAAATGTGAAGAGATTATATAATGAAAAAAAAACCTATTATTTAGTCAATTTTAATGTCATTTTATTCCTTTATGATAAATCTACTATAGTAAAAGAACAAAGGCGAATATTTTTGATTGCCATTTTTTTTTTGTTATGTAAACACATACAGGACAATACCGACCGATAGTGATAGTAATTCTGAATTCTCACCTGTGAAATTCTGTGACGCTTACCATGCTGCATATGACTAAACGCTGCATTTAGAGTGTTGAAAAATAAGAACATTCATAGCCAATCCCCCTTAATTAATTATAATTGAAGTAAAAAATGAAAATATTAAAAAACCATCTGGCAACGCTCACGAAGCGGGCATAGGTCCACTCTGGTTTCAAGCTCGAGAGCTACTGCCGCTAGTCGTGGAAGTGGCCGGAATGGCCCTCTCCTACTCTCTTCCCTCTTCCTTCACAGTAAAATATGAAAGAGTGAGATGCGAATATAGTGTATCCTTTAGCTATCAGATGATGCATAAAAACTATTATATTTAACAAAATTTCATTATGTAACTCCATACATGTGGCGGCATTGACACATGTGGCTTACAGAAAAATCGCTCCTGTGACGAAACCTAACGATATTTATTTACACGCTTTACAAATTCCTGTAAAGATTACATGTACGTTGATAAAGGGAATGTCTGCACTTCCAATTTCCTGCCGTAGATGTCACAATGAGTACTGAAAGTAGCAAAACGATATATCATGTCAACCCACGTCAATGATCGGGGAATCTTTGACGGCATTTGCCGACGATCGATGCAAATCGGTTAAGGATTATGTATATTTAAAAAATATTGACTTGTACGAAAAAAACACTGATATTATTACCTTACTACTTATAATATTATATATAAAATAACTATTTATTTATTTATATATATATTTAATATGTATTTACATAGTTTTCTGCTTAAAGTAATTATTGTCGAATTGAATTTGTATTTATATATATGTAACAATGCTTACCATAATTCCATATAAAAAAGATTCACCAAAAATGATAGTTTTTAAGAGTTATATAACAGAACAATAAATAACAAATCCACAAAACAACAATGTATGTTATACAGGTAGCGGCAAAAAGATCTGACAGTTAGATTACTTGAGATGCGTCAGATCTTTTTGCCGCTCCCCGTATTATGCGAATCATTTTTTATTGCATGTATTATATAGATTATTTATTGTAATTTTTAAACAATTGTTTTCTTTACATGATTTGAATCTGTTAGATACTTGTTCAAACAAATTTGTGACATTTTAACCTCAATACAAGTATACCAACCGGCGGGTATAGCTCAATGGTCAATGCGTTTGCTTTACAAGCCATGGGTTCGTTCCACGGCGGAGATTAAAAAAAAAAGTGTTTTTAATCGTTTCTGAGCTCTAAAATACCACCAGTTGGTGTGAATTTGATCCCTCACGCATAAAATGCCAGTCATAGCCTATTTATCAAAATTTGTGGTAGACAAAAGTCGTCCCGTGAAGACCACCCATTCATAGTAAATTCCTGTAATAATGAGGATGGTGCGTGAATCTCGGGCTTTAGTCTATGACTTAGATCATCACTCTACATGCAGCGCTTAGCCGTATGTACCATGGTAAGCGTCATAGAATTCCACATATGAAACTTCAGAATAACTATCATCATCTGTCGTTTTGCTCCTGAATGTGTTTATATAACAAAAAAATAGGTAAAAATTATTTTATTAATTTTACCATCAAAGCAATGTTTGTAATGACGTGAGTGGATTAGCAAAATTCATAAACAGGTACAATTTTTAAAACAATTACGAAAAAATGCTTGTCATGCTTTTTTTGGTATTAGAATGTCACACAGCGACCAAAAAATATGCAAATTTTCCGCCTTTAAAATATAACCTATAAATTTATTCGTATACATTTAACCCTTTATTTACTGAATTATGAAAGAATTTATTTACTTTACTGATTCTTTTTATACGAATAAGTGTTGATAGGATATAGAAAAAAATCAAGATAAATCATTTTTCTTTTCCAAAATAATCACTTATTTCACAGTTTTATGAATTCGACTTCAGTAAATAAAGTGTTAAAAAAAAATTACCGAAATTAACAAAATTATGTTCAATAAGCAGGTATTTTTAGAATTTATTTTTTACATACATTATTTTTAATTCTTTTTCGTACCATTTTTTGTTGTATGTAAGGAATGTTTGTTTTTGTTTAAATTGTTTGAAATGTAAGAATGATTAACAATTGAACACGCATTAGAAAAAAAAGAGAGAAAATATTACTTTTAAATACATCTGCTATGAAAGCGATGTCAAATTATTTATACCCAGTATCTGGCAACATCGATAAACCGTGTGTTGTCCAGCATTAAGTCTTGGGATGTGCAGCTTTTGGGCACAAGGAGCAGGATCTTAGGTGTGAGGCGGTCTGCAGGTCTCCACAGTCGCACAACAGTGACTTTCGCTTCCGAAGCATTCCCTACCGCTCGAGGTTGTCCTTTGTTCTACCTACTCCGGTTTTTTCTTGTTCATGGATTTCCAGGTACGCCAGTCAAGGTTCTTGCCAATATGGAGGCCTTCTTTGGAGCAATGAAATCCTCTGATGCGACTTGGAGTCTCTCAGTTTCTGGGCCGGATGTGAGAGGTTGTGTGGATCTCAGAAAGCTGCTTCGTGACTTCTGGTCTGGGTGTTGGGGGTATCTGATTATACAAGCAGTGGGACGGTTGGTTGATTGCCTTACGCATTTCTTCGGCGCATATGACTTTTCGTGTTATGTTCAGTGGTGCGATACCAGCCAAAGGGTATAGTTTTGAAATGGGTGTTGGTTTGAGGCAGCCGGTGACGACTCTGCATGCATCATTCAGGGCAGTATCTACTTGATAACAATAGGCTATGACTGTCATTTCACTAAACCCACAATATTATTGTTAAATCAGTATTTGCATAGCGCTTTTTTATGACCTCCTGGTCATTCCGGCAGCGCTTCTTTGCCTCTCTGAGTATAAAGGTGGGTCTTGAGTCTGCTTCTGAAGGATGCCTCCGTTTTAAGAGAACTCATGCTTTCCGGCAGCGAGTTCCAGGCCATTGGTGTGCCACGTAGCTGAAAGCACGATTTACAAAGACCGTGCTAGGACAACTTCCCGTCAGCTGCAGGGTGCTTCTATTTGCTCTGGCCGATCTGAGCGTGTCTCCACTCGCGTTTATCTCCGAAGGCTTGATCATCATCAGCCTGTGTCCATCCACTGTTGAACGTAGGCCTCCCGCACGAGTCTCCATCCTCTTCGATCCTCCGCCTTCCGCATCCAGGTCACTCCTGCTATTTTTCTTATGTCGTTACTCCATCTTGTAGGATGTCGGCCAATGCTTCGTTTGCCAGTTTTTGGGCGTCATTCCAATACTTTCCTTCCCCATAGACCGTCGTCTCTTCAACACATGTCACTTTGCCACTTGTATGTGCCTATTTGTTGGTTAGCATCCACTACTTGAGTTCTTCTGCATATTTCCTCGTTTCGGATTCTACCTTTTAGTGACACTCCTCTCATGAATCTCCCTCATAGCACGCTGGGTGACTTTTATTTTATGGGTAAGACTAGCTGTTAGATTCCACGTCTCCAAGGCTTGATCAGTTCTATCAAATTATATTTATATGTCAAATATTCGTTTCGGTAAGCAAACGCTTATGCTATTAAGCTATACTCGTCGTTGATCCAAATCAAATATTTTTATTTTTTAATAAGTGATCTATTTTTCTTTTCATTTTTCTCTTGTGTGTGTCAATATTGATGTGTGTTGTATGCAATTTCGTTACAGTGTGTGTCTGGTTGAGTTGTACTCATTATTGTTAAACCATTATTGTATTTTTAATGATTTTTTGTACACAAGTGAATTACTAATTAAATATCGATGCTGTAATATATATAATTACTAGGAGTGAGAGGAGTGGAGGGGTTAGTGGGCCCACACGGTCCTCGCCAATAAAATTGTCCATTGTACGTTGGAATTAGAGTAAAAAATAAAAAATAAAATGACTGACATTAAACATGTTTGTTTTATTTGATATCAGCTTAACCCATTGACATCAGCATAATATATCACTTGCTGACTGGTACCGAAAACCTCGATATACAATCTTTCGTCTCTTATTTCTGTGCACTTGATTGTGTACATGTATGTGTCGCCATATTGGCATTTTGGACAAGTCCGGTCACGGGTGTGACGTTAGTTATAGAGATCGCCACTTGCGGCGCTGGGTGTCGCCAACCACGGCGCAGTGCCCGAGTCAGTAGTTGTCCCCCGACCGTAACTAGTGTCTGAATGATGTGACTAGGTCCGGGTCAGAAGTTTGTAAATTTATCGAAATATATATGTCAATGTGCTTCAGAAAAAGTCTCTGTGTTGTTAATCTGCTCCTCATCCTGCCACCACGCGATTGAATAACGTCTTTGTAGAGAGGAGGATGTTACCATAACGCCCAAACGGAAACTACAAGTGGCAAATATTTTTAAGGTAATTTATTACATGAGCATAGAGCATAGAAACGTATTTCAAAAGTTTTTTTTTTTGGAAAATTTTAAGACTTCGAAAATACAGGTGTGTACTCGGCTGTGTATAAGGGCGGATAAGGGTGAAACTTTTCAAAATAAGGTCACTCTTCCACATACTATTGTCGTGAAAGCTCGCAAGGAAAGCCACCAGCGACCTAAGTTAACATCAATATTATCATAACTCTTATGTCGATTTTTTGTGCTCTGAACAAAACACTTTTTTCTAACTAACTTCTTAGGTTATCACGGCCAGATTTGATATTGTGGCTTGTGGGTTTAGCCGTGTATGGCGAATTTCTTCTCTCCGATATTTCGACCGCCATTGCAGGGGTCTTCTTCAGGGTTGATGACTTTGTTGTGAGTTGGTGTCAGGAGGTAGTTCAGCCGTCAGCCTAACGTACCTCCCCGAGCGTCATGTCGGGTAATCGTGTACGGTGGATATGTTCTAAGAAGAGTACCTCCACGAACGTCATGTCGGACTGTGGTTGTCCTTTCTTGTATGTGTATGCTTTTGAGTATGTGCTAGAGGCGGAAGCCATGCTGTTTTGAGAATCAAGCCGTCATCCCTGTTGATGTTGATGGGATGTCTTTTGATTTCAATGGCTTCCCTTACTAGGCGTTTTCTGTTATCGAGTCAAAAACATCGATTAATTGATGAGAAAAATGTCATATAAGATGATATTTCCTGTGAATTCGAATGTATGTATCAATTGTTGAAATACATTTTGCTTTGTTTATCATTTGTAATAAGCCCCTTATGTCGTAATTCGATACTACAAATATGCAAGTGCACTAGTTAGGTACCTAAAACCAAGACTATCCCGTTGTAAACGCGGCTTAGTTATAATAGACGTGATTAGTTGCCTTTTAAACCTTGTAGTTAGTCTCCCCATTTTATTCTGTCACTTGTAATGAAGTGCTCGAGTTGTGATTGTTTTGTAATTGCAAGGGAGGCTGACATTTAGTTTAGTCGAGTTATTTAGTAGGGGCACAACACGCTGTGGGACTGTCAACTCCTCTTGTTAGAAAGAGGGGTCCTTTTTTTATGGAAAATGCTGTACAACGCGCACCTTATGACTATAAAAATAAGCTTGTTTAATGGTGCATTTAGATCAAACGAACGTAGAACGAGTACACGAGCAAAAATGCTCATTTTTCGTTTGTATATAGTGCTTATACCAAATATATGGAGGTCCCTTAACAGACTTCGGACCGGAGTAAGCAAGACGAGAACACAAATGAAAGCCTGCCAGTTTTACAGCGGACCGACTGAACGTGACTGCGGCGTGGAGCAGATCCTGTCACACAAATGTGCAGCGAATGTAAATAAAACAATGTTATTATTCATATATCTATCCATTCAATTCATTTAATTCCGAACATTACCCAACTCTTTTTCTTCTAGGGATGCTTTTTTTCCATTCGATAGAGTCCCGGAGGAAAATTGCTGCACTCAAACATTCATTCCTTCTTCTTCGCGGTTCAATTCACAACCCTGGGATTCTTGAATGTTTTAACTTCTATGTTCCAGATAGGTACACCCGTGCTCGTAGCCATCCATTGTTTTTGATCCCAGTCGATGCTTGTGGAGCTTCAAGCACTCAATTTGGTACAACGGCAATGTCGCTCCTAAATGGCCTACCAGCACACCTCGATCCATTTCTTACATCCTTTTCCTCTTTTGTCTCCTGTATTGTTCTCCTTGATCTCTGTGATCTTTGACACGTGTCATCTTCTTAATCTTTTGTGTTATTTTTATTTTTTATTATTTTCTCTATTTATTGTATATTTATGTTTACTCTATGTTTCTAAATATTTGTAAAAAAAAAATGGAATTTCGATTCTGTATATAAATTAATAAATAAATTAGCATCTCCTTTAAATGGTGCATTCGGTCGTCACGAATTGCCGCAACAAAGCTCTGTCAGCCGTCAAGAATCTTTTTTTATCAATTCAATCAATTTATTTTACATTTAAAATATTATATTTTGGTTATTTAGTTTTTAAACAATGAAAAATAACCTAATTATTTCTACAAATAAAGTCGTGGAGCTCATTTTTTACTTATATGTAAAAACAACGTACAATAAATAAATTTGTAAATATATATTTTAAAATCAACCATTGAATATTGATTTAATGTTACTTATTTATTAACCTGAGTCATGAACTTATAAATATACCTACCAATAACAAAAAATACCTACCAACAAAAACGAATGTTCTAAATTTTGAATTTTTCTTGTAACACGATTATGTTTTCTTTGAACTGTAAAAAGTGACTGATTTTAAACAAGTGTTTTTCATTTTCTAACCGTGAAAAGAAATCTAAGTTATCATCACGCAAAAATAATTGATAAAATAATTTAAATATACCATAAAAATAACACGAGAGCAGTATTTATATTTTATTAGTAATGTGCCTTTGATATGTGGTCGTACAGAAGAATTCTCGGAATTTCCTGGAGAGACCACGTCACGAACAATGAGGTTCTCAGCATAATCAAGAAGGATAGGCACCTAGTAAGAACCATCTCAGAGAGGCGATCGGTCACATCATGCGCCAAGATTGTCTTCTTCACGACATTGAGGAAGGAATGATTGAGGGTAGAGACTGCAAAGGGCGCCCTAGACGGGAATTTTCTCAGCAAGTGTTCGAGGACATGAGTTGTAGCTCTTATGCTGAGCTAAATAGGGTTGCACATGATCGAGAGGATTAGATATCGAGATACAAGATTTAGTTGCTGTAAACCAATCCACCGGATTGATACTACGAAGAAAAAGTGATGTGTTTTATTGCCTGGGATGTCTATACCAAAGAAAAATTAACTCGATTCTTGACTATTTAACTAAATAAATTATATTTAATAGAATACGTGTTTATAAACAGGTTAAAATACTGAAAAATCACTGAAAATATGTGCACAAGCCATTATTTATTCAAAGCAAACGTGTGAAACATTACAAATTTTGATAAACATCATTTATTTACGTAAATTCTCAGGAATCGTGCTATTTTTTTTTTTAGTATAACGAAATTGCGGCTGCTTGGTACTTTTACTACAACACTTTACTTTACTGCGCCACTCTTCACGTGAAGATCGTTCCTGTGTGGAAAAACACAAAGGAAATTGTGAAAAACGGAGAGAAATCTGCTAAGAGACGACGTTTTAGAAACATCCATACAGGGTGAGGCAGTCAAACTGCGCTTTTTATAATATTCTTCTACTTATATCATATTTCCCAGACCTTTGACCCTATTTCCATTGAAGGAACACAAATAGAGGCTGTAAACGACTATACCTATCTGGGACAAGTACTACAACTAGGACGAAGTAACTTCTTAAAACAAATCGACAGGCGTATACAACTGGGATGGGCAGCATTTGGAAAACTAAAGTAATTTTTAAATCGAAAATTCCGCAATGTCTTAAAACTAAGGCGTTTAACCAATGCATCCTCCCTGTATTAACTTGTGACGCAGAGATGTTGAATCTAACAGCAAGTCTTACATATAAAATAAAATTCAATCAGCGTGCTATGAAGAGATCAATGAGAGGAGTGTCGCTAAAAGATAGAATCCGAAATGAGGAAAAACGCAGAAGAACTAAAGTAGTGGAGGCTGCCCAACGAATAGGCACACTTAAATGGCAATGTGACATATCTGTCGAAGAGGCGACGTTCGATGGGGAAGAAATGTATTGTAAAGGCGCTCAAGAAGTGGCAAACGAAGCATTGGCCGACCCCCTGCAAGATGGACTGACGGCATAAGAAGAATAGCGGGAGTGACCTGAAGGCGGAGGATCGAAGAGGATGGAGACTCATGCGGCAGGCTTACGTTCAACAGTGGACGGATACAGGCTGATGATGACTTATATCCGTTTCACATATCACCAACACGCAGTTGTGCTTTATTCCTACATTCTTAGGTTCATCTGGTAACATATATAGTGGCCGATGGCCTCCACAGCAGGAGGCCAGGGACTTTAAGCCTTTCGCATCGGTTGTCGACATATGCCGTCAAAAATCCCTGACCGTTGACATCGGTTGCCGTGATATATCGTTTTGCTACTTTCAGTACTCATTGTGACATCTACGGTAAGAAATTGGAAGTGCAGTCATTCCCTTTATCAACCTACGTGTATTATTTACAGGAATCTGTAAATCATGTAAATAAATATCGTTAGGTTTCGTCACAGGAGCGATTTTTATATAAGCCACATGTGTCAATGCCACCACACGTATCGAGTTACATAATGATTATTTGTTTAATGTAATAGTTTTTTATGCATCATCTGATAGCTAAAGTATACAAGAACCAATGCGATCTATGAAAATAGACCAGATAAGTACATTTATGCTTCAAATACTAGTTTTAAGCAAAATAAATGGTTTGAAAAATTCACGCCGTATTGACAGTGTAATTTGTAGATGTCACAATGAGTACTGAAAGTAGCAAAACGATATATCGCGTCAACCGATGTCAACGTTCGGGGAATCTTTGACGGCGTATGCCGACAACCGATGCGAAAGTGTAAAGCAGAGATGACACGGAATGAGGCAAAGTACTCGCGTGTGTAATTATGATGATATTTTAAACGCAATCGATCATTTTTGATGGACCAGCGGGTAATGATTTAGTTAGCAAAAAAAAGCTTTTTTTTCTCACTCCACGTCTCGACCTGTGTCAAGCTGTGCACTCGAGGCATGAAGAGTCCTTGTGGAGGTTATGGAGAGTAGAGGTATAAGTATATCTTTAAAATAATGGCTTTGCCAGCAGGGGTGTGAGATTTTTTTAAATAATGTTTAGTTATATAGTTTGTGAGTATTTGAATGACTACACGTGAAAACTTTTTCTAAAGCGATTCCGGAACCAAATTCTGAAAACGTCACTTTTTATTGCTTAAGCAATAAAACTTCGATATAACAGACCTACGTTTCGTAGACTTCGCATATAACGGACAAATATATTTTTATTTCATGTAAACACATACAGGAGAATACCGACAGATGGTGACAGTGATGCTGAAGTCTTATCTGTGGATTCTATGACGCTAACCATCTTAAATATGGTTAGGCGCCGCATGTGGAGTGTCGATCCGCCAACGTCACAGACTACAGCCCGAGATTCACGCATCATCAATGAGTGGTCTTCACGGGACGACTTTCGCCTACCACCGATTTTAATTAATAGGCTATGAGTATCATTTTACGGGCGAGGGATCAAATTTACATCAACCGGTAGTATTTTAGAGCTCATAAATCGATTCATTTTTTTTTAATCTCCGCCAGGGATCGAACCTACGACCTTTGGCTTGTCAAGCAAACGCTTTGACCATTGAGCTGTACCCGCTGGGGTTACTATTAAGCCGTACATTTATGCAATTTTATTTTGATAGCCCGCCATTAATAAAAGGAGAAAACGTTGGAAGGACGTTCAAAGTTAAAAAACGGAGTAATCGAACTAATATCCGATTTATGTTTAGTTATCCTTCAAACTGCTTATATCAGCTTGATATAGTTCTTTTAGGCTGATGCCGAAAAGCCAGGAAAAACGATCTTTTGTCTCTTATTTTTGTTCGCTCGCCTTACAGGCACATCAAATAAAGTTATTTTTAATTATATAATATTACACGGCGCTTGCATACGCCATTTTATTTGTTATGACAGTTGCTCCATTTCATGTTGGTTCAACTGTCATCTTTAATTTGCTTTTTTGCCGCGATCGCCTTGGCGGCGCTGCTTGTCACAGTGCTCCGGCCCCGTTCGATCGAGACGGAATTAACGTCATGTTACGATCTGACGGGGAATTCAAGTCGTTATTGAAAATAAATGCGAATCGTGCTTCAAAAACAAGTCCTTTGTGTTGTTAATCTGCTCCTGCATCCTTCCTCCACGCAGCCACGCGACGAATACGTGACTTGTCGTCTTTTTAAAGACGGGGGATGTCACTGCAAGCATCAATAAATCCGGTGTTTACATAAAAAAAAACGCAAAAATAAAAACATCGCAATCCCCTGCCATCAACCCTATTGTAAAGAATTTAAAAAACAATGGCCGCATAACACAATGGGTTGCTTCACTGTCACTGAAAACTCAACATCCTTTTATTTATTATTATGTAAGAAACAATGAACAAAAAGGAGGATATCTTCTTTAAACTGCAAGTTACTTGACGTTACTTTAATCGATAACGCGATACTTACAATTGATTTATAAACGGCTCAGTATTCTTCGTAGTATCAATCCGGTGGATTGATTTACAGCAACTAAATCTTGTATCTCGATATCTAATCCTCTCGATCCTCTGCAACCCTATTTAGCTCAGCATAAGAGCTACAACTCATGTCCACGAACATAACGTCTCAACTACTAACTTTTACACACATGTGTGGTGTTGCTCACCAAAACCAGCTACTTGTATAACGAGAATGTACTCTGAACTGTCTACGAACATTTGCTGCAAATACTTCCTTTTGGGATGCTCTGTGCAGTTTCTCCTAGCAACCATCCCTTCCACAATGTCGTGAAGAAGGCCATCGTGGCGCATGATGTGACCGATCGCCTCTCTGAGATTGTTCCTATTAGGTGCCTATCTTCCTTGATTATGCTAAGAACCTCATTGTTCGTGACGTGGTCTCTCCAGGAAATTCTACTAATAAATAAAATTTACCTTATTATAGTTAATTGTTTGTTGAAAAATTATACTTGTTGACATCAGCATGATATAGCCCTTGCTGACCGGAACCGAAGACCTCGATATACAATCATTCCTCTCTTATTTCTGTTTCCTTGTCAAGTGTCGCCATATTGGCATTTTGGTCAAGTCCGGTCGATGTGACCGACAACGGCACCACTCGGCAGTCAGTGTGTGCCGACGACTGCGAGAAGGTCGCATTATGGCCGGCCCATCAAGTTATCCCGCTTGGGCCGGAAGTTTGTAAATTTATCGAAATATACATGTCAATTAGCTTCAGAAAAAATGTCTGTGTTGTTAATCTGCTCCTCATCCTGCCACCACGCGACTGAATAACTACCTTTTAAAGAGATGAGGATGTTAATCCTTATAATAATAGTACATACTTGAATTTTGCACTTTATTTATCCATTTATTTATTCATTTATTTATTTATTTATTTATATACAGAATCGAAATTCCAATTTGTTTTACAAATATTTAGAAACATAGAGTATACATAAATATACAATAAATAGAGAAAATAATAAAAAATAAAAATAACACAAAAGAATAAGAAGATGACACGTGTCAAAGATCACAGAGATCAAGTAGAACAATACCATCGACAAAAGAGGAAAAGGATGTAAGAAAGGGATCGCGGTGTGCTGGTAGGCCATTTAGGAGCGACATTGCCGTTGTACCAAATTGAGTGCTTGAAGCTCCACAAGCATCGAATGGGATCAAAAACAATGGATGGTTACGAGCACGGGTGTACCTATCTGGAACATAGAAGTTAAAACATTCAAGAATCCCAGGGTTGTGAATTGAACCGCGAAGAAGAAGGAATGAATGTTTGAGAGCAGCAATTTTCCTCCGGGACTCTAGCGAATGGTAAGAAAGCAACCCTAGAAGAAAAAGAGTTGGGTAATGTTCGGAATTAAATGAATTGAATGGATAGTTACCGTAAATATAAAAATAAAGACGTCGGAGAAATTTTTTATGAATTTTTTCGAGCATGAAAATGTATTTGGATTTATTGGAATTCCAAACTAAACTCCCATATTCCAGAACAGATAGAACGAGTGAAGAATAGAGAGTACGAAAAATTAGAGGGTTATAAAATTGACTAGCCTGGCGGGTGATGAATCCGAGAACGCATGCTGCCCATCCCAGTTTTATAAGCCTGTCAATTTATTTTGAGAAGTTATTTCTTCCTAGTCGGATTACTTGTCTAAGACAAGGTATGAAATACTGTGCTGTTTACGTACATAGTGTTGTGTATAGTCGTCTTTATGTTTATAGTGTTGTGTATAGACGAGGGCATGTCGAGTGTTACCCTATCACGGTGAAACTAGGCGTGTCATTCGTTTACGGGGTTTGGAAAAATGACATTTAATCGGGCATTAGTGACCTAATGAGCGGAACTTGCTAACTGCACTAAACCATACCCTACATGAGGGGAATACTCAAATTACGATATTCTAATTTTAAATATATATTAGCATCCTCCTCTCTTTCAAAAAGGTGTCACTCCGTCGCGTGATGGCAGGATTAGGAGCAGATCGATAACACAGACTTTCTTTTAGAAGCACATTGATTATTTTTCAGATGAATACACCCGTGCTCGTAGCCATCCATTGTTTTTGATCCCAGTTGATTGTTGTGGAGCTTTGAGCACTCAATTTGGTACAACGGCAATGGCGCTCTTGAATAGTCTACCAGCACACCTCGATCCTTTTCTTACATCCTTTTCCTCTTTTGTCGATGGTATTGTTCTCCTAGATCTCTGTGATCTTTGACACGTGTCATCTGCATCTTCTTTTATGTTATTTTTATATTTTATTATCTTTTGTATGTTTTGTATATTTATGTATGCTCTGTTTCTCATTTTTTATCCCGGAACTTCGGTTCTTTGTAGTAAATAAAATCAATATTTACGTTAAAGCTTTACAAGCTTCCGGCCAGGCGGGATGGCATTCTGCTGGCCGCAATGCGACCTTCTCGATAGTCAACACATAATTGACTCGTTCGTCGGCGTTTAGGCTGTCGCCCAGCGCTCAAGTGGTGGTGTCTATAACTTACACACACGTGAGCGGACAAACAGAAAATAAGAGACGAAAGATTGTATATCAACCAACAACAATTTTCTAACGTTTTTGTGGGCATAATTTTCAGTGTCATATTAAATTGTGACTATTTAGCAATCCTTTTTTTTGCCTCTCTGCAGACTACATCTAGTATTCTTATACTGTGAAAACGTCACGTGAAATAAAGATGAGGATGGGAGAACACTGCTTGGAGAGCATTTGTGTTTTTGGGCAGCGATTAGTTTTGTATAAGTACTTTGGGTTCACCAAAGTATTCTTTATTTAGCTATATCCGCTCCGTATTTCGGCATATGCATTCCGAAAATTGCCGATTATACACTTCTGTAAGCATAGAATGTCTATACTTTGTCCCAGAACACCTGTGTACCCAGAAGTCCACATGAAAACAAAAATGGTTCACTGGAGTATCCAGGGCAAGTTTTGTTAACCCTCTTCTTACTGTGCTAAAAATATCCGCGCTCTCCGATGACATGTATTTTCTACACCATATGAAAATAACATTTAAAAACAAGAAAAATCTGAATATTCCCAAATATTGCATTGATTGACTATGGCTGAAGTTTAAATGTAACAATTCTTGCAATATAAAAGTACATTGGAACCTCTCATAACGAGTAATTCGGACAACGAGCAAAAAAAAATGTGAAAAAATAGCTCCATTAACGAGTGACATTTCGCATAACGAGTGACGCAGAAAGGGGAAGTCACATAACGTATGAAGCACTTATGAGCCGGGACTTCCGCGTCATTGCGTCAGTCTGTGTCCAGCACTCGTACCGTTAACACGTCAGTGTCACATGTCGTCACACATATTTCTAAACTTATGTTCAGACATTATTTGTATCATTATTTTTGGAGAGCTTCGGGGAAGAGTAGCAGAGCAACAATCTTCTGACGCAATAATAGAAATGCTGAAAGAATGGGAAACTGTTTCGTCGTACATTGAGAAGCATCATCCTAATAAGGAGGTGACTATGCGTGATACAAACTTATACAATGATAACGCAGTGTCACATTTTCACCTGGTGCCTCTAGACAGCTTTCTAGTAAAAAATAATTAATTATTTGATTTATAAATGTATAAATAATAAGCAAGTTTCGATTTTTAAAAATGTTTTAAAGAGGTTCTAGTATATCTGAAAAAGAGAAAAAAAAAACCATCTAAATTCGCCGCTATAGCTGCAACAACTTCAGTGCTTGTATTGCCCCGTGCTTGGCCCGATTATTTCACTAATTACTTATTTCCATCGCCACAAATGAATAACTATACATTATTATAATGTTATTTAATACTTTATAATATGTCGGAGGAATACAAACATTGTTCACTCAGTAACTATTATATTTCGTATGGATGTTCTCATTGTTAGAGTCCAGTTGTAGGAAATAAATATCATCCAATAGCAAGGGTTAAAGAAGACAGTTTACCTTGCAGCATGTCAGGTTGAGCTTCAGGCTGTGAGAGCTGTCCAGTTGGGCTGCCCAGTGTGCTGTACATCTGAACTATCCTCTATATCTAATTTAATAATTTTACTATAATTCCATGCGATAACATAGAATTAAATCTTCATTAATTTTCCATTAAGATTATTTGTCAAATGTACATGAATAGGTTTTTTTTTATGTAAGCACATACATAGAGTACCGACAAATGGTGATAGTAATTCTGGAGTCTCATCTATGGAATTCTATGATGCTTACCATGGTGTATATGGTTAAAGACTGTATGTGGAGTGTTGATCCGCCAATGTCATAGACTACAGACTGAGATTCACGCATCGTCCTTTATTATCACAGGAATTTACTATGAATGGGTGGTCGTGTTCGCGGGACGACATTCTTCTACCGCCGATTTTAATTAATAGGCTACGACTGACATTTTACGGGTGAGGGATCGAATTCACGCGAACCGGTAGAGATAGGGCTCAGAAATCTCTTCTGTGAATTCACTGACACTTACCTGCTGCGGCTAAGCGCTGCATGTGGAGTGTCGATCCGCGAACGTCATATACTACAGAACGAGATTCACGCATCATACTTATTATTACAGAAATTTACTATGAATGGGTGGTCTTCACGGGACGACTTTCGTCTACCGCCAATTTTAATTAATAGGCTACGACTGACATTTTACGGGTGATGGATCAAATTCACACCAACCGGGGATAGCTTAGAGCTCAAAGATCGATTACAAATCCTTTTTTTTTTAAATCTCCGTCGGGGATCGAACCCACGACCTTTGGCTTGAGCTATGACCGCTAATGAAAAACATACACGTATATACATATTTAAATGCTAAAATATTCATACTGGGTGCAGTTTATGTCAGTTTTCCAGTGTTGTCACTTAGAGGCATTTAAATGCCAAGCCGCCCCTTGGGGGACGTTGTTACCCTATCTAAAAAATACCCGAATAAAATACAAGCCAATTCTAATGCTAAAGCAAATATTTTTTAAATCGTATTCTAAGCCAACGATAATAGCACATTTTACACGCGGCTCTCGTTAGATCACCGAAGTTAAGTAAGCAACATGGGACGCATGTTGGAAGGGTTTCCGCATGTTGCTTACCACGTTTGCCAGCGGTCATAGCTGAATGGTCAAGCCAAAGGTCGTGGATTCGATTCCCGACGGAGATGAAAAAAAACGATTTTTAATCAATTTAAGAGCTCTAAAATATTTTGTTGGTGTGAATTTGATCCATCACCCGTAAAATGCCTATTAAGTAAAATTGATGGTAGACGAAAGTCGTGCCGTGAAGATCACCCATTCATAGTAAATTCCTGTAATAATAAAGGATGATGCGTGAATCTCGGGGTGTAGTCTGTGACGTTGGCGGATCAACACTCCATATGCAGTGCTTATGTGGTAAGCGTCATAGAATTCCACAGATGAGACTTCAGAATTACTATCACCTTCTGTCGGTATTCTCATGTATGTGTAAACATAAAAATCTTTCTTCGTAGTATCAATCCGGTGGATTGGTTTGCAGCGACAGAATCTTGGATCTCGATCTCCATTCCTCTCGGTCCTCCACAACCCTTTTCAGCTCAGCATGAGCGCTACAATTCATGTCCTCGAAGACTTGCTGCAAATACTCCCGTCTAGGGCGCCCTCTACAGTTTGTACCCTCAACCATCCCCTCCACAATATCGTGAAGAAGACCATAGTGGCGCATGATGTGACCAATCCGTCGGGCTCGCCTCTCTGAGATGGTTCTTAAAACATAAAAAAATAAATTTAAAAAACGTGTCGTCGGGGGGTTGAATCGTTTCTAATGCAATGGTCAAGCATATATAAAGCTAAGATTTGATTAAATATTTAAAAAAAAATCAAACTTGGTCGGGATTTGAACTGATAGTGTCTGAATGAAAAACAAACGCTTTTACCATTGGACTATGCCACCAGCTTTTTTGTTTATTCATTTAATCAAATTTATACTCTTTACATGTCACCGGTAGGGTTGAACCACCCCTTAAGGACTAAAAAGCTTCCAGACATCCTGACCATCCGATCTTTATTTTTAAAAACGCTGATCATTGAACAACCATATATTTCTCTTGTATAGGGTCCGCAATCTAACGTTTTTTTTTCAACTAGTGCTTATTTCGTGAATGGTAACACTTAACTCATGTCTGATTTGACAGATAATTAGTTTTATTCTTCCGCTAAATGAATATGGTTGTGTATACGCTTAAACAATGCTGGAAAATATTGCGACATTACTTTGAAAATCAGGCCATTTTTCTTCGAAAATGAGCAAGGAGTGGCCGTTAAAGTCAATGGCGATCATTATTGGGCCATTTTCGTTCACAAAAATTGAAGAGAAGGATATTGGCAACATTTGGTTTCAACAAGATGGCGCTTCGTGCCACACAGCCGAAGCTACACTCGATGTTTTGCGCCCCATTTTCGAAAAAAAAAGTTATTTGGCGGACCCGTTACTACAGCCGTAGTCTGTACAATTTCGCAGGCTCTTGCCTTGGAGCGTTCCAGAAACCATATATGTTCCCATGTGGACGGGTATACAAGAGTTCTGGGACAAGGCATAGAAAATCAGAGCTTACAGAACTGTGAACCGGCGGTGTCCATATGATGGAGGCTACAAAAAAGAATACTCACTCAAAAGTGGCAATAATAGGCAGGACATATCTGGCGAAGAGACGACGATCGATGTGGAAAAAGATTGTTAGAGTAGCGCTCGAGAACAGGCAAACGAAGCGTTGGCCGACCTCGTCCGAAATGGACTGACAACATACAAAAGATAGCCTGGATGCGTAAGGCGGAAGATCGAATAGGATGGAAACTCGGGAGGTTTACGTTGTTAACCTTTTCGCATCGGTTGTCGGCATATGCCGTCAAAGATTCCCTGACAGTGGACATCAGTTGACGTGATATATCGTTTTGCTACTTTCAGTACTCATTGTGACATCTACGGTAGGAAATTGGATTTGCAATCATTCCCTTTATAAGCCTACATGTATTCTTTACAGGAATATGTAAAGCATGTAAATAAACATCGTTAGGTTTCGTCACACGAGCGATTTTTATGTAAACCACACGTGTCAATGCCACCACATGTATCGAGTTACATAATGATTGTTTGTTTAATATAATCGTTTTTTATGCATCGTCTGATAGCTAAAGGATACAATAACCAATGTGATATATAAAAAAAGGTCAGATAAGTACATTTATGCTTCAAATACTAGTTTTAACCCTTTATGTGCGACTTGCTCTAAAGTGCTAGATGCGGATTTATCCGAATACTATATTGAATATAATTTTGTTTCATATTACGACATTCCTTCGTCAAATTTTTTTTGTACGATATGTATCGAGTTGTGGGTCATTCTACACATGTTTCAAATTTTCCCTTTTTTTTTAAATAATAATGCATTTATTTAATTTAGTTCTGAAGGTGAATATAAATGCAGCACTGACGAATCAAAACACAGAGAAAAAATCGTCCTAAAATATTAATCTTTAATTTTAATTGACTCATTTCGTGACTTTTTATGAAATCTTAATTCGCACGTAAGGGGTTAAGCAAAAAAAATGGTTTGAAAAATTCACGCCGTGTTGACAGTATAATTTGTATTCCACCGAGCGGTAACGAAAGGGTTAAATTTGATAACATCAACAAGTAGTTGCAATTATCCATGTTTTATTCGAAGAAATCTCTACATTCGTAGGCTATGTATAAATATACATTAAATATTAGTTTGTAATGTATGTAAGTAGTATGCAATGTTGATGTATTCCTCGAGAGAGAAGCCCAGTTCAGACATGCGCTCCACGAATTCGTTTATAGAAACAAATAGGTTTTTTTTCATTGCTTAAAAACGAAATAACCAAAATATGCGTATTGACAGTATAATTTGTATTCCACCGAGCCGTAACGAAAGGGTTAACAGTGGACGGACACAGACTAAAAATAATTCCCTACTAAAAAGTTACAATAAAATCGAATTACGTTATTTTTACAACTTTTTATCAACACCTTATCTGAATCTGCAAACATCTACTTTGCTCACTTGATCATTGTTTTGAGTAAAACACTCTCGCTCAGTATCTGTTCGAACAGGGCACGGCTTGGTCCATCCAGCTGATCACAGGGAGGTCCTTGTGCACGCTCTCCGTGCCCTATCACCTCGGACAGAGTGCATGCAGGAGAGCAGCTCTCGATCAAGCGTGTGAACTGTTGTTTACAGCCAGGGGGCTCCTCTAATTGGAGGTACTTTAAACGTTTTGACGCGGCTAGACATGCTAAGTGCATCTCACAAGTATGCTATACAAGTAAACACAATTAGGGGAATATTACAAAATACATTTGAGAATCGTTATATTAGGCCATGATCTGCGGTATTTTATTTTTATTTTTTATGTAAACACATACAGTAGAATTCTGATATCCTCCTTTCAAAGTTTGATATCGATTGACTGGATGTCAGGATGCAGGATCAGGTTCACAATACAAAAAACTCGTTTTTGTTTCACATTCTGCGAGCGAGCTTCAACTCATCTCGCGCTGCCAACCATCGCTGCAGAAAAAGCGAATTCAAGATGACAGTGGTACCAACAGAAAATGGGCCAACTGTCATAACAAATAAAGTGGCGTACGCAAACGCCGTGTATTATTATACAATTAAGACTAACATTAGATGTGCATGTCAGGCGAGCGAACAAAAATAAGTGACAAAATATCGTTTATCGAGGCTTTACGGCATCAGTCTAAAAGAGCTATATCAAGCTGATATCAATACCGACAGATGGTGATAGTGATGCTGAAGTCTCATCTGTGGAATTCTATGACGCCTACCACGGTGCACATGGCTATGCGCTGCATGTGGAGTGTTGATCCGCCAATGTCATAGACTACAGCCCGAGATTCACGCATCATCCTTACACATCCAAACACTCCACATGCAGCGTTTAGCCATATACACCATGATAAGCGTCGTAGAATTCCACAGATGAGACTTCAGAATAACTATCACCATCTGTCGCTATTCTCCTATATGTGTTTACATAAAAAAAACGTCACGAACAATGAGGTCCTCAGCATAATCAAGGAAGATAGACACCTAGTAAGAACTTCTAATTCTTGATCTGTTCAAGGATTTCAAGGTCCGCCAGTCAAGGTTCTTGCCAGTTAAGAGGCCTTCTTTTGGAGTAATGAAATCCTCTAATGCGACTTGTTGCAAGAGCTGGAGCCTCTCATTTTCAGGGCGGTATGTGAGAGGTTGTGTGGATCTCAGAAAGCTGCTTCGCGACTTCAGTCTGGGTGTGGCTTTTGAGATGTGGTCTTACAGAAGAATTCTCTGAATTTACAGGAGAGACCAAGACACGAACAATGAGGTACTCAGCATAATCAAGATAGGCACCTAGTAGGAACCATCTCATGGTCACATCGTGCGCCATGCTGGTCTTCTTCAGGACATTGTGGAAGGGATGGTCGAGGGGAGAAACTGCAGAAGGGAGTATTTGCAGCAAGTGTTCGAGGACATGAGTTGTAGCTCTTATGCTGAGCTAAAGAGGGTTGCAGAGGATCGAAAAGAGTGGAAATCGAGATGCAAGCTTTTGTTGCTGCAAACCAATCCACCGGATTGATACTAGGAATAAGAATATCCACTGATATGTATGCTTTATATTGGATAATACTAGTATGAATGGAATATGCTATATAGTTGGGATATGTAATGTAAGTATGGTGTGAGTTCACAGGATAATCACATTTATGATTTCAGTGGTATATCATGTGCCATGGTTATCCGTGCGATTTTCGCGATTCTACCATCCCACATAATTCGCGATGCCGGAATGGACCACATTTCAAAAATAAAAAATAGTATTCACTGTCATACTTGACATAGTCCTTGAAGGATTTTTTTTATTGTAAACAGCTTGATATAGCTCTTTCAGGTTGATGCCGTAAGGTCTCGAAAAACGATCTTTTGTCTCTTATTTTTGTTCGCTCGCCTGAGATCCACATCTAATAATGTCACTTTTGATTATATAATATTACGCAGGCGTTTGCAAACGCCATTTTATTTGTTATGACAGTTGCTCCATTTCATGTTGCTGCAACTGTCATCTTTAATTTGCTTTTATGCCGCGATCGTTGGCGGCTCTGCATGTAACAGTGTTCCAACAGTTGACAGTCAGCTCTCGTCTGGCCAGCGAAATGCCTTACCGGTCAGACGAGTAAACCAAGTATTTTTTAAAAATAAATGCGAATTTTGCTTCAAAAACAAGTTATTTGTTTTGTTAATCTGCTCCTGCATCCTTCCTCCACGGCCACGTGACGAACCCGCGACTTGTCGTTCTTTTTAAAGACAGGGGATGTCAACCTCAATATGCGATCTTTCGACTCTTGTTTTTGTTCGCTCGTTATTTGACAGGCCGTTAGAAGGACTAGTTCTATAGATTGCCAACTGTGGCGCCGGCTGAAAATCGAAATCAGAAATCCACCATAGTCCAAAAAATCAATCTCGAATAGTGTCAAATATTACGAGTCAATTAAGTATAAAGCCGGTCTCTTCCAAAAAACTAAGCGTATTATATAGATCACTGAGGTATTTCAACGATAAACAACTTCTTCTTCTATATAAAGGACAAATCCGACCTATCCTTGAATACGGCAGTCACTTATGTGTTGAGACACAAAATACCCTCTAAGCTTAATTGACTCAGTTCAAAGAAGATCAATTCGTTTGATAAACAATGACACTCTTACGTCTATTCTGCAATCAATGAAACACATGCGTAAGATTGATTCACTTAGTCTTTTCCACCGTTATTATCACGGTCGCCGCTCTTCGGAACTCAAAGAACTAACTCCTCCTGCACCCACCAACAACCGACAAACTCGTCTCACACTTGCCAAACATCTATGTATGGTTGATGTTTTCAAAGTTCCTTGCTTAATGCCACCGGTAAACTTTGGAAAGCTCTTACAGCGTCTGTGTTTCCTCCTTCCTAAAATCTGGATCTTTTCAAGAAACTGATAAATATACACTTTGCAATCTCTCCAACCCACACACAACACACGTTTCCTGCGTGCAGCGTCCAGCCTGTCTGGCTGAGCGTCATAGAGTGCACGGCTAAAAAAAATGTGAATAATTTTACTTTCCATTCCGGTCGCTTCTTCTCCCCAGGTTAAGGGTGTAGGTGGATCAGCTGGGGGGATTTTCGCTGAATATGAGACAATTTAGTACAAGCTACCAAGAGAGCTGTGCTATATCAACCATACTTATACCGGATACATACATGTATAGCTATTGCTCTTCATGCAATATAATATTATAGCACCGGAATGGCTTTACAAGGAAAACGTGATACAATAAAACATTTTTTTCATCTCCGTTTCCTCGTTTCTAAGTTCGTCATGGAATTGCGTGGTGGCAGGATGAAGAGCAGATTAACAACAAAAACATTTTTTTTTTGAAGCACATTGACATATTTATTTGGATAACTTTACAAGCTTCTGGCCCGGACCTAGTCACAGCATTCAGGCCGGGCCAACGACAATGTGACCTCGCCGCCGCCGGCACACAACTGACTGTCTAGCGGCATTACAAAATGACAACACATGCGTGTCCGATGAGCGAACGAAGTCAGCAAAGGCTATATTATGCTGATGTCAGTTCTATATATATAAAAATATTGATACCTACTCGATATAGCTCTTTCCGGCTGGTGGCGAAAAGCCTAGATCTCTGGTCTCATATTTTTGCTTGCTCGTCTGACAAGCTCATATAAAAATGTAAGTATAAGTTTTGGATTTAAGTAGCCATAATATATGGCGCTGGCAGGCACCATTTTGTTTGATTGCTAGTCTCTATAGATCGCCACTTGCGGCGCTGGGTGTCACCGACTGCGGCGTCCGGTCAGTTGTGTACCGACGGCGGCGAGGTCATATTGTCGTTGGCCCGGCCTGAACACTGTGACTAGGTCCGGGCCGGAAGCTTGTAAAGTTATCGAAATATATATGTGTCAATGTGCTTCAGAAAAAGTCTTTGTGTTGGTAATCTTCTCCTCATACTGCCACCACGCAATTAAATAACGAACTTAGAGAGGCGGATGTCAATATATATATAAATATGTTTTCTAATTTACGTTTTCTAGTTTTTATATTTACAGTAATCTTAACATGCATACATGCAATAATTTCTGAAAGTTTCAGGTTGTTATACAGTCGCATGGTGGCAGGATAAGGAGCAGATATGATAACACAGAATTTTTCTGTAAGACATTGACATGTATTTACGATAAACTTGACAAACTTATGGCCCGACCTAGTCACAGCATTCGGCCTTGCCACAATACAATATGCTCTCGCTGACGGTCGGCACACGGCTGGCGCGCCCGTGATGGACTGTCGCACAGCGACACCAGTGACGATGTACGTAAGCTAATACAAAATGCCAATATGGAGGACTCATTCATGTACGGCAAGCGAACAGATTGATTTTTTCTAAATATGATTAATAAATGAATATGTTTTGATGTGTTTTTCTTGCGGATCGTTTGTAAACCAGCCGCTAATATTGATAAAGCTACGCTTAGCTTGCAAAAGGATTTTATCACCCCAGCCCACCGCTGAAGAAGGGACCATACGGAAAACAAGACATGATACAAAAATATTTGTGCATCGGTTGTCGGCATATGCCGTCAAAGATTGCCCGACCGTTGACATCGTTTGAAGTGATATATCGTTTTGTTACTTTCAGTACACATTGTGACATCTACGGTAGGAAGTTTGAAGCGCAGTCATTCCCTTTATCAACCTACATGTATTATTTACAGGAATCTGTAAATAATAATACTAGTTTTAAGCTTAAAAAATGGTTTAAAAATTCACGCGGTATTGACAAAATAATTTGTATTCCACTGAGCGGTAACGAAAGGGTTGAGGAGATCAACATTTCTCAATAAATAATAAACATGAAAAAATTTACATAAATATGCCGAAAAAATAATGACATCCTCCTCCCTAAGTTTGTTATCGAATTGTCTGGTGGCAGGATCCAGGAGCAGATCACAAAGCAAAAGAACTTGATTTTGAAGCACAATTCGCATTTATTTAGAGAATAAAGACATGATTTTCTCGTCCGACCTTACATGCCGTCGCACCGGGCCGAACGAGAGTTAACTGGCGACTGGGCGCGCTCGTAATGGGCTGTCGCCCAGCGCCGCAAGTGGCGATCTACAGAATCAATGGCGCACCAATTATAGCAGCTTATGTACATACTCACGTTACACCCGTGACCAAAATGCCAATATGGCGACACATACATGTGCGACGAGCGAACAGAAGAAATAAGAGACGATTGGATATAAAAGTTTTTGGCACCTGCTGAACTTAACCTAACCTTTGCCGGCGGTACCTCAATGGTCAAAGCGTTTGCTTTGCAAGCCAAAGGTCGTGGGTTCAATCCCCGACAGAGATTAAAAAAAAGGATTTTTAATCGATTTTTGAGCTCTACAATACCCCCTAATACAGGTTGGTGTGAATTTGATCCATCACTCGTAAAATGTCAGTCATAGCCTATTAATTAAAATTGGCGGTAGACGAAAGTCGCCCCGTGGAGACCACCCATTCATAGTAAATTCCTGTAATAATAAGGGATGATACGTGAATCTCTAGCTGTGACGTTGGCGTATCAACACTTCACATGCGGCTTTTAGCCAAATACAGCATGGTAAGCGTCATAGAATTCAACAGACGAGACTTCAGAATTACTTTCACCATCTGTCGGTATTCTCCTGTTTGTGGTTACATAAAAAAAAAAAAAAAACCTAACCTAACCAACTCGACAACACCTGTAAGCAGAGATATTCCTTAAGGTAACGATCTTAACACCGGTATTCAAAGATATTCTTTAAAGTAACTATAATAGCTACTCTGGCTTAGAATAATTAACTTGAAGAAGCCTCAGTTCTTAACCCTTGCCTTACTATGTTAAAAACTTCCGCGCGTTCCGATGGTGTGTACTCGTTACACATTCTGATTTAAAGTGAATAAAATGAGTAGAAATTCGAAAAAATTAAAATATTCAAAGATATCGCTTAATTTTATAATAGTTGATGTCAATAAGCAGTAATAATTGACATTTAATAGCTAAAAACATGAAAAACATCAGACGACGACCTCAAACGGCCAGACGCACCTTGGCCCGTGAACTTCCGAGAGCTACTAACACTACTTAGCCTGTCGACATATCGATGAGCCGACGCGCATCGATATCATTTCGAACTAGCCGACCAACTGAGGTTTCCCGTCTCGCTCACTCATATTAGTACGCCAGCGAGAGTGAGGAGTATAGATGCCGACGCATCTGGGTATTTTTTAATTTTATTTTCGCACACGCTTCCGACAGGTCGAATGAATACATGACAGTTGACGCGTCTTGATTGTAGTGGTGAATTTATTCCGGATTTTAGAAAAATATTTCCTGCTCCCGATGAGTGCCTATTATTATATATTTTTTTCTTTTTCAATACGTAAATGTATTAAGGAGGACTACTTAAATCTGAACCCTGTGTGTATTATATTTACAGAGATATTTAAGTTATTACAAGCAATGTGTAGTCGATAGACATCACCGGGGAGGAGAGGTTAATCTCACATCAAATCTTAAAAAACTTCTCTTTATACGTGTGTTATACTTTCCAGTACGATTAACAATGTCATGTATATTCAAAATCTTACAAGCAGTTGTTATTTACATACATTTTTTTTAATGATTATTTTTAGTTGCTATCAGTACAAGTATCCCCCAGCATCAGCGCCCCTCCACTCGTCAGCCTACTCTCCTCCTCCATCACCCTTGCCGTGCCGCTTTGGCCTGTTAGGGACGTTTCATCTACAGATCACGTGTACACCGGAAGAAAGCAAACAAACCGGCAGATGAATCTGGGACACGCAGCTATATCAGCTGCCATGATCCTCGCCACTAAAACCGTCATTGAGAAGGTCTGTCGTGTACATCGTTAACCTCTTATTACATTCTTGCTTTTTACGTTTTTCTGCGAAATTTGATCATTTTAATGGGTCCGGCAAACACCCATAAGAAAAAATAATAAATAATTTCGCGTACACTATACTAAAATTCTGCAATACCTTAAAACTAAGGCGTTTAACCAATGCACTCTCCCTGTATTAACTTATGACGCAGAGACGTGGAATCTGACAGCAGGTCTTACACATAAAATAAAGGTCACCCAGCGTGCTGTGGAGAGATCCATGAGAGGAGTGTCGCTAAAAGATAGAATCCAATACGAGGAAATACGCAGAAGAATTCAAGTAGTGGATGCTACCTAACGAATAGGCACACTCAAGTGGCAATGTGACATATCTGTCGAAGAGACGACGGTCGATGGGGAAGAAAAGTATTGGATTGGCGTCCAAGAACTGGCAAACGAAGCATTGGCCGACCCCCTGCAAGATGGACTGGCGACATGAGAAGAATAGCGGGAGTGACCTGGATGCGGAAGGCGGTGGACCGAAGAGGATGGAGACTCATGTGGTAGGCTTACGTTCAACAGATGATGAAATGATGACACCATACTTCGATAATCATTTTCCTCGATATATCGTCTAAATATTATATTCGCCTCTAAAATAATATCCCGATTAACCGATTTTTTAGTAAAATTCTAAATTGACGGGTATAGCTCAGTGGTCAATGTGTTTGTTTGGCAAGCCGAAAGTCGTGGGTTCGATCCCCGACGGATACTAAAAAAAAATTGAGGTTTGATCTCTAACATACCCCCGGTTGGTGTGAATTTGATCAATCGCCCGTGAAATGCCAGTCATAGCCTATTAATTAAAATTGGTGTTATACAAAAGCTTACCACCAATAGTCCCGTGAAGACCACACATTCATAGTAAAGTCCTGTAATAATAAGGATGATGCGTGAATCTCGGACTGTAGTCTATGACGTTGGCGGATCGACACTCCACATACAGCGCTTGATGAACAATTTTAATTAATAGGCTATGACTGTCATTTTACGGGCGAGGGATCAAATTCACACCAACCAGAAATCAATTAAAAATACATATTTTTTAGTATCCGTCGGGGATCGAATCCACGACCTTTGGCTTACAAAGCAAACGCTTTGACCATTGAGCACCTGTTTACCCGGAGGTCCACATGGAAACATGAACGGTTCCCGGGAGCCTCCAGGACAAAAGAAATTGCATAAACTGCGACTATAGTGCTAAAGATTTTTTTTCATATTCAATAATCTGACGTTCCCGAGACCTCAATTTTTTTATAATGGATTTATTAATTGTGTATTCATCGGCTTCATTTCTTCCGGTGCCCTAATCCTATGGTTTAGCGGAGGGCGTGGCCGCTACGCCACAACCAATGGGAGAGCTCGCGATCTCTCCCGTATTATCCAATCAGCGATCAGCCGGCGCCATCTTGCGTTTCAGCAATTTATGAAAATCTAACGGCTGAAAAAAAATACAAAAAAAACCACTTTCAAGTCTCAATGCCCAATAATTAAACGACTAATCGATCAAATTACAAACATTCAATAAAGAATTAAGAAAAGAATTATGCACCCAAGAAAATACAGCATGATCCTGACTATTTTAAGTCTCTTTCCACATCTTATTCTTTAGCCTCGCCATTTCCCATCATCTGGGGTCGGCTCTCTTTGTGCACAATGCCATGTCTGTCTGTCCTGCGCTAAATTCTCGGTCAAGCCCAGAGTTTTCAGACCCTTGTCTACAGTTGCAGTCTAGGTTGCCTGCGGTCTTCATTAGCGTGGGTATGTTGAAGGCTTTCTTCACCATGTGGTCCTCATTTCTCCGTGTCACATGCCCATACTATCTTAGACGGTTTTCCTTATCTTTACAGGTATGGGGGCCGCCCGAAATGAACCCCGAATATGCTCATTTCTCACTCTGTCCACTCTAGTCACACCGCCCGCCCACCTCAGCATCTTCATCTCTGCCACGTGAATCCTATCCAAGTCACGTTTCAGCGGGGTCCAACACTCCGATCCGTAGAGCATAGCTGGCCTTACAGCAGTTTTGTAGATTTTACCTTTGGTCCTAACTGGAATCTTGCTGTCACACAAAACCCCAAAAGAGAAACCACCATTTCAGCCATCCTGTGTGTGCTCATTTCGTCATTTATTTTTGTTGAACTCGCACAACAACCCCCTTGGTGATGGCAGGATGTGATATTCTTTACATTTTTTATTTAAGCACATACAGGAGAATACCGACAGATGGTAATAGTAATTTTGAAGTCTCATCTGTGGAATCCTATGACGCTTACCATGGTGCAAATGACTAAGCGCTGCAAGCGGAGTGTTGATCCGCCAACCTCATAGACTACAGCCCGAGATTCACGCATCACCCTTAATTATTACAGGTACTTACTATGAATGGGTGGTCTTCACCGGACGACTTTTGCTTGCCACCAATTTTGATTAATAGGCTATGACTGGCATTTTACGGGTGAGGGTTCAAATTCACACCAACCGAGGTATTGTAGAGCACAGAAATCGGTTATTTTTTTTATTATAAATCCTTTTTTCCCACGACCTTTGGCTTGCAAAGCAATAGCTTTGACCATTGAGCTATACCCGCCAGCTATGAAAAGATAAGGGAAAACCGCCCAAGATGGTATGGGCATGTGACACGGAGAGATGAGGACCACATAGTGAAGAGAGCCCTCGAAATACCCACGCTGAGGAGAAGACTTCGAAGACCACAGGCAACCTGGACTGCAACTGAAGACAATGATCTGAAAACTCTGGGCTTGACCGAGAATGCAACGCAGGACAGACAGACATGGTGAATTTTCACAAGAAGAGCCGACCTCAGATGATGTGAAATGGCGAGGCTTTCTAAAATGTAATAGTTTAGCAAAAAGTATGCCATTTCCAAAAAAATCTTTTAACTTCTTCGAAATTCCGACGATTTTGCTTATGTTTTTCGATGATTCAAAACAAATGTCTTATTTATAAGAATTATGCAGATTTTACAACTTTTATTAATTGTGTAAGCTTTTTTTTAAAGTCTTTGGTTTCAATATTAACGTAAAGATAACAACGTAAATAAAATGTACGGCTAGGGATGAATATCTATACGTATGTATGGAGTTGTTTGAGGGGGAGGATCGCGGTAGCTTTAAGCTCAGTGTTTGCCCGCCTATGGCGCAGGGTAAATGTCGTTCGGTCGCTCGCGAACTCCAATGTTCATACAAAAAACCGATCGAAATATTTATCAAAATCTTTTAAAAAATTGTAAAAAAATCAGTGTACCATCAAATACACTTATTTAAATGACATTATACGCGTGTTTAATGTGTTAAAAAGGTGATTAAATAAAAGTTTAAGAAATTTAAGCAGGGAATAAACTGCAAGCAAAAAACTTTCGATGGATATTTTTTTTTTGAAACGGAATAAAAGCGTATTTAACTCAGTTTTCGATTTAATTTAATGTTAAAAGTGACATTTATCGCGAGTTTTGCGTGTTAAATAAGTGATTTTTGAAGTGTCAAAGAAACTTAGACAGGAAATAAATTGATTTAAAAAAATATTACATGGAAATATTGCTTGAAATCGTAAAAGTACCATAATTAGCTCAGTTTTCAATTTAATGTGTTGTTAAAAGCGACATTGGTGCGTGTTTAATGTGTTAAATTGATGATCTAAAAAGTATGTTTAAGAAATTTAAGCAGGAATAAGACTGCGACATTTGTCTCGTGTTTAATGTGTTAAAAGTGATGATTTAATGATTGTCAAAGAAATTTAAACCGGAAATAAATTGCATTACAAAAGAATCCATGGAAACATTTTATGAAATCGTTAAAAAGGCGTAATTACTTAAAGTTTTTTATTCAATATTAAAATTTCTACGAAGTCTCTATTTTTATATGTGCGGTAACTATCCATTCAGTTCAATCAATTCCGAACATTACCCAACTCTTTTTCTTCTAGGGATGCTTTCTTTCCATTTCCGTTAGAGTCCCGGAGGAAAATTGCTGCTCTCAAACATTCATTCCTTTCCTTCGCGGTGCAATTCACAACCCTGCGATTCTTGAATATTTTAACTTCTGCGTTCTAGTTAGGTACACCAGTGCTCGTAGCCATCTATTGTTTTTGATCCCAGTTGATACTTGCCGAGCTTCGAGCACTCAATTTAGTACAACGGCAATGGCGCTCCCGAATTGCCTACCAGCACACCTCGATCCTTTTCTTACATCCTTTTCCTCTTTTGTTGATTGTATTGTTCTCCTAGATCTCTGTGATCTTAAATAAATATAAATAATTAACTATTGTTGAAAACGAGATTCATCGCGTGTTTTCTATGTCAAATCTTCGTCGTAGTATCAATCCGGTGGATTGGTTTGCAGCAACAGAATCTTGCATCTCGATGTCAATTCCTCTCGGTCCTCCGCAGCCCTTTTCAGCTCAGCATAAGCGCTACAATTCATGTCCTCGAATACTTGCTGCAAATACTCCCGTCTAGGGCGCCCTCTACAGTTTCTACCCTCAACCATCCCCTCCACAATATCGTGAATAAGACCATCGTGGCGCATGACGTGACCAATCCATCGGGCTCGCCTCTCTGAGATGGTTCTCATTAGTTGCCTATCTTCCTTGATTATTCTGAGAACCTCATTGTTCGTGACGTGGTCTCTCCAGGAAATGTCAAAGATGATTTAATAAGTGAAAGAATCTACTTCCTAAAGATAAAGAAAGTATTTCTTAAATAGTTTTTTATTAAGCGTAGATATTAACACGAAACAACCTACGAGTACACACAGAGACATACGAGGGTTATCAAAAAAAGTTTCCCAGTGATTTTTCACAGTGTAAAACATGTTTAATTCCATGAATGCGTACATTTTCGAAAAGCTCAGACTTTTGCCTATTTTTCTACACAGTCGCCACTGAGGTCAATGCATTTTTGCATGCGGTATACGAGCTTTTGAATGCCCGAGACAAAAAAAATTGCCACCTACCTGAGAACCGCTTTTTCCAGCTCGTAGATGCCTTGTCCCGAGACATCGTTTCGTTTCCCAACGCATTCTAGAGCAGAAGCTCAAGTGTTTGAGATGGCAGCTGCAGTATCTGAGGCATATTTAGAGTGATTTGTTTTAGATGATCAGATTATTAGTGTTCAATGCTCCTGAGACCTGAACCGTTTGGTCCTTCAGAACGAGTCTGAGTCAAAAAAAAATTTGCCGCCAAGCCACGCAGATATCTGAGAACCGCTTCTTCCAGCTCTTCTCTGTCGCCGAAATGCGTTCCAACCAGGTGCTGCTTCATGTCAGGGAAGAGATGGTAGTCACTTGGGGCTGTAGGGTGGGTGTTTGACAATACCCCATCCAAATGTATCGTACGGTCAACATTCTTGGCACCCACCTCGCGCAAGCCTTAACATACCCTAGATGCTCCGTCAAAGTCTTGTTAATAGAAGATTTGCTGACATCAGGGATCATTTCGCAGAGCTTACGAATCGTCACTCTTCGATCTGAGAGCATCGCTGCCTCCACTTTTGCGATTGTTTCGTCAGAAACAGATGACCGTCCGGAACGCTCCTCACAATGGACGTACGATAAAGATTTTTTTCCATTGTACCTGACTGTTTAACTAAATAAATTATAGTCACTAGAATCCAAACTTATAAAAAGTTAAATTACTTAAAATCACTGATAGTATATACAAGCTATTAGTTATTTGGAGCAAACACGTGAAACATTAGGTTTTTTTTTATGTAAACACATACAGGAGAATACCAACAGATGGTGATAGTGATGCTGAAGTCTCATCTATGGATTATATGACGCATACCATGTAACATGTAGTTAAGCGCTGCATGTAGTGTTGACCCGCCAACGTCACAGACTACAGCGCGACATTCACGCATCATCCTTATTATTATAAGAATTCACTATGAATGAGTGGTCTTCACGGGACGACTTTCATTTAGCACAAATTTCTATTAATAGGCTATGACTGGCCTTTTATCAAATTCACACTAACCGAGGGTATTTCAGAACTCAGAAATCGATTAAATTTTTATTTTTTTTAATATCTGTAGGGGATTGAGCCCATGACGTTTGGATTGTCAAGCAAACGCTTTGAGCGTTGAGCTATACCTGCTATACAATATACGCAGGGATCATGCTAATATTTAATTTAATATAGTAACACCGTTATACAGTAATGTTAATTCTTGTAGTATCATTTATAATGATTGATCAACGACAATAGCACATCACATTAGCGGGGTTCTCGTTCGATCACTAGAGCAAACATAATTTTACTCGGACCAAAACATCCGCCTGTTGCTTACCGCGTAACGTTGGTTCGATTAATCTGCTCATTGGGACATAACAATACAGGCTTAGGCAGCTTTGGGTTAACCATGTAATATCATGTACACTTATTTTTGACGCAAATATGTCTTGGAAGCCATCGGGAACCCCATATGTTCCCAGAGAACTTCCAGTAGAGATGTGGCTTGAAACAAGAAATTAACATTGCCAGCTGACGGCATTGTGTGGCGGCAATTCGTGGTGTATATATGGTCCAGATATGGAATAGGAAAGAACCTAATACGAGTGCCTTCCCAGTTTAAGAACTACCAGCGGAAGAATATCAAAATAATATTTTTAATATTTAAATTGTATGATACATGGTCCAGTGGTTAAAGCATTTGCTTGCCATTCAGGCGCTGTCGGTTCAAATCCTGATAAAAATTGTTTTTTTTTTAATATTCAATCAAATCTAAACTCAATACATGCCCCGGTAGTGTTAGGGACAAAACTATAGCCGGCGGGTATAGCTTAATGGTCAAAGCGTTTGCTTTGCAAGCCAAAGGTCATGGGTTCGATCTCCGAGGGAGATTAAAAAAAATAGGATTTTTAATCGATTTCTGAGCTCTAAAACACCCCGGTTGGTGTGAATTTGATCCCTCACCCGTAAAATGCCAGTCATAGCCTATTAATTAAAATTGGTGGTAGACGAAAGTCGTCCCGTGAATACCACCCATTCATAGTAAATTATTCTAATAATAAAAGATGATGCGTGAATCTCGGGCTGTAGTCTATAAGGTTAAAGAATGGTGAAAAGTGAAAAATGGTGAATGGGAAAAATGCTCCTCTCTCTCAAAAGAGGGTGTTATTACGTCGTGTGAGGGCAGGATGAAGAGCAAGTCAGCAAACAAAGACTTTCTTTTAGAAGCATATTGATTATATTTACTTAAAACTTTACAAGATTCCGGCCATGCGGGATGACATGCCGCTGGCTGTAATGCTAACTCCTCGGTTGTCAACGCATAACTGACTCGTCCGGCTCGTGGTCGGTTACCAACGCCGTCGGTGGCAAGACTATATAACTAGTCCCAATATGACGGACACATACATGTGTGTCAAGCGACAGATATTCGTCATAGATTCGTCGCTCGACACTCAAAACGTAATCCTAAAATGGCGAACTGTTGCGATTGTCGCGCAAATAAATCGTCGCTTAGACGAGCACCGTTTGCTGCTGGAGAGGCTCTTAAAGGCTGTTGGATGGGATGATGCTCTGACATCCGTTGGTGTGGACCCTCCACCCAACCCGACAAGTCTGCCGACTTCCCGCAGAAGGCGCTTACCTCGAGCGTACAAATCAAGACCTGGCTACCTACGCTGAAGGCTGTCAACATTCCTGTGTCGATGTCGCTTAACTGTGACAGGCCTGCCGTCAAATCCGCTTCGAAGACTCTTCGTTATCGAAGGAGCCCCTGCTGCTTCGAGCAAGGCTCCCAAGGACTCCCGTTCTAAGCCGGGACGAATCATCGTTCGAGGAACTGGAGGACCTGAGTGCTTTCTCCGTGGATGTCCTCTCCCTCCCCGAGCAATCTTTCCGGAGAAGTTCAACGTTCTAAGTTGAGTCGCCTCTCCGCATGGGGAAAGACAACAACATTCAGCACGTCTGATGATCCGTGGTTCTGCAGCTCAAAAAACGTTAAAAGATGGCGTATCTTCCCACCCAGATACATCGGCTGAGGACTTGCAGAGCTTCTTGGCAGCGACCGCTGCATTCAATCCTTCTTGGATGACCATCAGGAGAATTGTCAGCAGGCGGACGCTGTCAACTTCTTTCAAAGTCGGGGTCATCGCGACTTTGGAGTCTCATGAGCCGCAGTGGCCTGAAAGGACCATCGTTCAACCCTGGATACGCATAAGACGAAAGAATCGCAGTGAACAGTGGTTGAAACCAACTTGAGTGAAGAAATTGACATATTTAGTGTTATATTGCTTTAAATTCAGTACTGGTGTTTATGGAGGCGAAATGTTACACGTTTTGTTTTGTGACAATAATGCCTTGTTATTTGTGAGTCAATCGTGATATACTTATGACAGGGTTTTTGGTTACAAGTCGGGCTGTTTATCTTGAGTCTCCTGACGCTAGTTCTGAGTGTGAGATCAGTGATACTAAATGTGTCAATAAATTTATCACCACATTTATGTTACCTATTGTATTTATATTATTATAATATTATTGTACTTCAGAAATGCATTGAATCGATAAAATTTGTAATGTTTCTGCAAGGAAAAAAATAAAATTGAAATTGAAATTGAATATAATTGACGAAAGATTGTGATTCGAGGTTTTCGGTACCAGTTAGCAAGGGCTACATCGCGCTGATGTCATAGTAAAAAGAGAAACGCGCTTATAAATATTATTAAGAAGACGATATTGATTTTTAACCAATTGATTTTTTTAGATGCTTAAAATTTCATTGAAAACCTAACATTATAAAAGAAAAACATTAAAAAAATACATGTAAAACGTTAAAAAACTGTTTAAAAATGGAGCTACGTAAGGGTTTTGAAAACAAAATGGATCCATCACGACAGCATCGACCAGACGACGTGGAACTCAACAGATCTGTAGACGAACCTTCTTACAAGACGTCTTTCCTCATAGAAGACATTCTATTTAGAGGACAAAACAAGGGTAAGATACCCGAAAGAAAACACCACGAGGCCCTGAACCACGACGGGGGGCATTTTGAAAGTTTGCGAAGCTCGCCGAAACGGATGGGGTTTTCGCAGCAAGGGTGCTACATGGGGGCGGAGGCTCCGGCGTACAGACAGCATGGGCCCCCGCAATCTATGGGGACCACACGAAGGGTATATTCAAGTGGCGATGGGTGCCCTGGGTGCCTATCTCAACACGACGCCTGGCCCATACAAGACTGTGGAGACACCGTACTTCTTATCGCAAGGTGAGCATTTTTATCATTGATATATGTGACCATAATTATGTACCTTCTAATTAACCCTTTCGCATCAATTGTCGGCATATGCCGTAAAAGATTCCTCGGTTGACGTGATATATCGTTTTCAATCCAATTCTTTATTTTTTCCCTTCAATAACGTTACAAAATATTTTACATTATAATTCATTATTGAAGTACTAACATATAAGTGTGACGATGTAAATGTATTGACACATTTAGTGTCAATTACCTCGCACTCAAAACAAGTGTCGGGATACTCAACGCAAATATTTGGACTTGCAACAACAAAAACCATTTCATAAGTATATCGTAGTTGACACACAAATAACACGTCATTACTGGCACAAAATCAAACTTCCAACATTTTGTATCTGTCAACACAGGCACTGAATCTGAAGCAATATTACTTCACTTAAGTTGGTTTCAACCTGTACTCTTTGTGACATCTACGGTAAGAAATTACAAGTACAGTCATTCCTTTTATCAACCAACATGTAAACAGGAATCTGTAAAGCAAGCATCTAAATAAATATCGTTAGGTTTCGTCACAGGAGCGATTTTTCTGTAAGCCACATGTGTCAATGCCGCCACATGTATGGAGTTCCATAATGAACGTTTGATAAATATAATAGTTTTTTATGCATCGTCTGATAGGTAAAGGATAGAAGAACCAATGATGTACATGAAAATAGGTTTGATAAGTACATTTATGCTTCAAATACTAGTTTTGACAGTATTATTTGTATTCCACCGAGCCGTAACAAAAGGGTTAAAAGGCAATTATTTTTTGTTAATATTTAATGTGATTAATGGCAAGTTAATTTTTCATAAATGGTCTGTATTAAATACATAAATATTATAGGTTAGTAAAAATAATAAATTGGTAAGTAAATTGGCAGAACAACAATAATAAATTGGCAGAAAATAATCGAATTTATAGTAAATAATAATAGGTTATGTTAGGTTTCTGTGTTATGTGATAATTGTTCATAAATTACTATCAGTGTTACGTATATTCCTGATATTTTCATTTTATAAATGACCACGTTCCAACTGATACAGTAGATTCTGCCAATTTATTTCATCTATTACCAGTTTTTATTTGATTTACTTCCAATTCATTTAATTAACTGCCGAAATCTTGAATTAGTTACTAAACAAATAAATATAGCGACTCTCGATCTCTGGAATTGTCATTGGGATGCACGGTGGATGGATGAGCAAACGGTCGCCAAAACAAAGAAATAATCGAGAAGAACATTAACATTACTTTTACGTTAAAAGACTGACAACATTCGGTCCTCTGTTCGGAACAGAACACGCTGTGTACTCTACGGCACCCGGGCTGAGACTCTGTAAGTGCCAGTCACTGCGCCGAAATTAACATAGCGGCTGTATATAGAACTAGTTACTCCCATTTGACAGGTAGCGGCTGTCAGAATCAAAGGGAAAAATGGCGCTAGTAAACGCCGCGTCTTATAGTTGCTTAAATCTAAGACCAAGGTGTTGCGTTATTGCAGTTCTTCTTCTTTTGCCCAATGTCTGGTAACGTCGGTAGCTCGTGTGTTGCCCAGCATTAGGTCCTGGGATGTGCAGCTTGTTGGGCACGCGGAGCAGGATCTTAGGTGTGTTTTATTTCAGTTGAACTGAATTGAGTACTCTAAACATCAAATGCACCAGCTGGAATATTACTTGATGATTAAGAGCGTAGATATTTTTTTATTTTATTTTATCATATCTGCTCCATGTTTGAAGCATATGGACACCGCAAATTTCCTGCAAGCTTAGATTGTCCATGTCTTGTCCCATTTAGCCGGCGGTCATAGCTCAATTGATCAAAGCGTTTGCTTTGCAAACCAAAAGTCGTGGGTTCGATCCCTGACAGAGATTAAAAAAAAAAAGATTCTTAATCGATTTCTGAGCACTAAAAAATACCCCGGTTTGTGTGAATTCGATCCGTCACCCGTAAAATGTCAGTCATGGCCAATCAATTAAAATTTGTCGTAGACGAAAGTCGTCCCGTGAAGACAACCCATTCGTAGTAAATTCTTGTAATAATAAAGGATGATGCGTGAATCTCGCGCTTTAATCTATGACATTAGTGGAGTGTGCTTTTACGTTGGCTAGCCTCCACTACTTGAGTTCTTTCTTTGAATATTCTCGTTTTCCATTATATATATATTTTAGAGACACTCTTCTCGTGGATCTCTCCATGGAACATTGGGTGACCTTTATTTTATGTGTAAGACCTGCTGTTAGATTCCACGTCTCTGCGACATAACTTAACCCTTTCGCATCGGTTGTCAGCATATGCCGTCAAAGATTCCCCGACCGTTACAGGAATCTGTAGAGCATGTAAATAAATATCGCTTAGGTTTAGTCACAGGAACAAGTTTTCTGTAAACCACATGTGTCAATGCCACCACACGTATGGAGTTACATAATGAACGTTTGCTTAATATAATAGTTTTTTATACATCATCTAATATCGAAAGGATAGAAGAACCAATGTGATATATGAAAATAGGTCAGATAAGTACATTTATTCTTCAAATACTAGTTTTAAGCAAAAAAATGGTTTGAAAAATTCACGCCGTATTGACAGTATAATTTGTATTCCACCGAGCCGTGACGAAAGGGCTTATACTGAAAGGAGGCATTGATTAAACGCCTTAATTTCAAGACATTGCGGAATATTTGCTTTAAAAATAGTAATACTCTAGTTTTCCGAATGCTGCCCAACCTAATTTTATACGCCTGTAGACATTTTATTCAGTTTTTAAATAACTTTTTCGCAAAATGTTAAAAAAAACACACAAAATTAGGCTAATAACATACTCAAAATATCTGTTCCGGAACCGAGGTCGCGGTCACGAAATTACAGCATCAGATAAATGGTAATGCCGGAATACCAAGGTTACGGCACTGAAGATACATCCAAAGACCGGAGATGAGTTGATACTAATTTATTTAATACGAGTCCCCATTTTATACGTCAATTTACAACATTCAGTATTTATAAAAATAATATTAATACATTAAATATCATACACTGCACATTCCTCGATACCGTTTTTGGACCTTGATATCTTCAATCCACATAGAGTGGCAGATTATTGGGATTTGCTCCGTATCGATGTGTTAGCATTCCTTATTAATATAAATATTACTAATACATAGAATTTCGTACACAGCACATTCCTCATTACTTGTTGTTTTATGGACGTTGATCCCCGATTGTATGAATTGATAGATTCCATCTAAGGGCCCCTTTCCACGGACGTCCAGTTTTGCAGGATCACGTTTAGTAGTATACGTGATACTGTAGTAACATTCACATGAGCATTCGGTTTGCAGGATACCGCGAAAATTCGATCCGTCCGAAAAGTGCTGTACAGTTTTGCCACTACAAACTGAACGAATGGATCCAATAAAAAACGGTATCCAGTTTAGTTACGTGCATAATTTAATGGAAGTATTCCCACTAGCATCCTGTTTACCATAAATACCATCCATCAGATCGATCGTAGTTGTTGGATCAGGTGAACCCAAAATCTTCTTTTTTTGCATTGCTTTCGGCGGCGAAAGTACCAGTATTTTTTTTTTGAACGGTCGCAAAAAATGCATGGTAGTTGGACTCCGCAGATATGAGATCGATATACCCAACCGGTCCAGACTTCTGTTGGATTACGCTAAGGAGCCTAGCCTTAAAATTTCCGTGCCCAGTCAAGAATTGACTAGTCCAGTGGCTTGGAATAAGCCACGGCATCTCCATTCTATCGAGTACGGAAGGAAAGAAGGAATATGTGTGTCTACCCTTGAGCGAGGTCGACCATCTTCTCTGCCATGCTGCGAGCGCCGCCAGTCTTATTTCTTTTTCGGTTTCTTTCGTGATCTTACCCTGCGGAGGATTGAGACAAGTGCCCCCGACCTCCGCAGAGAAGCCACGTCTAAGCAACGACATAGCGGCGCTCACCTGCACTTGCAGATCCAACGGCAGCACCCCCGCAAGGATAATCAATGACTCGGTGGCAGAGGCGATCAAAGTACCAGTATAATATGAGAAGAGTATTCACGTCCATTGCGTCTGAATTTTCTTCTCCGACTGCCAATGCTATCCCGTAAAAAAACAGGATGCAAACTTCTGTGTGTGAACGAAGGTATGATTTATGCGGAATCCAATAAAAACTGATCCTGCAAAACTGGACGTCCGTGGGAAAAGGCCCGTAGATGAGAGTTGATATAACAATTACTTTAGAGGTTTAAATACAAATAGTTAATGTTTAAAATAACGTTTTGAACATAACTTTTACTGAATTTCAATGTTAAGCTCGTGTTGTGATTTTCAGGCCTACCATACCATGCACTATTTGGACCTTCAGACCTGTCTCTATCGGCCCTGAAACACTGCAGAAGAAGGAAAGCGAGAACTGTCTTTTCGGACCCACAACTAACAGGTAAAACATTCACAGTATTACAAACTTTTTTTGTTGTCGCTGGGTTGAAAAGATAGGCCGGAGGAGGAAGTCTGAAATTCCGTTTCAAGGGGGCACCGCGTTCTGAAACTACCAAATTCTGAAAACTCATTTAGTAATACTTTTTATTGCTTACACAATATAGCCTCGATATAACGGACCGACGTTTCATGTACGTCGGATATAATGGAGAAATATCTGGTCAAACGTACAAATAGCTGCCTGTTACAAGCATGCTGAAATTTAATGGTATTTACGTATCTTCTTCTTCGTAGTATCAATCCGGTGGATTGGTTTGCAGTAACAGAATCTTGCATCTCGATCTCCATTCCTCTTGGTCCTACGCAACCCTCTTCAGCTCAGCATAAGAGCTACAATTCATGTCCTCGAACACTTGCTGCAAATATTCCCATCTAGGCCGCCCACTACAGTTTCTACCCTCAACCATCCTCTCCACAATGTCGTGAAGAAGACCATCTTGGCGTATGATGTGACCGATTCATCGGGCTCGCCTCTCTGAGATGGTTCTTATTAGGTGCCTATCTTCCTTGATTATCCTGAGAACCTCATTGTTCGTGCCGTGGTCTCTCCAGGAAATTCCGAGAAATCTTCTGTATGTCCACATATCAAAGGCTTCTAGTCTTTTTTATCACTTTCAGATAAGCACCATGTCTCACAGCCGTACATCAAGATGCTTCAAACAAATGTTTTCGCAAGTTGCTTGCGGAGCCTTAAATTAATATTCTTTGACTCAAGAATTTTTGCTTTGTTTTTGAAAGCTAGCCTTGCTTGATGTATGCGACTGTTGACTTGATCTCTTTTTGTTCTGCCATCCCAGGTGATCAATGTTTTGTCGCAATAATCTAATAATTACTATTTCCAACAGGTCTCGAGAAGAGATTCGAATCCCAACGCTACCTGTCTACACCTGAACGAGTGGAACTAGCAAGTGCTCTAAGTCTTTCAGAAACTCAGGTTAAAACCTGGTTCCAGAACAGGAGAATGAAGCACAAGAAGCAACTGAGGAAGGCGCAGCATCAGGACAAGCCCAGACAAGGTGAGAAAAATCTATAATATTAGCAATTGGATGTCTGCGGGGTTCAATTCATGTCCCATACATTTAAAATATTAATTTTTGACCCTTTTCACAAGCTTTAGAAGGCACAGTGACAGGACAAGCCCAGAAAGCTGAGAATAATCTATAAGCATTTGGATGCCTGCAGGGTTCCATTCTCGGTCCAGTCATTAAAAATATTACTTTTTACCCCTTTTCACAAGCTAAAGAAAACGCAGCATCAAGAGAAACCCACACGAGATGAGAACAACATATGAACATTTGGATCCCTGCAAGGTTCACTTCTCGGTCCAAAAATTTGAAACATTAATTTTCAACCCATTTCACAAGCTGAAGAAGGGCAGCATTGGCAGACGGTACACCGCAAGGGCTTGTATTTGTCAAGGATTTGTCCAGTGATCATAGAATCCAGAGATCCATTTTTTTTATGTAAGCACATACAGGAGAATACCGACAGATGGTGATAGTAATTCTGAAGTATCATCTGTGGAATTATATGACGCTTACCACGGTGCACATGGCTAAGCGCTGCATGTGGAGTGTTGATCCGCCAACCTCATAGACTACAGCCCTAGATTCACGCATCATCCTTATTATTACAGGAATTTACTATGAATAGATGATCTTCACGGGACGACTTTCGTCTACCATCAATTTTGATTGATAGGCTACGACTGTCATTTTACGGGTGAGGATCAAATTCACACCAACCGAGGATATTTTAGAAAAATCCCACGACCTTTGACTTACAAAGAGCAAACGCTTTGACGATTGAGCTATACCCGCCGGCAATGTCTCGTTAACGAACTAACTTTGGTTAGGTTAGGTTAGGTTAGCGAGACATCCAGTGCACCAGTCGTCCCGTGCGCCAAATGTCCCGTGCACCAGACGTCCAGTGCGCCCCACGTCGTTACCGATGAGTCGCTGAACGAAATGCGGCGTAAGCGAATTGTACGAGAAGAACAAATCATTTATTTCTCACCTAATATTTGAGATGTAACTAAATTAACCAACTACGCCATTTTACATTCATCTCTAGAGTTTTAAGGTATTGTAGAAGTATCCCAGCGCCACTAATATTCACCCATCTTGCCCGCTTTAAACCAATTCATTATTTAATCAAATAATTTTATCCTACAGTAGACCCATACGAAAATATCATAACTTTTTTTTTTTTTTATAATATATAATTGATATCAGCTTGATATAGCTCTTTTAGGATGATGCCGTAAAGCCTCGAAAAACGATATTTTGTCTCTTATTTTTGTTCGCTCGCCTGACATGCACATCTAATAATGTTACTTGTAATTATATAATATGACACGGCGTTTGCATACGCCATTTAATTTTTTCGACAGTTGCTCCATTTCATGTTGGTGCGACTGTCATCTTTAATTTGCTTTTTTGCCGCGATCATTGGCGGCGCTGCATGTCACAGTATTCCGGTAGTTTTTAGTTAACTTTTGGTCCGGCCGGCGGACGCCATACCGGTGGGACTTGATAAAAATAAATGCGAATTGTGCTTCAAAAACAAGTTATTTGTGTTGTTAATCTGCTCCTGCATCCTTCCTCCACGCAGCCACGTGACGAACCCGCGATGGCGTAATGTATAAAAACATACAGAAACATAGTCTCAGTTAGAATTATGGCTTTTGGGTTGAGCCGTGTGTGACGAATTTCTTCTGACCGATGAAATTCGCCACAAAATGACTGGAGAAATTCATCACACACGGCTCAAACCAAAAGCTCCGGTTCACAGACATTTGTGCACCCGAACATGGCAGCTGTTGTATCCTCGACATATGTTTTTGTGATTTGTCAATCGTTTTTTTTTAAGGATATCTGGTTATCAACCCGACACCCACTATAGCCAAGCCCGCCATCTAAACAATTAAATACATATTTTTAAAAAAAAATAATTTAAATGTTAAAGTAGAGTATATCTTAAAAGTAAGGCACCTGTGCGCTATCGTCTTTCAGTAGCAGCATCTTGTGAGAAGCCAGAAGACCCTAGAGAGAGAGGGTAACCAAGAAGGGAGTATAGGGAGTAGGTAGAACACCCCATCCCTATTTATTCCTGGCTCTATACCACACCAGAACCGCATCTAGTTTGTCATATAATGTATCGATACCAAGGGGAAAATTGACTAAAGCTACAACTGTTGTATGATAAAACTAAAATAATATTTTTTATTAAAATATTTTTTCTGCATGACTATGCATGACCCCATGTTGCAAATGTTGTAAAAGAACTACCTGGAAAACTTCAAATGGGGAGTCCTACCCCACCCGCCGTATTCACCAGACATTGCCCTCTCCGATGACACATGGCCTGGCTGAGCAGCGATTTTCTTCTTATGACGATACCAAAAAATGGGTCGATGACTGGATTGCCTCAAAGGACCGAGACTTTTTCCAGCGTGAAATCCGCCCTGCTGCCTGAAAGACGGGAGAAGGTCGCAGCTGCCGATGGGCAGTTTTGTGAATGATGAGTCTTATAGTCTTCTCAAAATGAACTGGTGATTTTTATAATAAAAAAAACGTTCATTTTCAATGCATACTCTTTGCATACATTAAATATAAAATATAAATACCATCAAGTGAGTGCAAATTTGATTTGTATATGGAAGCTCAGCCTCTTTGCCGAAACCGCTCAAGTAAGTCAAAATTGAGAGTTTCGGCTAGAATCCAGTACAAATTATGGGCCAGCCAGAAAAAACAATTAAAGCAATTGCAGTCATTACAAAACGCAGCGGCGTGACTAGTGTACAACGCGCCCAAGCTCTGTCACATTACTGATACTACACCGACTGCTGCGGTTGAGAGCTCCGGCTACAATCTAGTACAAACTGTGCCTCTTAGCTTATAAGGCACTCTACACTGCACATGGTTATTTAACAGAACTGATCAAGCACAAGGAGATAAGAGCGCGTGGAGAGACACTCCAGCCAGAGCAAATAGAAGCACCCTGCAGCTGACGGGAGGTAGTCCTAGCACGGTCTTCGGCAATCGTGCTTTCAGCTGCGCGGCACCAATGGCCTGGAACTCGCTGCCGGAAAGCATAAGTTCTCTTAAAGCGGAGGCATCCTTCAGAAGCAGATTCAAGACCCACCTTTTTTATCTGTCAGAGAGGTCAAAGAAAAGCCCAAGAACTGCCGGAATGACCATTCGGTCATAAAAAAGCGCCATACAAATATTGATATAATGAATAATAATAAAACATCCTCCTCTCTCTCAAAAGGTGTTATTCCATCGCGTGAAGGCAAGATTAGGAGCACGATTGATAACACAGACTTTCTTTTAGAAGCACATTGATTATATTTCCGTTAAGACTTTACAAGCTTCCGGCCAGGCGGAATGACATGCCGCTGGCCGTAATGCGACCTTCTCGATCGTCAACAAATAACTGACCTGTCCGCCTTGTGGTCGGTCACCAGCGCCGTCGATGGAAAAACTATATAACAAGCGACAAAAGTAAGAGACGAAAGATTGTTCATCGAGGTTTTCGGTACCAGTCAGCAAGGACTACATCATGCTGATGTCAAATAATAATAAGCATTAGGCACACCCATCAAGTTTTAGTCCACGTCCAATATTGCTTAACTTCGAATATCATTTAAAAAATGGGTTCCTAATGATTTTTATTACAAATGTAATTTCTATTCAATGCGGCTCTGAACTTGGTGGAATGTTCTTGGAGAAAATGTGTCTTCGGGTGGTTTTCTTCACCCCGTCTTTCAAACCACCCACTTTCTACCCAATATTCTCCCCAAGATGTTTTCAGGGGTGGAAGGGGTTGCGAAATGGACCAATAAGAGAGCGTCTTCAGAAGCGCCATTTTGGAGGCGGAACGTCTTTAGATGAAGACGAAAAACAAGTATTTTTCTATATTGCGGTGAAGTGGCATAGAAAAATGCAAAATATTCGATGTAAAACACAGTGAATATTTAACGCAGAATAAAACTTGGATAGGTCATATTTGGTATTTTAAGCTGTCCGTTAGTACCAAATGGTTCAGGCAACAAGAGCGTCGTGCTAATCATCAGATCTGCGTAAAAATTTTAAATTGAAAACTGCTTAAATATGCTTAAAATATTACATCGGGAGTCTTTTCACGTTCCATTCTTCTCACAAATAGCCACCATACAGTGCAGCCACTATTCATACTAACATCGTCCTCTCTTTCAAATGTGTTATTCAGTCGCTTGGTGGCAGGATAAAAGGAGCAGATTAATAACACACAGACTTTTTCTGAAGCACATTGACATGTATTTACGATAAACTTTACAATATTCCGGCCCAGGCTGAAAAACATGCCGGGCCGGCTATAATGCGCCCTTCTGACGGTCGATACGCAACTAGCTCCGCGCACTCGTCAGCGCTGTGGCTATCGCCCAGCGGCCAAGTGGCGATCTATGTAACTAGTCCAAAATACCAATATGTTGACATGTCTGACAAGCGAACGGAAATAAGAGACGAACGATTGTTTATCGAGGTTTTCGGTACCAGTCAGCAAGGGCTATATCATGCTGATGTCAATACGTTATAAAGGGTCCGCCAAATAACTTTTTTTTTTTTTAAAAGGGCCCAAAACATCGAATGTAGTTTTGGCTGTGTGGCACGTAGCGCCGTCCTGTTGAAACCAAATGTTGCCAATATACTCCTCTTCAATTTTTGTGAACAAAAATTCGTTCAACATGGCCGCGCCGCATGGAAGCGCCATTGATGGCGCTTCACGCACACTTTCTGCCACAGCAGCAATATTCTCGGGTGTACGCACTGTTTTTGGCTTTTCACGCTTTGGTTTATCGATGAGGATGCCAGTTTCTTTCACTTTTTTCACAAGATAAAGAACATCCGGAGCTGACGGTGATTCTCTTCTTCCAAAATCCGTACGCAATTTTCGCACACATTCTGCAACATTACCATGATTTTCAAAGTAATGTCGCAATATTTCCCAGCGTTGTTCAAGCGTATACACAACCATATTCGTTCAGCGGAAGGATAAAACTAATTATCTGTCGAATCAGACATGAGCTAAGTGTTACCGTTCACGAAATAAGCACTAGTTTAAAAAAAAACGTTAGATGGCGGACCCTATATAAAGTCATGTTTTGGGAAAAGGCATAGACAATATGAGCTTACAGAATTTGGTAATCTGTGGTGTCCATGCGCTCCAATTATGTAACGGATGTTAAAAAAATTAAAGGCATTTTACGGGTAAAGGGATCAAATTCACACCAACCGGAGATGTGTATAAACCTTTGAAATTGTTTTATTTTTAATCTCCTTCTTGATTGGTAAGCAAACGCTTATTCCACTAAACCACACCCGTCGGCATTTTTGAATGCCTATAATTGATATATTTATTTTTCTTTCAATTCAACATCAGCCTTCAATCCAGGATCCCCTACTTCACCAGACAGATCTCAAGTGAATGCCTTGGACCTGGATAAAATTGATATATTTATTTTATACTTTTTCAGATTCAACATCATGTATATTTATTTATTTATATACCTTAGAATCAAATATCCACAAAATGTAGACGACAGCTTCCAGTTCCGCCACGACGATCTTCAGTTAGTGACGCCATCAATCTGAAGTGGGCGGGCAGCCTCATTTCTCCAGATTTAGGGCAGCCGGCGCGGCTTTACAGGAGGGTGGAAGTCTAAACTGATTTAAACGTTCAACATTGGACCTGGACTAAAATTTGGATGGGTCACCGCCTGTTGCTATTCGCTCGAGAATTAGAAACAAATACACAAATATTTTCCGACACGATTCACGCTTAACAAAGGGCTATCTTTTGGCTTATTTAATATTATTTTTTATTTATATACAGAATCGAAATTCCAATTGTTTACAAATATTTAGAAACATAAAATATACAATAAATAGAGAAAAAATAAAAATAAAAATAACACAAAAAGAATAAGAAGATGACACGTGTCAAAGATCACAGAGATCAAGTAGAACAATACCATCGACAAAAGAGGAAAAGGATGTAAGAAAAGGATCGAGGTGTGCTGGTAGGCCATTTAGGAGCGACATTGCCGTTGAACCAAATTGAGTGCTTGAAGCTCCACAAGCATCGACTGGGATCAAAAACAATGGATGGCTACGAGCACGGGTGTACCTATCTGGAACATAGAAGTTAAAACATTCAAGAATCCCAGGGTTGTAAATTGAACCGCGAAGAAGAAGGAATGAATGTTTGAGTGCAGCAATTTTCCTCCGGGACTCTAGCGAATGGAAAGAAAGCATCCCTAGAAGAAAAAGAGTTGGGTAATGTTCGGAATTAAATTAATTGAATGGATAGTTACCGTAAATATAAAAATAGAGACGTCGGAGAAATTTTTTATGAATTTTTTCGAGCATGAAAATGTATTTGGATTTATTGGGATTCCAAACTAAGCTCCCATATTCCAGAACAGATATATATATATATTCTAATCATTTTTTTTATTCCAGGTGTCGTCAAACCCGAGACTGAAGGTCCCGCAAGGACCACACGGTCCTTACTCGTCCTTCCGGCCCAATAGCGACCCCGACTCCGACATTTCAAACCACGGCGACAGCGACATAGATATTGTAGGAGAAAACAGCGTCAATTCCTACAACGGATAAAAATAATGCGAGTATATAAGCTGCCGAAGAGACGACGGTCTATGGGGAAGAAAAGAATTGGAATGGCGCTCAAGAACACATAAAATAAAGGTCACCCAACGCGCTATAGGGAGAGCCATGAGAGGAGTGTCGCTGAAAGATTCAAAACGAGGAAATACGCAGAAGAACTCAAGTAGTGGATGCTACCCAACGAATAGGCCCACTCAAGTGGCAATATGACATATCTGTTGAAGAGACGACGGTCGTTGGGGAAGAAAAAAGTATTGGAATGGCGCTCAAGAACTGGTAAACGAAGCATCGGCCAACCCCCTGCAAGATGGACTGACGATATAAGAAAAATAGCGGGAGTGACCTGAATGCGGAAGGCGGAGGATTGAAGTCGACGGAGACTCGTGCGGGAGGCTAACGTTCAACCTAATTCTATATACCACTAAATCTATCGTATGTATACTCAAGCGGCGGGTATAGCTCAATGGTCAAAGCATTTGCTTTGCAAGCCAAAGGTCGTGGATTCGATCCCCGACGAATATTAAAACAAATGGATTTTTAATCGATTTATGAGCTCTAAAATACCCCCGGTTGGTGTGAATCTGATCCCTCACCCGTAAAATTCTAGTCATAGCCTATTAATCAAAATTGGTGGCAGACGAAAGTCGTCCCGTGAAGACCACCCATTCATAGTAAATTCATGTAATAATAAGGATGATGCGTGATTCTCGGGCTGTAGTCTATGACGTTGGCGGTTAAACACTCCAACGGCAAGCGTCATAGAATTCCACAGATGAGACTTCAGAATTACAGAATCACCTATGTCGGTATTCTCCTGTATGTGCTTACATAAAAAAAAAACAATGTGACAAAATTTTACGGGAGAATACCGACAGATGATGATAGTGATGCTAGAAGTCTCATCTGTGGAATTCTATGACGCTTACCATGCTACGTATGCCTTAGCGCTTCATGTGAAGTGTTGTTCCGCCAACGTCACGGACTTTAGCCCGGCATTCAAGCATCGTCCTTATTATTACATTTATAAATTCACCATGAATGCTGGTCGTCTTCACGGGACGACTTTCGTCGCACCACCAGTTTTGATAAATAGGCATTTTACGAACGAGGGATCAAATTCACACCAACCGGGGGTCAGACGCTCTCGGTCTAAATACCGACCAAGCTTGATTTTTAAAAAGTTATTGAATAAAACCTAAGCTCTATACGTACCCTCGGTATGAGTTATATGGTTGAGCCACACCTTAAGGACAAAAATAAATTTTCCAGACCTCGGGAGCCTCGGATGGGTCGGACTGATCACCCGATCTCCTTAAAAATGCTGATTATTGAAAACTCAAATATTTCTTTACTCTACAGCCGCAGTCTATGCAAGTTCGCAGACTCTTGCCCTGGAGGCTGCATTCACCATCTATGTTCCTACGTGGACCTCTGGATATACAGGTGTTCTGGGACAAGGCAAAGACATACTGAGCTTACAGAACTGTGAAGAAATAATTTGTGATGCCTATATGCTCCAAATCAACAGGCGTATACAACTGGGATGGGCAGCATTTGGAAAACTAAAGTACATTTTTAAAGCGAAATTTCCGCAATGTCTTAAAACTAAGGCGTTTAACCAATGCATCTTCTAGTATTAACTTATGGCGCAGAGACGTGGAATCTAACAGCAAGTCTTACACATAAAATAAAGGTCGCCCAGCGTGCTATGGAGAGATCCATGAGAGGTGTGTCGCTAAAAGATAGAATTCGAAACGAGGAAATACGTAGATGAACTCAAGTAGTGAAGGCTACCCAACGAATAGGCACACTCAAGTGGAAATGGGCAGGACATATTTGTCGAAGAGACGACGGTCGATGGGGAAGAATAGTATTGGAATGGCGCCCAAGAACTGGCAAACGAAGCATTGGCCGATCCCCTGCAAGATGGACTGACGACATAAAAAGAATAGCGAGAAAATCTTTCATATAGAATCCGGAACAAGGATATTCGAATACTAACTAGAGTTGTACACGCTGCCGTAATGTAAGCAAACTCAAGTGGCAATGTAATATATGTCGAAAAGACGATGCTCGATGTGGAAGAAAAGTATTGGAGCGGCACCTAAAACCGGTAAACAGAGTGTTGGCAGACACATTTCAAGATGAACTAACCAAATCAGAACAATTTTAAAAAACGTTGGATGCGAAAGACGGTGGATCGAGATGTATGGAGACTACATGACGACGACACAAATGAAAGACTGGCAGTTTTACAGCGGACCGACTGAATGTGACTGCGACGTGGAGCAGACCATGTCACACCTTCTGGAGTGTGCGCTGTGCCCGAATAGCTGCACTCAAGAAGACCTGATGATGGCCGGGAGTAACGCCGTCGACGTCGCCCACTTTTGGGCAGACAGGATCTGACCCTGTTGTTTCCGACACGATTATATATGTATGGAGACTAGATGCGAGAGGCCTACGTTTAACACTGTACGGTGACGATGATGGTGATGTGATCATTGATCTACCCAGATCTTGGACAGGGTAAAGTGTTTTTAAAAACAGACTTAACTTTTTTAAGTTTCAAAAACTAGCTTCAGTGGAGTTCTCTTTCAAATGCTTATGAAATATTATCTGAAATTTTGCTAGTCAATAAGCAGATTCATATTTTTCTGTATATATTTAAATGATTCCACCGCATTTCCTCTGCAGACAATTCGTTCAACGGCTCATGGGTAACGACGTGGGGCGCACTGGACGTCTGGTGCACAGTACATTTTGTACACGGGAATACTGGTGCACTGCATGTCTCGCTAACCTAACCTAAGCTAAGATCACGTCGGTATTTCAACGATAAACAACTTCTTCTTCTATATAAAGGACAAATCCGACCTATCCTTGAATACGGCAGTCACTTATGTGTCGAGACACAAAATACCTTCTAAACTTAATTGACTCAGTTCAAAGAAGAGCAATTCGTTTGATAAACAATGACACCCTTACGTCTAATCTACAATCAATGGAACACAGACGTAAGGTTGGTTCTCTTAGTCTTTTCTACCGTTATTACCACGGTCGCTGCTCTTCGGAACTTAAAGAACTAATTCCTCCTGCACCCACTCACAGCCGACAAACTCGTCTTACACTTGCCGAACATCCATACACGGTTAATATACGTCGACCAAGAACTGGCAGCTTCCAAAGTTCCTTCCTTAATGCCACCGGTAAGCTATGGAATGCTCTTCCAGCGTCTGTGTTTCCTCCTTCCTACAATCTGAATCTCTTCAAGAAACAGATAAATATACACTTGAAATCTCCCCAACCCACACACAAACACGAACACAACACACGTTTCCCGCATGCAGCGTCCAGCCTCCCTGGCTGAGCGTCATAGAGTGCACTGGTCTTGACCGGTTGTGCTCTCCTGCATGCGTTAACATAAAAAAAAGCTAAGTTATTTCATTAACGAGATCTATAGATCTCTGGACTCTACGATCACAGTGAAAATCTTTTGGTTGGGTCAGGTTTAGTTAGAGATACAGGGAATCATAGGTAACGACGTGGGGCGCACTGGACGTCTGGTGCATGGAACATTTTGTACACGGGAAAACTGGTGCACTGCATGTCTCGCTAACCTAACCTTACCTAAATTATTTCGTTAACGAGACGTATGAATCTCTGGACTCTACGATCACTGTAAAAATCCTTAGTTTAAGTGAGATTTGTTTAGTGAGACAGCGAATCATCGCTAACGACGTGGGGCGCACTGGACGTCTGGTGCACGGGAAAATTGTTTCACTGGATTTCTCGCTAACCTTACCTAAACTTAGTTATTTTTTTAACGAGACGTATGAATCTCTGGACTCTACGATCACTGTAAGAATCCTTACTGTGGTTTAGGTTAGGTTAGGTTAGCGAGACATCCAGTGCGCCAAATGTCTCGTGCACCGAGCATCCAGTGCGCCCCACGTCGTAACCGATGAGTCGTTGAACGATCTGTCTATGACACGATAGGTCTTGACACCTATTTATAAATATATTGTATTAACTGGTGTTTAATTCTTAGTAAATGATCAATATTTCATATTAAAAATTAATATATGTAGCATTTCAATAAGAAAATTACTAGAGTATTTTAAGTTTAAGCAATTTACTATAAGCGTGTAAATACACTAACCTTAAGCATTTAGTAAAATAATATAGTTTTTAAGCAAATGTATGTATTTTTTCTTCTTTTTTAATGTAAGCTCTATATATACGAGGGTTATCCGTAATATAAGATTTCCATGGCGCTACAGTCCTGAAAGCATTATATCATGTACTTTGGTTCCCCCACTCCAAATCCCATCCCTAGCGAGCTGCCTGCGGAGCTCAGTCTTGGCTTGGCGGCTGTACGTGATGGATCTCGCCCTCTTTTTGCCCGCCAAGTGTGAGCTGCGCTCGGTGATCCGTCTCCTGTCGGCGACTCCGGGTGCTTCCATTGCTTAGACTGTACCTTGGTTTCAGATGTGAGGTAGTGCACCCAAGTCTCGTCTCCAGTGACGATGGAGTCGAGGTATTCCTCGACATGAGTTCCGTGGTCTTGTAGAAGTTCTCGGGCCGCTTCAACGCGTTGACATTAACCTTTAAACGCCCAGTGGTCCCGTACGGGACCGCAAATTATCGTCGTTCAATGCCCTAGCAGGCCAATGTTTGTAATGTTTCGTCGCACAATAGATTCTTCCATGAACTTACTTCACTACTTCTTCTTCGTAGTATCAATCCGGTGGATTGGCTTGCAGCAACAGAATCTTGCATCTTGATCTCCATTCCTCTCGGTCCTCCGCAACCCTTTTCAGCTCAGAATAAGCGCTATAATTCATGTCCTCGAATACTTGCTGCAAATACTCCCGTCTAGGGCGCCCTCTACAGTTTCTGCTCTCAACCATCCCCTCCACAATATCGTGAAGAAGACCATCGTGGCGCATGATGTGACCGATCGCCTCTCTAAGATAGTTCTTACTAGGTGCCTATATTCCTTGATTATCCTGAGAACCTCATTGTTCGTGACGTGGTCTCTCCAGGAAATTCCGAGAAATCTTCTGTATATCCACATATCAAATGCTTCTAGTCTTTTTTTATCACTTTCAGATAAGCACCATGTCTCACAGCCGTACATTAAGATGCTCCAAACAAGTGTTTTGGCAAGTTGCTTGCGGAGCCTTAAAGTAATATTCTTTGACTCAAGAATTTTTGCTTTTTTTATTGAAAGCTAGCCTTGCTTGATGTATTCGACTGTTGACTTCTCTTTTTGTTCTGCCATCCCAGGTGATCGTACTTCCAAGGTATACAAATTCTTTTGCATCTTTTAGGGGTACTCCTAGCATTGATATGTTAATTTTCTGCTGCTCATTGCGGCTTACTCTCATGACTTTGATTTTTGTGCTGTTTATCTTCATATTGTAGTTGGAATTAAATATGTTTTCCATGGATGTCAGCGCTTCCGTGAGTTCATCTTTAGTTTCAGCAATCAGAGCAATGTCGTCAGCAAACCTTATCATATCAATCTTTTGGCCGTGTATTTTAAACCCCTCTCTATGGTCCACACTTTAATACTATTATTACAAATTAATGTAATCCGATTGTGAAATGAACCATAAGCACTCCTGTATGGGACCGTAGGGCATTGAAACCACTTGACGTTTAATTTAATATTGAAATATATGTCATATTAGTTATTAATATGACATTAAAATTGTTTTTAAGAAAACTATATGTTTATTTATAAGGCCGGGTGATTAACCGGACGCTCCAATAAGTTATGATCAAAATGTATATAATGTTATTAAGTGTAAGTAGCATTAATTTATTTATTTAAATATTAATGATATTCTATAAGTAGTTGTAAAAATTAATTTATTTCATGAAAAAAAATATATAATAAAGCACATTGACTGGAAATAGCATTTTTTATTTATTATTTGTATGTCGACATAGAACAAAACTATAAAAACCCCTCCCTACAAGTATTACCTACAATTAGAATATATCTACCATCTCCATCTCTTTACAACCCTTGAATTCGATTCTAATCTCTTTCAACGGTACTTTCTTTTGGCACTTTTGTGCAGTGGCCACAATTGTTCAGAGGGTCCCATTGGACTTATCAGTTGCTAACTGATCATAATCTGAATGAGCGCATCATCAAGGAGACTTGACTGTCCTCCGGTGTGATGCGGGTGTGAGGCGGGTAAAGTTCAGTCCAGTCCAGTGGTTTACCACTGGACACGGCGTCTGAGTGACAAACAAACGCTTTAGTTTCATTTGAAATGAAAAAGGATGCATTTGAAATGAAAAAGGATGCATTTGAAATGAAAAAGGATGCATTTGAAATGAAAAAGGATGCATTTGAAATGAGAAAGGATGCATTTGAAATGATAAAGGATGCATTTGAAATGAAAAAGGATGCATTTGAAATGAAAAAGGATGCATTTGAAATGAAAAAGGATGCATTTGAAATGAAAAAGGATGCACTTGAAATGAAAAAGGATGCATTTGAAATGATAAAGGGTTGAAAAAAAAATCCAAAAAATAGCTGAAACGAGAAATATTTCTTTTGAGAAATAAATAAAAATATTATTTTATTTATAAAAAAAAAGGCACGGACTTTATGGACTACCCTAGTATTTAGTTCTATGCCTGAAGAGCATTGTGTATAGAGGTATAGAGTTGTATTTTGTATGCAATAATACAGGTGTTAAGAATGCCTAGTAAAAGCACCTGCTGGGCTGCTTATTAAAAAACTCAAAGGCCAGGTTATATTCAAACAACTCGATATAGCCCTTTCAGGCTGGTGCCAAAAAGCTTCAATATACGATTTTTCGTCTATTATTTTTATTTGCTCGTCTGACACGTATATATAATAATTTTAGTCAAAGTTATGGACTTAAGTAACATAAGACGCGGAGATGTGATCAGACAGAAGAATTCTCAGAATTTCCTGGAGAGACCACGTCACGAACAATGAGGTTCTCAGCATAATCAAGGAGGATAGGCACCTAGTAAGAACCATCTCAGAGAGGCGATCGGTCACTTCATGCGCCACGATGGTCTTCTTCACGACATTGTAGAAGGGATGGTTGAGGGAAGAAACTACAGAGAGCGCACGAGACGGGAGTATTTGCAGCAAGTGTTCGAGGACATGAGTTTTAGCTCTTATGCTGAGCTGAAGAGGACTGCAGATGATCGAGAGGAGTGGAGATCGAGATGCAAGATTTTGTTGCCGCAAACCAATCCGCCGGATCGATACTGTCGAACATTTTTTTTTTCTTGATTCTGATAGCCGCTACCTGTCACGTGACAGCGGGTAGTTCGCCAAATGGTCGATATGTGGTCTCGGGGCGTTGCAAATTTTTTTTTGTAAGCATATACAAGAGAATACCGACAGATGGTGATAGTAATTCTGAAGTCTCTTCTGTGAATTCTCTGACACTTACCAGCTGCGGCTAAGCGCTGCATGTGGAGTGTTCATCCGCTAACGTCATATACTACAGAACGAGATTCACGCATCATACTTATTATTACAGAAATTTACTATGAATGGGTGGTCTTCATGAGACGACATTCGTCTATAACCAATTTTAATTAATAGGCTATGACTGGCATTTTACGAGTGAGGTATCAAATTCACACCAACAAAGGGGTATTTTAGAACTCAGAATTCGAGCCCACGACTTTTGGCTTGCAAAGCAAACGATTTGACCATTGAGCTATACCCACCGGGTGAAGATGATGTTTACTATATGTATGTGAACTTCTTTGTAAGCAATCGCATGCGTTTCAGTCGAATTATCTTTTAAGGATAGCGCACGAGTGAAACGCCGCTCCGCAGAAGCGTCGGCAAGCCCCGACACGATCAGCCACTTTTTTTTTTTCAAGTGCGGTGTTTCGGCAATCTAATTTCTGCCCGGGACCAAATTAATTGCATTTTCGGTATCGTAATGAATAGGCGACTCAAAGGCAAAATTATATGCCAATATAATCAAATTAGCAAACAATAACGGGAAGGGCAAAAGGGAGAGAAAAAGGGCGACAAATGTGTACTCAATGCGAGTGTCAAGGGTTCAAATCCCGTATCATTTAAAGCAAAAATTCCGCAATGTCTTAAAACCAAGGCGTCTAACCAATGCATCCTCTCTATATCAACTTATGGCTCAGAGATGTGGAATCGAATAGCAGGTCTTACGCGTAAAAATAAGCGGGTATAGCTCAATGATAGCAAACCAAATGTCGTGGGTTCGATCCCCGACGGAGATTATAAGAAGCAAAGGATTTTTAATTGATTTCTGAGCTCTAAAATATCCCCGGTTGGTGTGAGTTTGATCCGTACATAAATATATATATATATATCATAGCCTATTAATTAAAATTGCTGGTAGCCGAAAGTCGTCCCGTGAAGACCACCCATTCATAGTAAATTCCTGTAATAATAAAGGATGATGCGTGAATCTCGGGCTGTAGTCTATGACGTTGGCGGATCAACACTCCACATGCAGCGCTTTTAGCCAAATGCACTGTGGTAACAAAAGTCATAGAATTCCACAGATAAGACTCCTGTATGTGTATACATAAAAATAAAAAATGGTCACCCAACGTGCCATGTGGAGGTCCATGAGAGGAGTGTCTCTAAAAGATGGAAAGAGTGGATGCTACACAATGAATAAGCACACTCAAGTGACATATCTGTAGAAGAGACGATGGTCGATGGGGAAGAAAAGAGTTGGAGTGGCATCCTAGAACTGTCGATCAGAGGCTGATCAAGATAGACTGATCTCGAAGTGAATGTTAAAAAATAAATAACAATCGCTTTGTCGTTCAAATTTTTGATTCCTGGATGATAGCCCTCCCCACCTGTATGCTCTCCTGCGTGCGTTTGGTCGCACTGCGCCCCCGGCAACACCAATAAGCGCTTCTCAAAGGGTAAATATATATGGTTTGAAATCCAAAGCACAATGCGAATTATAGGTGTTGTGCCGACAATATCAGGGAGCCCCCCGGGTTTGCGAGTACAGGGCCGAACTTTATGATAAAGAGAATATTGTATAATATAGCGATATCAGCTTGATATATATAGCCCTTGATGCCGAAAGTCTCAAAATTTATATGTTTATTGAAGCGATCCAGATTGTAGGAAGGAGTAAGCACAGACGCTGAAAGGGCATTCCAAAGCTTACCGGTGGTATTAAGGAAGGAACTTCGGAAACTGCCAGTTCTTGGTAGACACACATTAACCGTGTATGGATCTTCGGCAAGTGTAAGACGAGTTTTTCGGTTGTGGGTGGGTGCAGGAGGAAGTAGTTCTTTAAGTTCCGAAAAGCAGCGACCTTGGTAATAACGGTATTTATTGAATTTAATATAATCAATACCTTTTTAACAATATAAATATTTTATACAATTTATATAAATTCTATACTTATTATGCTTTGATCATATACATACAACTACTACTTAGTACCTAGCTTGAATCATATACAGAGAGGTTTACATTAGTATCATTTTAATAATAGTAACATTATAATGTAATAATGCTTCTAATGTTCATATGGTAAGTTGTAAGTGTGTTTTCAATATTTTGTACTAATTGGTTGAGATCTTTGATCGAGTCATGTATGAGTTCTTTTATTTGAATTTTATTGTTAATATTGTTGCATGTAAAGTCATTCATTGGTAAGAATTAATTTTGAAATTGTAAATGATGTAGGTATACTTTATATTATTATGATGTAGGTTATTATTATATAATTATTAAACGAATTGCTGTTCTTTGAACTGAGTCGATTAAGTTTGGAAGGTATTTTGTGTATCCAATCCAAAGGTGACTGCCGTATTCAATGATAGGTCGGGTTTGTCCTTTATATAGAAGAAGAAGTTGTTTATCGTTAAAATACCGCAGTGATCTATATAATACATCTATTTTGTCTCGAGTGACTCGATAATAATTGACATTATTCGAGATTGATACTTCAAGCATGTTGATGGAGCTTGCTTTTGGAAGAGAACAACCGCTGAAAGATACAGGATCCATAGCAGTCTTCTTGGTGGAGAAAGTGCATGATTGGGAACAACACAAATATTTAGAAATTATTTTCAAATAATTCCAAATGACCAAAAAGAATCGTTCTTTTCACAACGCTGATCCGGCTCTTTTATCGTACCTACTTACTGCTGCAGTTTGCCTAAACTAGGGGCGAACATTATGATTCAATTACCGGCGGAATGAACTCTTTTGAAGCTTTAACTTACTTATCCGGGCACCGGCGACATATTACATTTTATTAGACCTGATTGTTTGGCTTATTCAATAGATTCGCTTCAAACGCGAAGCAATTTCATCCAATTTTATGCATCCCTCGCGCGATTAGTGACGTTCACATACAATTAGATGTGATTCTTATTGCGAAGCACAACCCTAACAAGTGACACAACCATTTAAGCACAAGAAAATTTAATTTGAATCCTAATTATTTAACTAAATAAATAATATATATGTACTGGTTAAAACTACATTTGGAAAACTTAAGTGTATTATTAAAGCAAAAAACCTTAGCTTTAGCACTTTGTTTCTTAGTCGGAGAATATGCGGCGCCAGTATGGGGTCGATCAGCATATTATAATCAACTGGATACTGCCCTGAATGATGCACGCAGAGTCGTCACAGGCTGCCTCAAGCCAACACCTATTTCTAAACTATACCCCTTGGCTGGTATCGCACCACCAAACATAACACGCAAAGTCATATGCGCCGAAGAAATGCGTAAGGCAATCAACCAACCGTCCCACTGCTTGTATAATCAGATACCCCCAACACCCAAACTGAAGTCGCGAAGCAGCTTTCTGAGATCCACACAACCTCTCACATCCGGCCCTGAAAATGAGAGACTCCAGCTCTGGCGACTAGTCGCATCAGAGGATTTCATTACTCAAAAGGAAGGCCTCCCGACTGGCAAGAACCTTGACTGGCGGACCTGGAAATCCCTAAACAGATTAAGAACCGGAGTTGGTTGAACAAAGGACAGCCTTGAGCGGTGGGGAACGCTTCGGCAGGGATAGTCATTACTGTGCGACTGGGGAGACCTGCAGACCGCCGCACACCTAAGGTCCTGTTCCCATGCGTTCAAGAAACTGCACATCTCAAGACATAATGCTAGGCAACACACGGGCTATCGATGTTGCCCTGGGGAGAAATAATTTGACGTCGATGACACGAAGAAGAAGAAGAAGCAAAAAATCCGCAATATCTCAAAACTACAGCGTTCAATGCATCCTCCCTGTATAAACTTATGGCGCAGAGACGTGGAATCTGACAGCAGGTCTTACACATAAAATAAAGGTCACCCAAAGTGCCACGGAAAGATCTATTTATAAAAGACAGAATCCGAAACGAGGATATCCCAAGAAGAATTTAAGTAGTGGAGGCTACACAACGAATAGGCACACTCAAGTGCCTTTTTCTTACCTTATCCATATTTGGAGTATATGGGGACCTCAAATTGAAATTTTACAGTTCTATAGCCTCAGGTTGTTCATGCCATACCCCAAAACACCTGCACCCGGAGGTACAAATGGGAACATATATGGTTCCCGGGATCATCCAGGGCAAGAGCCTGCGAACTTGCATAGAGTGCGGCTGTAGTATCAGTAAAATATTTGGGTGTTGAATGATCAGGGTTTTTAAGGAGATCGGGTGATCAGCACGAAGCTCCTGAGGTCTAGAAAAGTTTTGTTTTCGCTTTAAGGTATTTAATTTTGACCGGCGGTCATAGCTCTATGGTCAAAGCGTTTGCTTTGCAAGCCAAAGGTCGTGGGTTCGATCCCCGACGGAGATTAAAAAAAAAAGGATTTTTAATCGATTTCTGAGCTCTAAAATACCCCGGTTGGTGTGAATTTGATTCATCACCCGTAAAATCAGTCATAGACTATTAATTAAAATGGTGGTAGACGAAAGTCATCCCGTGAAGACCACCCATTCATAGTAAATTGCTGTAATAGTAAAAGATGATGCGTGAATCTCGGGCTGTAGTCTACGACGCTGGCGGATCAACACTCCACATGCAGCGTTAAGCCATATACACCATGGTAAGCGTCATAGAATTCCACAGATGAGACTTCAGAATTACTATCACCATCTGTCAGTATTCTCCTGTATGTGTTTACATAAAAAAAAATATTGAGGAATTATTAGGCGCCATTCAAGTACTTTTCTTCCCCATCGACCGTCGTCTCTTCGACAGATATGTCCTACCCATTGCCACTTGAGTGTGCCTATTCGTTGGGTAGCATCCACTACTTGAGTTCTTCTTTAACTGTATATAATATCTATATATTGACATCCCCCATCTTTAAGAAGGCGACAAGTCGCGGGTTCGACACGTGGCCGCGTGGAGGAAGGATGCAGAAGCAGATTACCAAGTAAAAGAACTTGTTTTTGAAGCACAATTCGCATTTATTTTTATTAAAAACTTGATTTCTACTCCCTACCGGTATGACATTTCGCCGGCCGGGCGCGAATCAATTGACAACTGCCGAACACTGAGACATCTAGCGCCTCTAGACAGTAGCGGCAAAAAAGCAAATTAAAGATGACAGTTGAACCAACATGAAATGGAGCAACTGTCATAACAAATAAAATGACGCATTCAAACACCGTGTAATTTTATATAAAATGAAAACTGACATCATTCGATGTGCGTGTCAGGCGAGCGAACAAAAATAAGAGACAAGAGATCGCTTTTCGAGGCTCTTCGGCATCAGCCTGAAAAAGCTATATTAAGCTGATATCAAATTGTTAAATATCACCGCTCGAAATGAAATTTATGATGTAAAACGGTTTATTTACAATAGTTAATAAACAGATTTGCGGGTTAAGCTTAACACACAGACTATTACAATTTAGATAAATATTAAAAGTTCTGGAATCGATTGACAGCGGGTCGCGAAGTGGCGTCAAGCCAGCACATCTCTTCATCTTTTAAGATTTTGAACATTCTAGCAAAGTAGTCCTAACGCTTAGGCATAATTCATCGCATATACATAAAAATCGCTCCATTGTTTGCTGGCAATCATCCCCTATTAGAGGACTTAGCGAGACCCGGTGTTCGCCGACTCCCGCGGGGCTTGTTATCGACCGATCAGAAGGGATTCCTGCTCACTGCGATAAGGTTGCCGCAAACGGCGACGAAAAAACTCATCGCCCGTGTTGTGTGTACGTTATTTCATCGCATAATTTTAACACTTATTCTTCCTTTCCATTTTTTCAGACTTTTTTAAATATTGACATCAGCATAATATAGCCCTTGCTGACTGGTACCGAAAATCTCGATATACAATCTTTCGTCCCTTATTTTCGCGCATGTGTTGTCATTTTGTAATGGCGTTAGGAGGACTAGTTATATACGTTGGCACTTGCGGAGCTGGGTGTCACCGACCCAGTCAGTTGTGTGCCGACCCCGAAAAGATCGTATTATGGCCGGCCCAGCATGTTATTCCACCCGGGCCGGATGTTTGTAAAATTTATAGAAAATAGTGTGAAAAATGTGCTTCTGAAAAAGTCTGATTGTTGTTCATCTGCTCCTCATCCTGCCACCACGCAATTAAATAACAAACTCAAAGAGAAGGATGTTAATATATTTCAATACATGATAATTAATTTGAGATCTAAAACAATAATATTTTCTAACAAATTGATACACATATACAAATTTACCGCGTGGGTATAGCTCAGTGGTTAAAGCTTTTGCTTGACAAGCCAAAAGTCATGGTTTTAATTCACGAAGATGAAAAAAAAAAAAAAATTGATTTCTGAGCTCTAAAAAATATGGTTAATGTGAATTTGATCCATTGGCCGTAAAATGCCAGTCATAGCATATTTATCAAAATTGGTGGAAGACGAAAGTCGTCCCGAGAGCACCACTTATACATAGTGAATTCCTGTAATAATAAGGATGATGCGTAAATGTCTGGCTGTTGTTTAAAGACGTTGGCGGATACACTCCACACGCAGCGCTTAACCATATACAAGTATAGCATGGTAAGCGTCATTGTATCGAAATGAACGTGAACCAATATTACGCCTGTGTTCCATTGATTGCAGGTTAGATGTAAGAGTGTTATTGTTTAATATAAATAACATAACTGTAAAACTGTAATTTGCGGTTATGATCCAAATATGTAGCGGATATAGCAAAAAATATCTGAGCGAAGACAGGTAGCATTACTGGACTGGACTTTACCCGCCTCACACCCGCATCACACCGGAGGACAGTTAAGTCTCCTCGAAGACGCGCTCATTCAGATTATGATCAGTTAGCAACTGATAAGTCCAGTGGGAGTCCCCTCTGAACAATCGTGGCCACTGCAAGTGCTAAAAGAAACAACCCGTGAAAGAGATTAGAATCGCATTCACGGATTGTAAAGAGATGGAAGATTCTCTCACCGAAAATACGAGCAAATATTTTAAATGCGTGAATTTTTTTTTAGTGGCCACAAAGTCTGCATGCCCGATAGGGCGTATCCCTCAAACTTCATCGAAAAGGACTAACTCTTGTAACTGACAGTCCCAGAGAATGTGTGAATAAGGTCTTGAAGGGGGCGCCACAAGGGCAACTAGCGTTTGAAACTAAATTGAATTAAAGTATAATCTGTATTTAAAAGCGCCGTGCCCAGTCATTAGTTGGGTAGACCAGTGATCAGAGCTGATCCATTCAGCAGTTAGTCTGAAGTAAATGTCCGGAAAGAACAGAAAGGTAGTTCTACCTTTGGTGGAAGATAACCAACGTTTTTGCCATGCGGCCGTAAGGGCATCAGCACAAAGCTTTTTTATGGGTTTGAGAGTAGCGCTCGGCTGGAGTACGATGTCTATCCTCAATGAGTGTATATAAGTTTTTATGCGATGAATAGATTCGAACCCTGCACAGCCGGAAGTCTCTCTTGAGACTCGGTCGCGTGGCTGGCGTGCGACCGGTATCCCCCCTCCAACAAAAGATCATCTCTTCAGTGTCAGTTTACTTGTCACTAAAGAACTACTCGAGCGACTGCGGGATGCGGAGCTCGTCTTGAGCGACCCGAAGACAGCTGATTACCGGAAATTAAACAAGGGGATAAGTGCCATTACGAGTGATATCATTAACCGAACAGACTTTGGACCGGAGTATGCGAGACGAGGACACTAATGAAATCCTGGCAGTTTTACAGCGGACCGAATGAATGCGACTGTGGCGTGGAGCAGACCCTGTCACACCTTCTGGAGTGTGCGCTGTGTCCGAGTAGACTGATAATGGCCGGGAGGAACGCCGTCGACGTCGCCCATTTCTGGGCAGACAGGAGCTGACCCTGTTTGCGATACGATTATATATTGCCATCAACATGATATAGCCCTTGCTGACTGGTACCAAAAACCTCGATTTACAATCATTCGTCTCTTATTTCTGTTCGCTTGTCATACATTTATGTGTCATATTGGCATTTTGGACAAGTCAGCTCACGGGTCCACTGCATGTGAAGTGTTGATCCGCCAACGTCATAGACTACAATCTACACGCATTATCCTTATTATAACAGGAATTTACTATGAATGGGTGGTCTTCGCGGGACGACTTTCGTCTACCACCAATATTGATTAATAGGCTATGACTAACATTTTACGTGTGAGTTATCAAATTCACACCAACCTTACCCAGGTTTTAGAGCTCAAAAATCGATTAAAAATCTTTTTTTTTTAATCTCCGTCGGGGATCGAACCCACGACTTTTTACTTGCTAAGCAAACGCTATGACAATTGAGCTATACCCGCCGGCAAATGAATGTACTAGAATGTACTTTATTTCAGATATGACATAGTATGATTTGTTAAATAATGAAAATGGTCTGTTATTAGCGTTAAGTAAAGCAACATTAGGCGTGAACCAAAACATGGATGGGTTGTTGCCCACCTCATGTCGTTGGTTGAGTTAAGTCGTACATCAATACCAAAAAACGAAATAATTATACAAACTCTTTATAAATAAATGTTGTTAAAATATGTATAAACATACCTTTGATAGTACAGTTACCTTTTCATCAAGCGTCTTGTCATTGAAGGCTGCTGGAAACTATACACGTAATGTACTCGGCGAAGATTAGTGAGCAAAGATGACCTTAATGTTAATTTGTATCAAGCAGATTTAAAAGAAGACGTTAAAGTGCTCAAAATATTGTATCAATCCGGTGGATTGGTTTGCAGCAAAAAAATCTTGCATCTCCACTCTTCTCGATCTTCTGCAACCCTCTTTAGCTCAGCATAAGAGCTGCAACTCGTGTCTCTTGCGCTCTCTGCAGTTTCTTCCCTCAACCATCCCTTCCACAACGTCGTGAAGAAGACCATCGCGGCGCATGATGTGACCGATCGCCTCTCTGAGATGGTTCTTACTAGGTGCCTATCTTCCTTGATTCTCTGCAGCTTCTACCCACAACCATTCCTTACACAATGTCTAAATATAAAATTATCAAATTCAAGGCAAACTGTAGTTTTATTCATTTATATTTATTATTATATACAGAGAAAAAATTAATACCTTATGTTTTGGAAATTTAGATTAAAATAGACGACTCGACAAGAAAAAAACATTTGACATAACAACGAAAAACAGAAGAAAGAACGTTTTAAATATGTCCGTTGGTATTGCTGATAAAATACCTATCAAAAATACCTACGCGTGATTATTTTTAATTTTAAATAAAAAGAAAAGGTATACTCGTGAAAAAATATCATGATCCCTTAATATTTGACCAAATAAATCATATTAACCCTTTCGCATCGATCGTTGGCATATGCCATCATAAGAATCCCTGACCTCGATTGACGTGATATATCGTTTTGCTACTTTCACTACTCATTGTGACATATACGGTAGGAAATAGGAAGTGCAGTCATTTGCTTTATCAACCTACATGTATTATTTACAAGAATCTGTAAAAACATGTAAATAAATATCGTTAGGTTTCGTCACAGGAGCTATTTTTCTGTAAACCACATGTGTCAATGCCACCACATTTGTAGAGTTACGTAATGAACGTTTGTTAAATATAATATTTTTTATGCATCATCTGATAGCTAAAGGACACAAGAACCAATGTGATATATGGAAATAGACCAGATAAGTACATTTATGCTTCAAATACTAGTCTTATAATTGACAGTATAATTTTTATTCCAACCAAACCGTAATGAAAGGGTTAACAATAAACACATAAATTATTTAGGTGAATAATAAAAGATTATAATTTTCTCTTATAAAGTGAAAAATAATATTTCAAATATTACTTTAGGTATTGCTGATAAAATACCTATCGAAAATACCTATACGTGTTTTTTTATTCGGGTGGCCTCCCTTTTTTGTTCCTCGGCATCGCAATTGTTGAATCAATATTTGAAAATTCAAATTACATTATTCCTTTTGACAAATGGAATAATGTATGGAACTATAGTATTTACTAACTATTTCAATCCATTCTCGAAACTTTAATTATAATTAGAGTGTATAATAGTAGAAATAAATTAAATACGTTCTAAAATATATCGTGATAATCAACTGGTATAGAGTTTTGATAAACAAATTTCGAATTTGGAAATTATTCTTCATGTGAAAATAGAAAAATGTCGTATCCACTGTGTCAGTATGAATGTGGTCAGTTACATTATAATAAGGCAGTAATATATTCAATATTGGTAAAAATCAATGTAAAATGAATGAAAAATAATGTCATAAAATGGAAACCTAACCTAACATATTATTAATTACCAAACATGAGTTATTTCTTGCCAATTTATTATTTTTTTGCTGCACAATGATTGTTTTATTATTTATCTTTTTAGGTGCTTATTACTGACCGTTTGCTAAATGATTACTGTCCATTAATTTAATTAAATGCTGCCAAAAAATAGTAGACAATTTACATGTGTGTAAGTAGTCAATGCCTCTGGAGCAATGTATTATTTGTAATTGTTTGATCTGTTTAAATATGCTGAATAGCAAAAGCAACTAAATCAATAACTTAATACTGATTTTAATAGGTAATGCCTCTGGACACGACCAGGGGTGGAATATATGGAGGTCCCTTAACAGACTTCGGACCGGAGTATGCAAGGCGAGGACACGAATGTAAGCCTGGCAGTCTTACAGCGGACCGACAGAATGTGACTGCGGCGTGGAGCAGACCCTGTCACACCTCCTGGAGTGTTCGCTGTGTCCGAGTAGATGCACCCAGGAGGACCTGATGATGGCCGAGAGTAACGCCATCGACGTCGCCGACTTTTGGGCAGACAGGATCTGACGCTGTTGTTTCCGACAAGATTATATATAATAGGTGATAAATAAATAATTTTAAAATAATGTTAACCGGTAGTTACCTAAAATAAATATTATTCGAAAAACAAAATACACCTATTTCAAATTAACGTATTTTCTGTCAAATACGCAAAATTATTTTCGCCAACAAAAATTTAATGTTTTATTTTTAAATTGTTAATCTTTCAAGAAAAGTTAAATTAAAGAATATCATAATGGTAATAATACTTTTAATTGTGTTAATACAAAATAAGTACGCGTCGGGTTAATCCCTCAGTGTCCTCCCTCTTCGTAGTATCAATCCGGTGGATTGGTTTGCAGCAACAAAATCTTGCATCTCGATCTCCACTCTTATCGATCCACTGTAGTCTTCTTCAGCTCAGCATAAGAGCTACAGCTCATGTCCTCGAACACTTGCTGCACATACTCCCGTTTAAGGCGCCCTCTATAGTTTCTACCCTCAACCGTCACTTCCACAATGTCGTGAAGAAGACCATCGTGGTGCATGATGTGACCGATCGCCTCTCTGAGATGGTTCTTACTAGGTGCCTATCTTCCTTGATTATGCTGAGAACCTCATTGATCGTTACGTGGTCTCTCCATGAAATTCCCAGAATTCTTCTGTATGACCACATCTTAAAGGCCTCTAGTCTTTTCTTATCACTTTCAGATAAGCACCATGTCTCACAGCTTTATGGTAATTTTTAAATGGTTCCACAACTGGAATTTGTTTATTATAGACATATTTAGGCTGCAAATAAATTTAACTATATATATAGTATTGCCATCTGTGTTATTTATAAGCTTGTTTCGTGACGACTACTTTTCGCTTTATCCAGTACCTGCTGTAGACCCTTCGGCACTCTAGGACATTTTTTTATAGTGCTCCATATTGTTTATATTTAAAACTAAATAAGAAAGACTTGTTTCCCTCGGCGCCTTTAACTTATTCTACGCCCTGGGGCGCCGACCCACTTAGCCGCCCCCTTAAACCGGCACTGGCTTTACCTGTTATAGTATTTATTTAATGTTATATTTAATATTTATTTACAAAAATAGGGAAATAAAAAGATGTCGAAGGCGGAAAAGAAGGCAAACCAAGAAAGGTTAGCGGCTGAACTAAGAAGACAACAAGAGGAAGAAAGGTATGACACAATTAATGTTAATATTCATTTATTTTATACATTTTTATGTTAACACATACAGGAGAATACCGACAGATGGTGATAGTAATTTTGAAGTCTCATCCGTGGAATTCTATGACGCTTACCATGGTGCATATGGCTAAGCGCTGCATGTGGAGTGTTGATCCGCCAACTTCATAGACTACAGCCCGAGATTCACGCATCATCCTTATTATTACAGGAATTTATTATGAATGGGCGTTCTTCACGGGGTGACTTTCGTCTACCACCAATTTTATTTAATAAGCTATGTCTGGCATTTTACGAAATTAACGAATCAAATTCACACCTATAATGTATTTAAGAGCTCAGAAATCGTTTTTTTTTTAAATCTCCATCGGGGATCGAACATTCGACCTTTGGCTTGCAAAGGAAACGCAAACCCGCCGGAATAATGTCTTTCTTTTAAAGTGTTTTCTTTGTGACTTTCTCCTCATCCCTTCTCCACGCGTTCCGAATACGATCCCGGGGACATGAAGTCGTTCTTTAAATGATGCCAATATCTAACGTAACAATTTTGTTAATTTTTTTTAGGCTAGAGTTTTTGGCATCTGCTGAAGAAAGAAGAGCAGCTTTCAAGCAAGCTGCTTTGGATCTTGCTAATAAAGACAATAGAGAACAACTCATCAGAGACAGTGTGCTGAAGACTATAGTGGAAAAATTTAAAGGTACATACATGGGTGTCAATATGAACATCCTAATTAGTGCAAAGAAGACCCAGTTGTGTAAACCCAAAAAAACATCTATTAAGAATCAACTTCGGGAGGAATAACCAAGTCTTTCTTTCGATCCATCGAACACTTATGACGTGAAAAAGACTTGGACTTTCATCTAACGCAAGCGTTTACCGGACACGGAATTTTCAGAGAATTCCTAAGAAGATTTGGCCTCTCTTCTTGCGACGCATGTCCATGTGATCCAGGCATGCAACAGACGGTGAGACACTCTCTCGTGGAGTGCATCATCCATGAGAACAGGAGACGCGTTATGTGTTGTTGTCGCCTGGGAGTCTCTACCATTTCTTGGGAGGATTTTCCTGAATTGCTGCTTAGTTCTGACGTTCCCTTGCTGTTGAACTTCATCAGGGAAATCGTCGGGGCTACACGCGCGGTTAAAGAGGCTGGTACAGTACAAAAATTTAATATTTTTTTGTTTTCTTTCAGTGTCCACCGAAAAGAAGGTCGAGTATGATAAAGCGATGCGGAAAGAACAAGAGGTAAATTATATTTTTGTACCGTGTAACGTAACGCACAGTATCCGCTCTTTCCCACGGACATCCAGTTTTGCAGGATAGGTTTTTTACTGGATACCGCAAAAATCATACTTGTGTTCACACACAAAAGTTTGCATCCTGTTTTCTACGGGATAGCATTGGCAGTCGGAGGAGAAAATTCAGGCGCAATGGACATGTAAGATTTTGGGTTCACCCGATCCTACCGTATTCAATAAAAAGTAAAGCCTCGAAAAACGATCTTTTGTCTCTTATTTTTGTTCGCTCGCCTGACATGCACATCTAATAATGTTAGTTTTAGTTATATAATAATACACGGTGTATCCATACGCCATTTTATTTGTTATGACAGCTTGTCCATTTCATGTTGGGCCACTGTCGTCTTTTAACCCTTTCAAGGGCGAATTATTTTTAATGCGGTTTATACAAACGTTTTTCGCAGTATTAGTACGCAATACATTTTAAAGACAAATGTTTTATTTTATTTTATTAAATTTCTTTAAAACATACAATTACAAAATTGGGACCTTTACTTTGATCCTATTTCCATAGGAGGAACAGAAATAGAGGTTGTAAACGACTATACCTATCTGGGACAAGTAATACAACTAGGGCGAAATAACTTCTCAAAAGAAATCGACAGGCGCATACAACTGGGATGGGCAGAATTTGGAAAACTAAAGTACATTTTTAAAGCAAAAATTCCGCAATGCCTTAAAACTAAGGCGTTTAACCAATGCATCCTCCCTGTATTAACTTATGGCGCAGAGACGTGGAATCTGACAGCAAGTCTTACCCATAAAATAAAAGTCACCCAGCGTGCTATGGAGAGATCCATGCTCGGAGTGTCGCTAAAAGATAGAATCCGAAACGAGAAAATACGCAGAAGAACTCAAGTAGTGGATGCTGCCCAACGAATAGGCACACTCAAGTGGCAATGTGACATATTTGTTGAAGAGACGACGGTCGATGGGGAAGAAAAGTACTGGAATTGCGCCCAAGAACTGGCAAACGAAGCATTGGCCGACCCCCTACAAGACGGACTGACGATATAAGAAGAATAGCGGGAGTGACCTGGATGCGGAAGGCGGAGGATCGAAGAGGATGGAGATTCATGCGGGAGGCCTACGTTCAACAGTGGACGGACACAGGCTGATGATGATGATGACTTCCCACAGACCTTTTGGAGTCTCAAAAAAAACATTTAAAAAAAAACGATATTTTTTTAAAATTAATGTTGTTAAATAAAAATTAAGAAAAAAAGCACGAAAAGGAATATACATACATTGTTAAAAAAAGAAATGTATTGAAAAGTTGAAAATTAAAAACACAATGGTACTTTGAACATACGTTCGCAAAGTAAACTATATGTCACTACTTTTAAATATTAAAAACGTGCATCCCACGTGGTTTTTGTTGCAATTTAAGTCACTGGGAAACCGTATTCCCACGGCCCTCGAAAGGGTTAATTCCCTTTTTCTGCCGCGATAGTTGGCAGCGCTAGATGTCAGAGCGCGTGAGTCAGTTGGAGCTCGCTCGCGACCGTTATGGCGCACGCCTAACGGAGTTCTCCATAAAGGATGGACGAAAAAGCAAGTGTTCGACTAATATAAACGCGAATTGTGAAACGAAAACAAGTTCTTTGTCAACCTGCTCCTGCATCCTGTCGCACAGTAATTTGATATCGAACTTGGAGAGGAGGATATCAGTATTTTTATTTAATTCATAAATAAACGAGATTAATCTCAAAGCGGTGGATTTATTCGATTTACCCCTTGATATCAATACACGTCTTTATTACATTTGCCTGCGGTCATAGCTCAATGGTCAAAGCGTTTGCTCTGCAAGCCAAAGGTCGTGGGTTCGATCCCCGACGGAGATTAAAAAAAAAGGATTGCAGCGTTTAGCCATATACACTATGGTAAGCGTCATAGAATTCCACAGATGAGCCTTCAGAATTACTATCACCATCTGTCGTTATTCTCATGTATGTGTTTACATAAGAAAAATGTGGTTTTAGAAAGCTGCTGTCTACGACGCAGCATAAAAGATGTTTATCGTTTCTATAAATGCGTATTTTTTGGGTGTCTTTCAGTGGTCTGTCTACATGGCCGTTGGTGGAGGACCAGACCCAAGGAGACCTCCTCAATTATCCTGCGCCCTTCATAGATGGAGGCTGCAACCAGGACAGGACACGTCGTTCGAGCTGGCAAAAGAAAGGGACATACAACTGCAACCGGTAAAAGAACAAGTGGATAAATATTTAGAATAAATAGTTAATAGAAGCTTTTAAAATTCAAGATTTGGAAATTTCTAGAATTGATTTGACAGTGAGTCGCGAAGTTACGTCGGTGGTTTTGAAAAGCGATGATCGGCCAGTAGACTAGGCGAGCGGCCAAGTAAAGGTCAGAGTGCTGTGACGGAGCGCTCACACTAAATAAAAAGATTTGCGAATATTAAGTTATATTAATATAATGTTTTAAGGTGTAAGATTTAAAAAGTTCAAGACTTGATTTGACAGCGAGTCGCGAAGTTACGTCGATAATTGGTTGACATCTATGGGATATATAAGACAAATATTGATAGCAAGTCATAGATAACAGAAAGTTTACAATTGATAGATTCGCTGCATATCTTAATTTATTAATGTCAATATATGAATTCAATATAATAAAGGGTCCGCCAAATAACTATTTTTTTTGAAAATGGGGCGCAAAACATCGAGTGTAGCTTCGGCTGTGTGGCACGTAGCGCCGTCCTGTTGAAACCAGATGTTGCCAATATCCTCCTCTTCAATTTTTGTGAACAAAAATGGCCCGATAACGATCGCCATTGACTGTAACGGCCACTCCTTGCTCATTTTCGAGCAAAAAAGGCCTGATTTTCAAAGTAATGTCGCAATATTTCCCAGCGTTGTTCAAGCGTACACACAACCATATTCGTTCAGCGGAAGGATAAAACTAATTATCTGTTGAATCAGACGTGAGCTAAGTGTTACCATTCACGAAATAAGCACTAGTTGAAAAAAAAAGTTAGATGGCGGACCCTTTAGTACTAAGCTTATATTATTTTTTTCAGATTCTTGACGCCCTGGATGAAATGATCAAATTCCCAGATGACGACAATTTACACCAAATTCAAATATTCAATGAGGTTGGTTATACGTTAACATCTCCTTTACTTAAGTAAAAACGACTTTACGTTGCCGGGATCGTTATCAGGACACGCGGTGGACACATGAGGAGCAGATGAGCAACACAAAGACTTTTTCAGAAGCACATATATTTTCGATAAGCTTTCGGCCAACTGATTATACATGCCTTCGTAGCTGGACCTGTGTTTTGAAGACGATTGATATTTGTCAGTTTTTGAATGGTTTCAGTTAAGACGCGAGGTGTCTTGCGAGGCTTGGAGAGCTCTGGAAGCCGGTACAAGAGCCTGGGCTGGTGCAGCAAGAGCCGGAGAACTTCCTCCGAGGCACGTTCACACTGCGCACACGCACAAGATGGCTGTGTGTCTGCCAAAACCTCTCAAGTAAGTCAACATTTATTGATGTTTTATTATCATGCATGTCAGCTTCCACATCTAGAGATTTTTTATCCCATACACGGATCATATAAGGATCTTGATTTTTTAAACTAAACCTAAGCTCTATGCTCCCGGTGGGTTTCACCCACCTTTCAAGGAGAAAAAAATGTCCGGGCCTCGTGAGCGATGGGTTTATCATCTGGTTTTTTCTGGTACTAAAGCCGCAGTCTATGCGATTTTGCGGGTTCTTGTCATGGAGGCTCTCTGGAAACATGCATGTTCCCATGTGAGCGTCCGGGTATACAAGCGTTCTGGGACAAGACATAAACAATATGATCTTACAGAGTTATAAAATCGACAGTTTGCGGTATCCAGACGCAAAAAAATAAGCAACATGGTTTCCGCCGCTAGCTGCAGACGCTTCTCTTGTTACCTGTTTTATTGACTCTTGGACGTTCGTCGTCCCGCTCCTGAACACATAGACTGGACCTCGGTGAGTCTTTGTGATTACTCACCCATCTTTTTTTTTACTTTCTATTTGGAGCTGTGTCAGTTCCTTGTATGAAACATACGACTATGTAACAGTAAGTAAAGGGTCCGCCAAATAACTTTTTTTTTTTGAAAATGGGGCGCAAAACATCGAGTGTAGCTTCGGCTGTGTGGCACGTGGCGCCGTCTCATTGAAACGAAATATTGTCAATATCTTCTTCTTCAATTTTTTGAACAAAAGTGGTTCGATAACGATCGCCATTGGCTGTAACGGCCACTCCTTGCTCATTTTAGAAGAAAAATAGTTTGATTTTCAAAGTAATGTCGCAATATTTTTTAGCGTTGTTCAAGCGTATACATCACCATATTCGTTTAACATATAAAACTAATTATTTGTTAAATCAAACATGAGTAAAGTGTTACCATTCACGAAATAAGTACTAGTTGAAAAAAAAACGTTAGATGGCGGACAATAGCATTATTTTCAAAGTAATGTCGCAATATTTCATAGCGTTATTCAAGCGTTTACACAACCATATTCGTTTAGCGGAAGGATAAAACTAATTATCTGTCAAATCAGACATGAGCTAAGTGTTACCATTCACGAAATAAGCACTAGTTGAAAAAAAAAGTTAGATGGTGGACCCTTTACATTTAATATGTACTAATATCCTCCTCTCTCTCAAAAAGGTTTTATTCCGTCGCATAAGGGCGTGATGAGGAGCAGGTCAGCAAAACAAAGACTTTTCAGAAGCACATTGACGTATATTTACGATAAAACTTTACCAGCTTGTGGCCCGGACCTAGGCGCAGCAGTATGCCGAGCCACAGTACAATATGCTCTCGCCGAAGGGCGGGACAAGACTGGCTTCGCACGCTCGTCGGCACTGTGGCTCGAGTGGCGATGTATATAACTAACACACCTGTTAGCGGACTTGTCTAAAATGCCAATATGGCGACACATACATGTACGACAAGCGAAAAGCAATAAGAGACGAAAGATTGTATTATACATCGAGATTTTCGGTATCAGTTAGCAAAGGCTATATCATGCTGATTTCAATACTTAATGGAAGAAATTTAAAGCTTAAGATTTAGAAAGTTTTTGAATTGATTTGACAGTGAGTCGCGAAGTTACGTCGGTAGCTTTGAACAGCGATAATCGGGCACTAGACTAGGCGAGCGGTCAAGCTATAGTCGGAGTGCTGACAATATGGCAACACATGGACGACAAGCGAACAGAAATAAGAGATGAAAGATTGTATATCGAGGTTTTTGGCACCAGTCAGCAAGGGCTGTATCATGCTGATGTCAAGTGATTTATTTTATTTAACAAATTTAAAACATTATTTATGAGTAGTAAATAAATACACACATACAATTATGCGTCAAATTTTTATACGCATCAATTCATTCAGAAAAAATATCGGCAGACGCGGGATTCGAACCACGAGCCTTGCAACATTTGCTCTATTCTTTTACACCGCACAGTCCACGCGACTATATCACTGCCTGAGTAGATACGCGAAACTTGATGTATTTATACCATTGTTACAATCGTATAACGATAGATGTCTCTGTAGTATATTTTCAGAGTATGTATGTTATTATTTTTTATTATTTAATCAGTCAACATTTATTCACAAGCTTTTTATATTATTAGTTTATTACCTCGTGTTTCGAATCCCGCGTCTGTCGATATTTTTTCTCAATGAAGTGATGCGTGTAAAAATTTGATTTATTAATGATTATAATTAATGATCATATTGAAATATAGTCAATGATCTATAAAAGTAGAAAAAATATTCTAATAAAAAATTAAATCCATGCATAATTTATGTAGTAATAAAATATACACATACCATACATTAAATTCTTTATACGCATCAATTCAGTCAGAAAAATATCGTCAAAAGCGGGATGCGAACCGCGGGTCTTAGAACCAACCTTTGCCCAGGTCTTTATATACCGCTTAGCCCTCTTGGCTATTTCTCTGCCTGAGCTGACACGCGTTAGAACTTGTATTTTTTATTTTTTTATTTGTAATATGTGTTTTATATTTCTCCAGTGCTGATCCAATTGAGTTAGATTTTCCGGAGCTGGGTGTGACAATCACGCTTCCCGGTAACAACACCTGGAAAGGCAGTCTTTTAAGGGTACTGTGGCTTGAGCAAGACAGACTGTCGGTCGAGAATCCTCTAGCAACCGATCCTCAACGTCCGCCTAATGACATGGGTAAGAATTCAAGAATCTAGACATCAAGGAACATGTCGAAATGGTATTTTTTTTTATTTTTTTTTTTTTTAATCAAATATAAAAAGATACATTTTTACATAGTAATTTACATTCCAATCTTTATTTTTTTTTTTACATTCGCTTACCACACCACTTAAAGATAAGATCTTGTGTGTGGCGTGGGATTCATCTATGTTATTTTACAGTTTTATATAATTATACAGAGTATTACATATTTATACATTTACATGATTTTGATATAAAACTAACATTATATGATTAAAGATTTAATATACTATATGTTGAATTAAATTTAATGTATATATAATTTAATAATACATTTTTGGTACATTTCATTATTTCAATTTGTTATGCAGTGACGTCGGTTCTGTTCGTCATTCTTTTAAAGTACTGTTTCACCTTTTCAATCAATATTTTAATATCACTGATCTCTTTTATTTCCCGAGGAAGATTGTTAAAATTAACTATTCCGTTATATTTGTAACCATTTTTTGCATGTTGTGTGTTAAATTTTGGTATTAATAAGTTGTACACATACCTAGCAGAATGACAAGTGTACCAGTTTTCAATTCTCCTTTCTTTAATAGTCTGTAAGATAGTGTATTTTTGGTATAGTGTATCTACCGTTGGCACTTTGAATTTATTGTATAGGCTTTCTGTTGGGTAGGTGGGAGGCCTTTTCAATATCACTTTGATGATAAGTTTTTGTACAGTTCTAATGGGGTTGGTAGTATTTAGGTATGTTCCTCCCCAACCAACAATGCCATATTGCAGTTGAGATTGGACAATGGAGTAGTATACCATTTTTAGATCTGCTTTAGTTAAGATGTTTCTGAGTCTCTGATGAGTTTCTGATGAATATATAGATGCATTTGCGTATACGTTTTACTAATTCAGCTGTGTGTGGTTTCCATTTTAAGTTACTGTACTATTATTAACAGTTATGACACAGTGTCGGTATGCGATCACTTTAATTAGACGGGTATCGTCAGAATGTACATTTCGTACATGTCTGCTATGTAGTCTTTACGAAAACATGATTTCAAAGCGGTTTCAACAGTTCACAAACGCGCCACCCACGGTGACACAAACCTTCAATCTGAGGCGGGCCAAGCCTTACTGACTTTTCATGTCGCGTCATGTCAAAAAGGGGTGCCAACAGACAGTATTGCTACTACACATTAACCCTTTCGTTACGGCTCGGTGGAATATAAACTATACTTGTCAATACGGCGTGAATTTTTCAAACCATTTTTTTGTTCAAAACTAGAATTTCAAGCATAAATATACTCATCTGACCTATTTTCATATAAAACATTGGTTCTTGTATCATTTAGCTATCAGATGATGCATAAAAAACTATCATATTTAACAAACGTTGATTATGTAGCTCCATACATGTGTTTGCATTGACACATGTGGTTTACAGAAAAATCGCTCCTGTGACGAATCCTAGCGATATTTATTTACATGCTTTACAGATTCCTGTAAATAATACATGTAAGTTGATAAAGGGAATGACTGTGCTTCCAATTTCTTTATCGTAGATGTCACAATGAGTACTGAAAGTGGCAAAACGATATATCACATCAACTGATGTCAACGGTTGGGGAATCTTGGATGGCATATCCCGACAACCGATGCGAAATGGTTAAATATTATTTTATAATTTTTTCTTCTTTCAGACCTTTACCAGTTCACAAAGCAAGAGTACGAAGAAGTTGTGACGCTGAGGCAGGAGCAAGTGGCAAACAGAACCAAGTTCTTCGCAAAGGCCAAGGCCAGAATAGATCAGCTGCAGCATCTCTTGCAGGACGACAAGTTAGTAAAAAATTACGTGCTTGACTTGTAATGGAACAGTGGAATTGATTACAAAATTTGAATTTTGGCGCGATATTGCAACATGTTTTTATGTAGAATATTCGAGTATGTACACCACGGTCGCTGCTCTTCGGAACTTAAAGAACTAATTCCTCCTGCGCCCACCCACAACCGACAAACTCGTCTTATTCTTGCCGAACATCCATACACGGATAAAGAGTTCCTTCCTTAATGCTACCGGTAAGCTTTGGAATGCTCTTCCAGCTTCTGTGTTTCCTCCTTCCTACAATCTCGACCTCTTCAAGAAACATATAAATATATACTTGCAATCTCCCCCAACCCACACAAAAACACGAACATAACACACGTTTCCGGCATGCAGCGTCCAGCCTGGCTGAGCGTCGTAGAGTGCACTGGTCTTGACCGGCTGTGCTCTCCTGCATGCAATTACATAAAAAAACTCTATACCTTGTCCCAGATCACTTGCATACTCCAGCCCGCGAACCTGCATAGACTGCGGCTGTAGTACCAAAATATTATTTAGGCGTTCATTGATCAGGGCTTTTTAAGGAGATCGGACGATCAGCCCGATGTCACAATGAGTACTGAAAGTAGCGAAGCGATATATCACGTCAACCGATGTCAATGGTCGGAGTATCTTTGACGGCATATGCCGACAACCGATGCGAAAGGGTTAAATAATAATAATAATAAACTTTTATTCCAGCGGGATTGGGTGGGTTGTGCAATACCCAATCTGCCATATTTTTAGATACATATATATTTATATAGTATGTACATACAAAATAATAATTATATATAGACATGATAATTCATTCATGGTGGTCGCTGCAACATCCCCATCCAGCGATGGCTCAGGGAGGAGTTGAGCCATTCAGAAGCAGCCAGGATGATGGTGTTGTTGGACCTCCTTATCCTGCTCCAGAAGCCGGCAACACGGTGTCGCAATAATGCTGCGAATGAATGGACTCCGCCCTCCGCAAACATTCAGATGCGCTACAGAATCTAGGGAGTTGCATAAGTTGGCGATATGAATTATTGTACGCAACTTTGAGCTTTTCCCACTCTCGTGTAGGATAGCTAAACCAGAGTTCTGATGTATATAATGCCATACAGTGTGCTTTGAATAGCACTTTCCTGACAGCATTACTACAATGGTAGAACCTCCGAGAAAGCATACCGCTCCGAACGCTTATTGCTCTTCTTTGCCGCTCAATGTCTTCAATGTCACGTAGGTCATCTGTGAGGATATGACCCAAGTATTTTACTGAAGACACTGTCGCTAGATCCCTACCCTCAAGACTCACTGTGGGTATGATCAGTGGTTACAAGATGAAAATTAAGTTTTTCTCGTTTATTCCAGATTCGGTGTCATGAAAAACGAAAGAGCCGAACTTGACAAATTGACTGGAACGGAACCTGACAATGTCTTGCTGCCGAGAGACATTATCATCAAAAGAGAAGGTAATAATAAGCTTTGATACGTAGGCCTCATCATCTCTATAGAAACTAACTACCATTACTTACATAAGAAAACTATGGCCTGGAAGTCAAAAAGAGTAAATTTTTTCGTCTATATTCAAAGAAATTAAGCATTATCCTTGACTATTGTAGACGACCAGTCCGCCTCGACTGATAAACCGCTCTACGGGCGGCGGTAGCGGGTCCTCGTAATCGTAGTTCAGCTTCCTCGACAGCTGGTTGTAAGGCAGCTGTGTTCCGGTCGGCTTCCTCGTGCTGGGGTGTAGTCTGCTTGCAGATCTGCTTCCTTGGTTGAAGTTCCGTCCAGAGCAAGGGGCCGCGAGTGCCGCAAGTTCAGAGGAGATCCAGGGATAGAGAGACGTTAAGCTCGAAAGCTTGTTCAACTCTGATTTATTTCCGTGCCTGCTCGGCTATTTATACCCTTAATTCTACGCGCTCCGACGTCTTGCGACGAAATTCAGCGCTCTGATTGGTCGACGTTCGCCACAACCGTCGCCTTGCCAGCCGGCTTTTGCGTGGGGTCATGCACGTCGAAAAAAAAAGTGTTTTTTTTTCGCGAAAATTTTACTTCAATCGATTGCAGCTAACCAATAATGTAAGTAAAAATGTTAAATTAATTTAGTCAATAGTAAAAGTAGTCAGTCAGTATTTTATAAATACTGAATAATTTAATAATAAAAATAATAATATACACACTCTGAGTATAAATACGAATAATTCCACGCATCAGTTCGGGCAGGAGATGGTCGAGCGATCAAGGGTAATGAACATAGGGAAACGGTTGGTTCCAAAGCCCGCTGGTTCGAATCCCGCTTCTGCCGATTTTTTTCTGAACGAATTGATGCGTATAAAGAATTTTGATGTATAGTATGTGTATATTCAATTCCTAGTAATAGTAGTGTTTTTATTTGTCTACAAACATGTGATATGGTGATGAAGTGGTTAAGTAAAGGGGATGTTAACACTTTTTAGATAATGTTTATCCATTTAGTCCGCCTCATCGAGTCGAGGAAAATGGATGCCGTTTACTCCACAGATATACAACTCTGAAATGAATTTCATGAAGATTGTGTTGACAGCGTGTAACTCGATTTGTTCCATTTCTCCGATTGATCGTTTTGATTTAATCTTCCCCAGCCGAACAGTTTGCAGCTTCATTGTTGGCCATGAAGGTGGACCGTGTAGACGTGAGTAACCTCAGCCTGCGGAGCCACAGACCTTGCGGCGGGGTTCTGAACATGAAGCTGATGAAGCAGCCTCCGCTGTCGAAGAGAATGCGAGGAGAGATCACGTTGACGATGCGTGAGTAAAAAAAATTCAATCAAATTAATATTATTTATTTTTATAAACATTACAAAAAAGTTATAGAAGAAGATACAAATAATAAAAAATGGCACTCAAGTACATAAAATAACTGTTTTTGCACTTGTTTTAGATAAATTTGGGAAAACTGTTTTTGGTCATCATAGAGTGGCGAGTTTTTGGTCCAATTTCAACGTCACGCCACACTGTTTTTCTCCCTTTTACCATACAGATTCATTATTAGATATTATCTCCAATAAAATCCTTTCCTGTTCATTACGTTACAACAGAACTACATAGTTCTTGGTCATAATCGCCTGTCCGATATTTGGTCCAGTTTCAAGGTAACACAGCACTGATTTTTTTTTTCGTTTTCCCCTTGCAGTTTCGTTCTTCAATATTTCCAAGATAGACATTATTTTCCTGATCATTGAGCTTCAACAAAACTACGTTGTTTTTTGTCATAATCGACTGTCATGAATTTGGTCTAGTTTCAAGATCATGCCACACTGTTTTTGTCTCTTTCACCATTAACATCAGCATTATATAGCCCTTGCTGACTGGTACCGAATACCTCGATAGACAATCTTTCGTCTCTTACGAGCTTTTACCATTACTGCGCAAGACATGCATGTGTCGCCATATTAACATTTAGGACTAGTTACGGAGATAGTCACTTGTGGCGCTGTGCGACAGCCCATCATGGGCGCGTCAGTCGTGTGCCGATCGTCGGCGAGAGCATATTGCATTGTTTCCCGGCCTGAATGCTGCGACTAGGTCGGGCCATAAGTTTGTAAAGTTTATCGTAAATATATTTCAGTGTGCTTCATAAAAAAGTCTATTAATATGCACCTCATCATGGCTTCACGCGAATGAATAACAACCTTTTGAAAGAGGGGAGGATGTTACCATGTATCTTTCTTTGATGTCACCTCCAAAAAAAGTCTTTTCCTGTTCATTGAGTTTCGACAAAACTACGTAGTTCTTGCTCACAATCGTCTGTCAGATACTTGGTCCAGTTTTAAGGTCACGCCACGCTGTCTTTGTCCCCCCTTCCGTGCAGTATCGCCCTCCGCAGCCTCCTCCAGAAGGCGCCCCTCTGCTCCTTGTCCCTCGGCCAGACTATGTACGTCTTGGTCATCATCAGGTAGTGCAGCGTGTTGGGGCGCCTCCTTCTAGGAATGTCCTCGAGCAGCACCAGTATCAGCTGTTCGCGTCTGGTCTCCAACAACCTGGAATCAAAGAATTGTGAAATTTATGTTCATGATTTTATTGTGAAGACACTTTACATTGCATAAAGTAAATGCTTAGTTGATTATGGTTCTAAGCAACACTTTGTTTTAACACATTGTTTGCTGGAGACGTATTACTACGTTTTTTACTCTCTGGTGGTGGACGTCGGGTAACGTAATAATACGTGTTACGTGATAACGGATTTTGTTGCTAAATCGTATATCTTACTTCAAACTTCACATTTCACAAATTTGTTATTATTATGCTTTAATTTAATTTTATGAATAAATTATGAAAAGAAAAAAATATATCTAAAAATATACTATTTTTTGTGTGCTCGAAGAAACTTTGACGCAGATCCCGTTGGCTTATTTTTTTTTTTACCTTCAATGCGCAATAATTATTTTCAACTTGTACGAAAACTTGGGGCTCTTTCTACCTATTGACAATCCACCATTTCTAGAACCATTTCTGGGACCTGCTTGTATAAAAAGAAAAATTCCAAAGTGTTACTTTAAAGGCCGTTTTTTGTGTTTGTTTACCATCATTTTATCATTGCCGCAAAATAATGTAAAGTACATTTAAAATTTCACTAAATTATCGCGGATATTTCAAAAGTTATAGACTTTTAAAAAATGATAAAAAAAATCACCCGCGCCAGGCTGCAATCAGCATAAAACAATTCCCGCAATAAATGTGTTAACATTCAATCCGGTACAATCTCTTTGTGAGGCGGGCTAAGCTCAACTGACGCCTTGATGCGCAAGCCGTCTTCATTACAAGATCATGCTCTTCCATAAACCTCCGAAACATTCGGAACTATCTGCTGCTAGGGAATCTCTGGTGGAGAAGATGAACATGTCCCTTGAAAGGGTTTCACGATGGGGCGACCTCAACCTCGTCAGTTTCAACATTTCAAAAACCCAATCATGTACTTTCTCCACCAAGAAGACTGCTATGGATCCTGTATCTTTCAACGGTTGTTCTCTTCCGAAAGCAAGCTCCATCAACATGCTTGGATTATCAATATCGAATAATGTCAAATATTACGAGTCAATTAAGTGTAAAGCCGGTCTCGCTTCCAAAAAACTAGGTGTATTATATAGATCACGTCGGTATTTCAACGATAAACAACTTCTTCTTGTATATAAAGGACAAATCCGAACTATCCTTGAATACGGCAGTCACCTTTGGATTAGAGCCCCAAAATACCTTCTAAACTTAATTGACTCAGTTCAAAGAAGAGCAATTCGTTTGATAAACAATGACACTCTTACGTCTAATCTACAATCAATGGAACACAGACGTAAGATTGGTTCTCTTAGTCTTTTCTACCGTTATTACCACGGTCGCTGCTCTTCGGAACTTAAAGAACTAATTCCTCCTGCGCCCACTCACAACCAACAAACTCGTCTTACACTTGCCGAACATCCATATACGGTTAATATATGTCGACCAAGAACTAGCAGCTTCCAAAGTTCCTTCCTTAATGCCACCGGTAAACTATGGAATGCTATTCCAGCGTCTGTGTTTCCTCCTTCCTACAATCTGGATCTCTTCAAGAAACAGATAAATGTACACTTGCAATCTCCCCAACCCACACACAAATACGAACACAACACACGTTGCCCGCATGCAGCGTCCAGCCTCCCTGGCTGAGCGTCATAGAGTGCACTGGTCTTGACCGGTTGTGCTCTCCTGCATGCGTTTACATAAAAAAAAAAAATGTCGTGTCATCTCAGCAAAGAGTCCGTTAGTGCGTTTCGTAAAAATAGTTAACGCAGTTCCCGTTAGATAACCAAAGTTAAGCAATATTGAGCGCAGGTTGACAATTAGGTGGGTATCATATGTTGCTAACCACGTGTCGCTGGTTGGTTTCAGCCGCTCCTTATGATCAGATATTCCAGGCTTCGGAATCGATTTTTTACTTGACTCTAATATTAAGAAATTGTGCAAAGCGTGCTCAGCGTCCTGGAAGGTGCTACCACATGGGCAGTCTACACTATGAACGAGGCTAAGCTCGAAGAATGGATGACTATTGTTCACTTGACCACTGTTGTTCAATGCAACACTATTGTTCAATGGACCACTATTGTTCAATGGACCACTATTGTTCGATGAAATGTTGGTTGAAACACTGATTAATGCTGACCTGTGTTGGGCAAGGTGCATCTCAAACTGACACCACTGGCTGAGCAGGAATTGGTTTGATACAACCATAAGCAGGGCTCTTGATCGGTCCATGCAAGATATGATGTTCTCCAGTATGGATAGACCAACCTGAAAATTATTAAAGGTAGTGTGATCAAATTAAATACGAGGTTTTAGCAGTCGATTGCTTGTATTTCAAATTTTGCTCGTATTTCACATAGCAAAAAAATGCTCGCTCGACGGCTCGTATCTTAAAAGATTCGTATATAAGATAAGCAGTACCTGGAAGTCTCTTTCATGCAGACAAACGCTCACTGAAGTGTTTCCTTCGACTTCTGGTAGCAAACTGTCCAGTACCCAGGCTCTATCGTCTTCGCAGTAACTCACGAAAACATCGTACGTGAACACCTTGTCGCAATCTGAAACACACATAGATAATGTCGTGAAACATGTGACATGTGCCTAGCGCCCACTTTTGCCCAATTTTTCATGGTAAAATTTCCCTGCCACCCGCCAACCTCGCTTTTTTTTAATTCAGTATATGGGTGGAAAAAAATCTAGAAGGAATGTAGGAAATTTGACCAATGCCCACTGCCCACCACGGAAGCCCGAAGGTACGGCACCAGGTTGACGACCCTTGCGGTAGACAAAGCGTAAATTTATAAGCAACTGGTGACAGATCGTCTTTTGCTTAAAAATAACCATACGATCACAGTTGAAAATTTCACTACATGTAGACTTCATTTGCATTTATTAAATCTGTGATAGGAACACTGACTGTTGGTACCCGTGATAAGACGGCGCCAAGAACGCGTGGAAACGAACCCACTTTTAACTGCAACCGGAAGATTTTGGGTGGTTTTGGGTGTTTTACGTACTAACCGTCTTCTTGCGTCTCCTTGCCCACGAAACTGAGAACCGCAGCGCTTTTCATCATGAGAAAGAAGTACCGGATGTACCACCACTTCCACACCACCACTGCAGCAACTATCACCACCAGTGTTAGCAGTACTACCATGGTGAGCAAGGCCATCCCTCGGCCGGAAGGATCGATCAAACGCTCTATATCAGCGGCACCACATTCGGAAACGTTTTCAAATGTCTTCACCATGTTGGATCTGAAATATAACAACGGTATTAGCAATATACAGCATGAATATTATAAATCGACTTTAAGGAACTGATATCAGCTTGATACAGGTCTTTAGGCTGGAAAAGCACGAACAGCATCACGAACAATGAGATTCTCAGCACAATCAAGGAAGATAGGCACCTAGTAAGAACCATCTCAGATAGGCGATCGGTCGTATCATGCGCCACGATTGTCTTCTTCACGACATTGTGGAAGGGATGGTTGAGGGGAGAAACTGCAAAAGGCGCCCAAATGGAAGTATTTGCAGCAAGTGTTCGAGGACATGAGTTGTAGCTCTTATGCTGAGCTGAAGAGGACTGCAGAGGATCGATAAGAGTGGAGATCGAGATGCAAGATTTTGATGCTGCAAACCAATCTACTGGATTGATACTGCGAAAAAGAATGTATTATAATGTAAAATATAAACTTACTTGTAATCTGTGCACCTATAATCCTGCTCCGAATAATCCAACAAGCGAAACGAGAAATTGAAAGCGTGGACCAAATCCAATGGCTCTTTATCGTTTTTGTCTTCTTCCGGCATCAATCGAAACGGTTCAAAAGCAATTGACTCCTCTTCGACAGACACCAAACTGGGATTAGTCACGGGAGCTTCGTACTTTTTGCGATTCCTTATCAAAGCACTGTAATACAAGTATGCATTTTGATAGTCCACGTTTTCGCTGGCCTGTATCAAAGCCCAATCGCTAACAGGTAAAGTCTTGTTAATCTGTTTCTCTTCGTCGCTTATCGTGTTTAAATACCAATAAGGAGGCACTTCTAAATTCCTTTCATTACGTTTCACGCCTTCAATGAATCCACGCAAGTAACAATTGCATACGAATCCGTTTTGCGCCATGCTGAAGTACTTCACGTGATTGAAATCTACGAGCATCTGATGAGACAGCAAATTCAAACTGTTTTCTCTCAAAATGACCAGCTGCAAACTGTGCATTTTTTGAAATATCGGCGTGTTCCAATTCGTAATTCTGTTGTTTGTCAAATCCAATATTTTTAAATTTATTAAATTTTCAAAATAGCTTTTTTCCATCACGTTTATATCGTTGTCTATCAAAGAAAGCACCTTCAATTGCGTCAATTTTTGTATGAACTGTATGTTTTTAATGCCTGAGCGTTTTGCGTATAGAATTTCAAGTGTTTCTTCGATTCCTCTAAAGGCTTCGTCGTTTAGATCTTCTAATGCCGTGTTTCCTGATATGTCTAAGTATTTTATTCTTGTTTTTGAAAACATGGCCTTGTTTATTGAAGGGAATTTCGTATAGCATATCGATAATCGTTGCATGGTCATACTCAGCTGGCTGAATACGCTTGCGCACGTCTGCACGATCCTTGTAAAAGAGAAATCTAAAGACTTTAAGCTTCTGAGTGTTAGGAAAGCTCCGTTGTCGATCGTCATGCCTTCTATGATGTTTGTTTGGTTGTTTCTCATTGTGGGTATAGTGTTTTTGCTAAGATCCAGATGGACGACTCTTCCCAGTCCGTTGAAAGCTAATGTAGATATCTTATAGATCAAATTGTCGGATAGATAGAGGCGTCTAAGTGACGGCATCGACGCGAAGGTGTCGTCGTCTAGGATCTCTATAGAACAGTTTCTCAAATCTAGTTCTAATAAGTCGGGGAAGTCCAGTTTTGCCAAGTCTTCGGCCCAATTCAGTCTGTCTGTAAAAAAAACAAATATATATTAACATCTTCCTCTCTTTCAAAAATGGTGTTACTCCGTTGCGTGAGGAGCAGCATGTCAGCAAAACAAAGACTTTCTTTTAGAAGCACATTGATTATATTTATGATAAACTTTACGAGCTTCCGGCCAGGCGGGATGGCACGCAGCTGGCCGTAATGCGACCTTCTCGGTCGTCAACACATAACTCACTCCTGCGGCCCGTGGTCGGTCACCAGCGCCGTCGGTGGCAAAACTATATAACTAGTCCCAATATGACAGACACATAAATGTATGACAAGCGACAAAAATAAGAGACGAAAGATTGTTTATCGAGGTTTTCAATATCAATCAGCAAGGACTACATCATGCTGGTGTCAATATGTATATATATATATAATCGTGTCGGAAACAACAGGGTCAGATCCTGTCTGGAGTAGGCAACGTTGATGGCGTTACTCCATCATCAGGTCCTCCTGGGTGCAGCTAGTCGGACACAGCGCACACTCCAGAAGGTGGGACAGGGTCTGCTCCACGCCGCAGTCACATTCAGTCGGGCCGCTGTAAAACTGCCAGGCTTTCATTTTTGTCGTCGTCTTGCATACTTCGGTCTGAAGTCTGTTAAGGCACCTCCATATAATCCACCCCTGGTCGTGTCCAGGGGCTAGGTCCTCTTTCGGGGCAATCCAAGCATTCCCTTCAGTTGCGCTTCTCCACATGTTCAGGGTGGCCTCAGGTATCACCAGTTCCGTTGTCGGCTGTAGGAAACTTCTTCTAGATTTGAGCCGTGTGGTTATCTTTTGATATATGACGTCAGACAAATATCATATAAAGCGGTGTTTGCTATGAATATGAAGGCATGACCTGCGGTTCGAATCCCTAATCAATTCAAAACCCAGGGATTCTTGAATGTTTTAACTTCTACTTTCCACTTAGGTACACCCGTACTCGTTACCATCCATTTCTTTGAGCACTCTATTTAGTACAACGGCAATAGCGCTCCTAAATGGCCTACCAGCACACCTCGATCCTTTTCTAACATCCTTTTCCTCGTTTGTCGATGGTATTGTTCTCCTAGATGTATGTGATCTTTGACACGTGTCATCTTCTTCTTATTTAATGATATAATAATAGTTTTAACGTTCGTTTACCTTTGGCGATGTTGAATATAGGCTTAGACGTGAGTTCTTGCCAGCCGGTAGCGTTGAGTGCCAGCAGGTAGGGCGTGTGGTCTGGACCTAGAGGACTGTCTTCGCCGGTGAACTTGTTGCCAAAAAGTGACAGGAATTTGAGTCGACGCCATCGGCCGACGCTGGTGCCATTCTTTTCGGAGTAGAACAACGGAATCCTGTAAGCAAAGTTAAAAAAACTCCAAGTATATTTAACGCGAGATGTATTAACATACTAGGTGTGTTGGTACAAGGCAGTATGTATTTGCTTTTAGAAAATTGAGTTTTCTCTTCAAAGTTAACTGAAATAAGTATTTTTTCGATGGGTATCTATTATAATGGCTGTATCCATCTAACTTTATACGGGGTATGTTGGGATACAGTGAGTTGAGAACTAGAAGAGATGTGTGCTTGAGTATGTATTTCTTTCGCCTAGTGAGCGGCGTGTTCAGAAATCCTGATATTTTGTTTGAAATTGGTTTGTTTGTCCCTGACAATTATTTAAGGATAAGGAGGCACAGGTTGTTTGTTCTTTCTAGAGGTAATACTAACCTGCCAGGGACTGTGCCTCTTGGGAGAGTGATCAGACTGTTCAACGATATCGCCTCGAATATTGATATATTCCACTTGAGAGAAGCCCAGTTTCGACATGAGCTCCACGAATTTATTTATCAAAGTAATTTCGTGGAGTCTTTTGTTTAGCGAGTTTCGGGACTTTTTAAATGATTGTATTATTAATGTGTTATTTATAAATTGTTGTATTATATCCTGTTTCAGAATCGAATTAAATATTTATATTTGTAATGTTTCTGGAAGAAAATAAATTGAAATTGTAATGGCTGAAAAAAAAAATGTGAGATTCCTTAATATTTAACTAAATCGTAAAAATTAGAAAATTCAAAGGTAATCCCGTTAATTAATTATAATTGAAGTCAAACATTATAATAATTTAGATTAATTGGCTGAAAACATTAAAAAAACCATCTGACAACGCTCACGAAACGGGCATGGTCCACTTTTATTTCAAGCTCGAGAGCTACTGTCGCTAGTCGTGGAAGTGGCCCAGTCCCACTCTCTTTCCTCTTCTGTCACAGTGAAGTATGAAAGATTGAGATGCGAATATATTGTCGCGCTATCCGTATCGTCGAGTCATAAGCTCGAGGCACTCACGGTGCGAATTCGTTTCCGATGTTCACAAAATATCTTCACAGCACAGTAAGGGGAGGGTTTATAAGGAAGTTAACATGATAGTGATGAGATTACCTCTGCAGTTGATTCCTCGCCAGGCTGAGGTACAGAATGTCGTCTAGGTTTGTCCCATTGACGACCAATGTGCCCATAAAGTCTGCCACCGAATGTACAGCCAGTGGTTCTTCGTGCCCATCTCCCCATGGATCGTCTGCTCCTCTGCCCATCTTGTTTATCATCAGCTGACGCAGCTCTGTGACCGCGTCTGGCTGGCCTGACAGGTCCAGACATATCGATTTGTCTGGAATGTGAATAAAGGCATTTGTGTACTGGAACATTAATAAAAGCAAATTGTACTGACATGTGAATAAAGGCATATGTTTACTGGAATGTGAATAAAAGAATATGTATACTGGTATGTTAATAAAATAATGTGTGTCTTAAAATGGAATTAATAAAGGTCCGCCAAATAACTTTTTTTTTTTTGAAAATGGGGCGCAAAACATCGAGTGTAGCTTCGGTTGTGTGGCACGTAGCGCCGTCTTGTTGAAACCAAATGTTGCCAATTTCATCTTCTTTAATTTTTGTGAACAAAAATGGCCCGATAACGATCGCCATTGACTGTAACGGCCACTCCTTGCTCATTTTTGAAGAAAAATGAACTGATTTTCAAAGTAATGTCGCAATATTTCCTAGCATTGTTCAAGCACATATATAACCATATTCATTTAGCGGAAGAATAAAAATAATTATCTGTCAAATCAGATATGAGGTTAATGTTACCATTCACGAAATAAACACTAGTTAAATAAAAAACGTTAGATGGCGGACAATAGCATGATTTTCAAAGTAATGTCGCAATATTTTTCAGCGTTGTTCAAGCGTATACACAACCATATTCGTTTAGCGGAAGGATAAAACTAATTATCTGTTAAATCAGACATGAGTTAAATGTTACCATTTACGAAATAAGCACTAGTTGAAGAAAAAAACGTTAGATGGCGGACCCCTGTTCATGTGTACTGGAATGTGAATAAAGGTATATGTGTACTGGAATGGGAATAAAAGCTTGTGTGTTTTAAAATGGGAATAAGTGTTTATGTGTACTTAAATGTGAATAAAGGCATATGCATATTGGAATATGAATAAGAGTATATGTACACTGGAATGTGAATAAAGTCATATGTGTATTAGAATGTGAATTGCCTATATTTTTTCCCAAAAAAGCTGGATATTAGGAGGTCCACATGGGACCATACGAGTAGATGATTTCCGGTAGCCTTCAAGGCCCGCAAACTTGCATAGACATCAATTGTAGTACAAGAGAAATTTATGAGTGTTAAAAAATCATAGTATTATTTAAAAAGATCGGTTACACAGCATCTAAATTATAAGCAATCGGTCTTACCGCCGGACTCTGCCGCCCGACAACAGATATGGAAGAAAATGTTTTATCGTTTCTCAATTGAAAGCTGTTTTTTACTCGCTTTTATAAACATTTTCTTCCAAAAGCAAGCTCCATCAATATCCTTGGAGTATCAATCTCGAATAAAGTCAAATATTACGAGTCAATTAAGTATAAAGCCGGTCTCGCTTCCAAAAAAACTAGGCGTATTATATAGATCATTGAGGTATTTCAACGATAAACAACCACTTTTTCTTCTATATAAAGGACAAATCCGACCTATCCTTGAATACAGCATGCACCTTTGGATTGGAGCCATAAAATACCTTCTAAACTTAATTGACTCAGCAATTTGGTTGATAAACAATGACACTCTTACGTCTAACCTGCAATCAATGGAACACAGGAGTAACATTGGTTCACTTAGTATTTTTCTACCGTTATTACCACGGGCGCTGCTCTTCGAAGCTTTGAGAACTAATTCCTCCTGCATCCACCCACAACCGACAAACAAAGCCTCCTTGGCTGAGCGTCATAGAATGCACTGGTCTTGACCGGTTGTGCTCTCGTGCATTACTATAAAAAATACTAAATTTAAATAAATCGAATCTTACCGATATCTGCGTTCAAAGATCCATCTTCAAGAACCCATGTCTGGATATCAATGAAGCTCCCTGTGAGGCAATCCTTGAAGCCAAGCACCCCATACGTGTGCAGGAGAACAAACAACAAGTATTGCAACCGATTGCACTCCGTCGCGCTCAGTTTCCCCATCAGCGACACTCGCCTTGGATGAAGCACTCTTCTTCTAGATCCAGATTTATCCACTTCAGAATCAGAATGTTCATTTTCACCGTCTTTTATGTGAGCAACACTTTTGGGGCGATTTGAAAATGGGCAAACACTTTTGGACTGTTGTGAAAAGGAAGCAAAATTAAGCGAAAATTTCAAAAATTTGAATTCATTTTGGAACGCTTTTAAATACGAATGATAATTGGAATTTTTTGCTTTCCAAGGAATCAACTATTTGAGTTAATTTTAAATAAGGAAATTCACTTTGGAACGCTTTTAAATCTGAATCTTTTGATTGGACTTCATTTACAAATGATATTTTTCTTTGGTTTTTGTCGCTTTTAAAAGAATCAACACTTTGGGTTAATTTTAAGAACGGATATTCACTTTGGGATGCTTTTAAGTTCCGAATTTTTTGATTGAAGTTCGTTTGTAAATGACACTTTACTTTGGTTTTCGTCGCTTTTAAAAGAAAATTCACTTTGGGATGCTTTTAAATCAGAATCTTTAGATTGGATTCTTTTAAAGATGATTCATCACTTTTATATTCTTTGCTATTAGAAAAATCACCTCTTTGGGTTAATTTTAAAAAAGAACATTAATTTTGGGATGCTTTTAAATCTGAATCTTTTGATTGGAGTTATTTTATAAATGATTATTCACTTTGGTATACTTTGCCGTTAGAATAATCGACTCTTTGGGTTAATTTTAATAAAGGATAATCACTTTGGGATGCTTTTGATTCTGATTTTTGGTATTTACTAAAAAAAACAGGATTAGGTTTGTGTTAAATTAACTTCTTTACTTTGGGTTTCTTTTGTAAAGACCACTTCACTTTGGTATTGTTTATTTTTAAAGCCCAACTCAGCTTGGGATATTTTTAAATAATATTTTTTTTTTTGAATACGTGATTCTTTATTATTTTGTTTAAATAAATATTCAGCTTCAAAACCTGAGTCAGTCTTTTAAAAAACTACGTGAATTTACATATTTTTTACGTTTTATAATTTGATTAGTTTATTGCTCTAAAACATCCCGTTTAAAACACTTTTTTTACATCTTCTTCTTCATTTAACACTGCAGAAATAAAACCTTTTCTAAGATTTCTCACAAGAATCTTACTTTGCTTCACTTTGCTTAAATTATTTCTTGGCACTGTAAAAAGTTTTTGGTTTAAAATTTTAAATTTACGCACTCGATTTAAATTATTACTGTGCTTTCTTAAACTTTTATTTACAGTAAAGCTGCTTCGCGTCCTTTAGTTATACTCATAAACTAATATTAAACTATTTTTTAAACAGTTTTTAATGTATATCATCAAAAATGTGAGTTTTTTATTGATTTATCTGGTTTTGGCGGTAATGTAGTCATTCCAGCAATGATGGCGTCTCAAATGCGCGGCCAACGGAAGCGTCCGCCATTTTATAACGTTTCTCCTTCCATAAAATGGCTGCCGATTTTGACTTTTGGATGACAGACGATCTTCTTCGGATAACGAGGCGTTGTTAAAAATTCAAATTGAGATAAGTTCTGAAATAAAAGGTGATTAATTTCGTATTGTTGTGTGGCAATTGTTTTTTTTTTGTTGTTGTTGCACGTTTATTACCTTAGTCATATTTTGATAAAAAATACAGCAGTTGAGCCTCTCACAACGAGGACCTCTCATAACGAGTAATTCGCATGACGAGCAAAAAAAAATGTGAAAAAATCGCTCCCTTAACGAGCGACATTTCGCATAACGAGTGACGCAGAAAAAGTCACATAACGTATGGCGCACTTGTGAGCCGGGACTTCCGCGTCGTTGCGGCAGTCTGTGTTTAGCACTCGTCTTCGTGGAGAGTCCCAACGCAGAATGACTAAGAGAGAGAGAGCCATGCATTATTTTTTGAGTATATGCACGGTGGAATCTCTCATAACGAGCACCTCTCATAACGAGTAATTCGCATAACGAGTAAAATAAAATGTGAAAAAATTGCTCCCTTAACGAGCGACATCCCGCATAACGAGTGACGCAGAAAGGGGAAGTCACACAACATTTGACGCACTTGTGAGCCGGGACTTCCGCGTCATTGCGTGTTAGTGTAGCATGTTATCAGACATTTTTCTAAACTTGTGTTCAGACATAATTTGTATATATATTTTGGAGAGTCTGGAGGAAGAGTAGTAGAGCAATATCTTCTGACGCAATAAGAGAAATGCTGAAAGCATGGGAAACTGTTTCATCGTACATTGAGAAGCATCATCCTTATAAGCAGGTGGCTATGCGTGGTACAAACTAATTCAATGATAACGCTGTGTCACATTTTCACCAAATTTTAAAGACTCGGCTAAAACAAATGTCTCTAGACAGCTTTCTAGCGAAACATAATTTATTGTTTGTCATAAATTTATAAATAATTAGCTAGTTTCGATTTTTTTAAATGTTTTCATCCAGGTTGTTACGATCTTTAATAATTTATAAGTATGTAATTTTATTTGAATAAACGTTAAAAATATATTTCGCACGGAACGCATTATAGTGTTGTACATTGATTTCTGTGGGAAAATTAGTTTCGCTTAACGAGTGTCTTACATGATGAGCGAAATTCTGGAACGAATTGTGCTCGTTATGAGAGGTTCCACTGTATTATGTGCGAATTTTTTGTGTTTTTCGTATCAATATTTATGATTTATGCGTTCAGCGTCAATTTTGCAGATAAGATTAGTAGATTTTGCGATAAATTTTCCATATAATTTGGGGACAAAAATATTTGATGAAATTTTTTGCGATGCGTAAATTAAAAAAAAAGTTTTTTTTCAATATAATAAATAAATAACCTAACCTAACCTAATCTAACCTTAGATTACCAAATTTTCTTTCTTCTTTGCGGCTGTGCAATCTTGACATCCTTTCTGTTCGTCCCAAATATTTACTTCAGACTAACTGCCAAATAGATAAACCCTGATCACTGGTCTACCCAACTAATGACTGGGCACGGCGCTTTTAATGACAGATTATACACATTTAATTCACTTTCTAACCCTAGTTGCCCCTGTGGAGCCTCCTTTCAGACCTCAGAGCACATTCTCTGGGACTGTCAGTTCCTCTCGTCAGAAAGAGGAGTCCTTTTCGATGCAGTTCCAGGGAATCGCTTCGTCCCTATCGGACATGCAGACTTTGTGGCCACTAAAAAAAAATTCCACGTATTTACAATCTTCGCTCGTATTTTCGGCAAGAGAATCTATCTTCAATCTCTTTACAACCCGTGAATGCGATTCTAATCTCTTTCGCGGGTTCTTTCTTTTAGCACTTCTGTGCAGTGGCCAAAATTGTTCAGAGGGGACTCCCACTGGACTTATCAGTTGCTAACTGATCATAATTTGAATGAGCGCATCATCAAGGAGACTTAACTGGGATGCGGAAGGCGGAGGATCAAAGATGATGGAGACTCATGCGGGAGGCCTACGTTCAACAGTGGACGGACACAGGCTGATGATGATGAACAAATGGTTTTTATTACAATAAATACAATATATATATATGTGTAGACTTTAGACTTCTTATACTGCGACTTTAGTAATTGTTTTGATTACATTTTACGTAATCATAATTCAAATTGAGGTGAAAGATGATATGAGATAAAGAATAACGTGATAAATAATGCTCATTATTATTTAATGTCTACTTGTTAATTGATAAAACTTTTACAAATATAATAATCTGCTATCTTCTTCGTAATGACATCCTCATCTCAACGGGAGAGACGACTTCACGTCAACGGGATGATTATCGGATCGCGTGGTGGAAGTATGAGGAGCAGATTAACAACACACAGACTTTTTCCAAAGCACATTGACAGATATTTTCGATAGCGACTTGGTTTCCCCGCTCGACCGTAACATGCCGTTAACGTAACGGGACTTGACTCACGACTGACCGCGCTCGTGATGGGCTGTCGCAAGTGGCGATCTACAAAATTAATGGCGCACCAATTACAGCAGCCACTTACATAATTAGCGTCACACTCGTGACTGTCCAAAATGCCAATATGGCGACACATACATGTACGACAAGTGAACAGAAATAAGAGACGAAAGATTGTGTATCGAGGTTTTCGGTACCAGTCAGTGAGGGCTATATCATGTTGATGTCAACAGTATCAATCCGGTGGAATGGTTTTCAGCAACAAAATCTTTCATCTCGATCTTCCTGCATGCGATTACATAAAAAAAAACCTCTTTAGCTCAGCATAAGAGCTACAACTCATATCCTCGAACACTTACTGCAAATACTCCCGTCTAGGTTGCCCTCAGCAGTTTCTACCCACAACCATGCCTTCCACAATGTCGTGAAGAAGACCATCGCGGCGCATGATGTGACCGATCGCCTCTCTGAGATGGTTCTTACTAGGTGCCCATCTTTCTTGATTATGATGAGAGAACCTCATTGTTCGTGACGTGTATGAAGAATGTGAAGGTACGGTGTTCCTGACGAAACACTCGCAAAAGTGGAGGCAGCGATGCTCTCAGATCGAAGAGTGACGGTTCGTAAGCTCTCCGAAATGATCCCTGATGTCAGAAAAACCTTTATTGACAAGATTTTGATGGAGCATCTAGGGCAAGGGTCGTCAACCTGGTCCGTACCGCCCACTAGTGGGCGATATGGGCTTCCGTGGTGAGCGGTGGACGTTAATCAAATCTCCTACATTCCTTCTAGATTTTTTTCCACTCATATGCTAAATTGAAATATAGCGAGGTTGGTGGGCGGTTGGAAAATTTTACCATGAAAAATAGGCAAAAGTGGTCGCTAGGCATAAAAAGGTTGACGACCCCTGATCTAGGGTATGCTAAAGTTTGCGCGAGGTGGGTGCCAAGAATGTTGACCGAAGACCACAAACGAGCTTGTCGCAAAATTTGGATGGGGTATTGTCAAACACCCACCCTACAGCCCGGACTTAGCCCCAAGTGACTACCATCTCTTCCCTGACATGAAGAAACAAGCGTTTCTCAGGTATCTGCGTGGCTTGGCGGCAGATTTTTTTGACACGGGCATTCAAAAGCTCGTATACCGCATGCAAAAATGCATTGACTTCAGTGGCGACTATGTAGAAAAATAGGTAAAAGTCTGAACTTTCCAAAAATGTACGCATTCATGGAATTAAACATGTTTTACACTGTGAAAAATCACTGGGAACCTTAGTTTACGAATAACTCTCGTAATTTAAAATTAATGATAGTGCATAGTTATGAATTTACTACCTGCTTACTTGTTTTTTCTTTTATAAATGGCGTCTCATGTAATGCAATGCAATAAAGTACATGGCTTTTGTACTGTAAAACGTTATTGCTTATTCCGATATCACAAAACCATTAAAAGTCATAAATGAATATCGAAAAATGTACTTTTATATGACTGGTTTTTACATAATTTTTATTTATTTCGACAGATAACTCATATTACATTATTTGTAAACATAATTTACATATAATGTGGAGCATTTTCCGATATATACGAGTTTTGTCCGTAAAATAAGTTTCCCAGTGATTTTTCACAGTGTAAAACATGTTTAATTCCATGAATGCGTACATTTTTGGAAAGTTCAGACTTTTACCCTATTTTTCTACATAGTCGCCACTGAGGTGAATGCATTTTTGCATGCGGTATACGAGCTTATGAATGCCCGTGTCAAAAAAATCTGCCGCCAAGCCACGCAGATACCTGAGAACCGCTTCTTCCAGCTCTTCTCTGTCGCCGAAATGCGTTCCACCCAGGTGTTTCTTCATGTCAGGGAAGAGATGGTGGTCACTTGGGGCTAAGTCCGCGCTGTAGGGTGGGTGTTTGACAATACCCCATACAAATTTTGCGATGAGCTCGTTGGTCAACATTCTTGGCACCCATCTCGCGCAAACCTTAGCATACCCTAGATGCTCCGTCTAAATGTTGTCAATAGAGGTTTTGCTGACATCAGGGATCATTTCGGAGAGTTTACAAACCGTCACTCTTCTATATTTATCTGAGAGCATCGCTGCCTTCACTTTTGCGATTATTTTGTCAGAAACAGATGGCCCACAGTGCATGTCCCAGTCAGATGGACTATTGTAATGTTGACTGCCATCTCCGCTTCGTCACTTCGTAATTTATCACAAATTCAAACCAACGTACTCCTAGTATTCTACGCAAACATCTGCTTTCAAAATGTATTATACGGCTGCTTAGGCTTTCTTTTAGATGCTAGGATGAACATTATAAATATAATACAAGCTTTAACACGTTCATCGCTGTCAGCCACTGGTGGCCGACACTGCTTCATTACAATCATGCATATTACATAAATTTGACATTTCGTTTCGCGCTGTCAGCCACGTGCTCCGTACAAACTGCTATTCAGAATGTCCGACGCGGCCCTAACACCACCAAAACATTTTCCGTCACTTTACAAAAAACGGTGTTGGCGATGAACGTGTTACAAAATCAAGCCTGGCGGGATTTGAACCAACAGCGTCTAAATCAGTGGTTCCCAAAGTGGTCCACATGGACCCCCAGGGGTCCATGGGATCATCCAGGGGGTCCATGGAAAATTAAAATTGATTTGGGGGTCCATGAACATCGTTAGGGGGTCCACGGAGGGTTCAATATAAAATTATTAGAAATTTTGAACCATCAGTATTAATTTGGAAGTTACAATAAATAGCAATATATAAATGAGATATGTGTGATGTAAATATTTTAAAGTGCATACAAATAATTTCTTAGCCTGAGACAAAAATAATTAAAATACGGGTTGGAGTCCAACCCTTATTTAAATGGAGGTCTACAAAGCGAATCGCATCTCACCGCCGGTTCCGTCTAATTTTGTTATCTGGCCAGGATCTCGTTACTCGCCGACACCGAAGAACACAAATTACTTAATTATTATTGCTTTATAGTTTTCGCTTCCAGAGAAAAGTTAAATGTTATTGAGCAATTAAATATAAGTAAAGTGAATTTTTTTTCTCCTTTTTCAATACAGACAACCCTTCATGTAACGTTTTCAGAAAACCTGATGATTAACCCGAAGCTACCGAGGCCTGAACTATTTATCCCTAAGTGGCGGTTTAACCCAAAATAACAACAAAGAAGGCACCATTATAAGAAAAATCTTTGGTCAAATAAAAAATAGCGTATGTTATAGGATGGTGGACTCTACAATTATATGTGCGAGTATAATATGTAATGATATTAATCAAATGGTCGTGGATTCAAAATCTTTATGCTTCCTTTGGATGGCTACTACCCTGCATTCAAACATTTGTCCATATATATTTATGTAAATAGGACTCACTTCGTAACTACAAAGTTAAGTTTTATAATTAATTAATTTAAATCGCATACAGGCTTAATTTATCTATTGTTTTATTCTCATATGAGAAGAGAAAGACTGTTGACATTTCCTCGTAAAATGTATCGTTCTCTAGCGCCAAGGCCGCTTGTTTAAGGATATATTTTAAATAATTAAGCTATGAAGTTATTTTAGAATAATTTTTGCTATAAATTAACTGAAAGTCGTTACACACGTTTTACACTGTTTTTATGTAAACACATACAGGAGAATACCGACGATGGTGATAGTAATTCTGAAGTCTCATCTGTGGAATTTTATGACGCTTAACATGGTGCATATGGCTAAGCGCTGCATGTGGAGTGTTGATCCGCCAACGTCATAGACTACAGCCCGAGATTCACGTTTCATCCTTATTATTAGAGGAATTTTACTATGAATGCATTCTTCACGGGACGACTTTCGTCTACCACCAATTTTAATTAATAGGCTATGGCTGTCATTTTACGTTACTCGCCGACACCGAAGAACACAAATTACTTAATTATTATTGCTTTATAGTTTTCGCTTCCAGAGAAAAGTTAAATGTTATTGAGCAATTAAATATAAGTAAAGTGATTTTTTTTTCAAATACTATTAAATTATAATCCGCAGCTTTAATGTTCTGACACAAACTTGTAGTGCGATTTCTTCTGGAACCTTAGAGGAGAACTAATACAATAGGGTACATCTCTCTTTTTAAATAACACCCTCATAAAAATGCAATAAAGTATTATGAGTATCTCTAATTACCACACTGCACTATGTGTTCACACGATTATCACGTATGTTTTTACGAGAAAGCTTGGCTATTGTAAAACAATAAATAAATAAAAGTTGGCCTTTTTCTGAAATTTTATTTAGGACAGGAAACAATAAAAATGTGCCTGTCGCCAAAATCAAGAAAGGCGAGACTGACGTTATTTGGTCCATGGGTATATAAACGAGGGTAGTTTACAATTGGGACACAGAATCTATCTTTGATACCTACTGTATTGACCTATAACTCGCTCTTGTTATTCTGTTCTTTACAAGTTGATTAATATAAGTATACTTATATTTTGCGATACTAAGCCACAAAGCTTTTCCATTGTACTTTGGATTATAGGATCGTATATATATATAAGATCGACTAATAAGACGTGAGTAGTTGCCCCTGCCCCGCCCCCAGTCTTCCATCAACTCTCGTAATGTAAGTTTAATATTTAAATATACACACACTCCTCAATAGTTAACTTTTAAACAAACGATATTATAATATTTCCGTATATTTAAAATGATTTTATTATTGCTATGTCTAATTTGTATATATAATTATTTTGTTAACAGATAACTGATACTAAACATGGCCGAATCTTAAAAAAATGTAGACAGTACAATGTCGATTATTTGAAGTTTGGCTTCATTCCATCACAGTCGAACAAACAATTGCCTTTGTGCCTTTTATGCAACAAAGTTTTAACCAATGAATCTATGAAACCATCCAAGCTGGAGATTCACCTGAAAAGATGTCACCCTGATAAAACAGATAAAGATTTGGAATACTTTCAAACACTCAAAAATAAAGTGATGGTACCTTCGGTACACGAAATGTTCGGCTCGACGTCAAAAAGAAACGATGATGGTTTGCGGGCGTCGTACAATATATCGTTACTTATAGCAAAATCTGTAAAACCGCATACTATCGGAGAAAAGTTAATTTTGCCAGCAGTCGAAGAGGTTTTAAAAACTATTGTACACCGACCTGCATCTGATATAATTAAAAAAATACTTTAAGCAACAGCACAGTTCAAAGACGTTTTGATGAAATGAGTTATTATATTGAAAGTTTCTTGTGCAATTATTTGCAAACGAATCATTTCTCTCTACAGCTGGATGAGTCAACTTTACCTGATAATGAAGCATTATTATTGGCATATACTCGTTTTATTATGGATCAAGAAATTCACGAAGAACTGCTATTTGCGAGAACTTTGCCAACCGACACTAAAGGCGAATCAATATTTCATGTTTTGAAGAATTACTTCACAGAAAAAAGAAATTCCTTTGTAAAATATTATGTCAGTTGCTACAGATGGGGCTCCTGCCATGGTTGGGCGTTATCGTGGCTTTATAAGCTATTTAAAACAAAATGTACCCGGGGTGTTAGCAATACACTGTGTCATTCATCGACAACATTTAGTTGCTAAAAATCTGAATATTAGATTGCATGAATCTCTTCAATTAGTCATTGATGTTGTAAACCAAATCCGAATCAATGCGTTGCATACGCTACTATTTGCGCAGTTGTGTGACGAAAATGATGAGAACTTTCATCATTTACTCCTTCACACCAAAAGTGCGCTGGCTGTCGAAAGGATTGTGCTTGACAAGATTTTTTTGCTCTCTTTGACACTATTTTAGAGTTTCTGGGTGATAAAGATAGAATTTTAAAAGAAAACTCAATGATGTGGAAAACGGACATTGCCTTTTTAACAGATTTTTTTGCTAAATTTAATGTGGTTAACTTGCAATTACAAGGTGACAGTCTTAATTTGATTCAAACAAAGTCCATCATTTCAGCGTTTCTTGCCAGAATAAAGCTAAGGAAGCAAAATATTGGACGGGGCGAATTTTCCCAGTTCCCCAATCTGTCACAGATAAGCTGCCAGGAAGGCGATTTTTCAACCTACGTTCATCATTTAAATGCCCTATATTCAGACTTTGAAACAAGGTTTGAGGATATTTTGACTATGGTAATACCGCAGTGGATAATAAATCCATATGGTGGTGACATTGAAGAAACAAATGTCATATTACAAGAGGAAATAATTGGAATATCAACTAACGAAGAACTCAAAGCACAGTTTAATAAAGAATATCAGCAATTCTGGCTTCAAAAAGACATATCTGTCACTTATCCCGCATTGTGGAATATTACGAGAAAGTTTTTACTTGCTTTTCCATCTTCATACCTAGTGGAAAGGGGTTTCAGTGCAGTTGCCAATCTCATAACAAAAAAAGATCAAACGAGGAGATTTGAGATTAAATCTCACGAAATTGATGCCAAATGTTGAAAAACTATTATTAAATCATCAAGTTCATCCCTCCCATTAAATGCATTTATTTTTCGCCTAGTTGTAACAGATCATAAATTATGATTGGGTTCGTTACAATTTTAATTTACAAAATTGTTACAAAAATAATGGATTAGTAAACTTCAATAGTCTGCCTCGGGAAATTAAAGCGATCACTGATATAAAAAAAGTGATCGAAAAGGTAAAAAAGTTCTATAAACTATTAACAAACAGAACTGACGTCGTCACATAACAATGAGAACAAGGATATGTACCTGAAGTGATATTGTGGCTTTTGGGTTGAGCCGTGTGTGGTGAACTTCCTTCAACCAATATTTCGACCGCCATTGCAGGGGTCTTCTTCAGGATTAATAAATTTATTTAGTTTTGAGTTGGTTTATTCAGATTATATTTATTTTTAAAGATAAAAAAAATGTAAAATCTGAATAAACCAACTTAAAACTAAATAAATTATTAATCCTGAAGAAGACCCCTGCTATGGTGGTTGAAAGAAGTTCACCACACACGGCTCAACCGAAAAGCCACAATATCATCAGGGGGAGGCCTAACTCATGCGAGAGGCCTACTCATGCGGGAGGCCTACGTTCAACAGTGGACGGACACAGGCTGATGATGATGATGATGATGATGATCAGGGGGTCCACGGATAACCGAAAATCGTGTCAAGGGGTCCACGAGTGAAATAAGTTTGGGAACCTATGGTCTAAATGATAAGCAAACGCTTTTAACACTAGACTATGCCGCGCGGCAATGTCTTATGTCTTTGATACCTTAATACTATTATGAATGCATTGAATTTCAAAATAATGTATGGTTGATATAAGAGGCGGTGTCAAGACCTATCGTTCCCAGACAATTTGCAACGACGTAAGGCGCACTGGACGTATGGTGGACGGGATATTTGACGCACGGGGCAACTGGTGCACTGGCTGTGTCGCTAACCAAACGTAACCTCACCTAAGTATTTTTTCAGTGATCGTAGAGTCCAGAGCTCCATACGTCGAAATATCTAAGGTTAGGTTAGGTTAGCTAGACATCCGGTGCACCAGTTTTCCCGTGCACAAAATGTACCGTGCACCAGACGTCCAGTGCGCCCCACGTCGTTACCGATGATTCGCTGTCTCGCTTACCAAACCTAACCCAACCTAAGGATTCTTACAGTGATCGTAGAGTCCAGAGATCCATAGGTCTCGTTAATAATATAACTTAGATTAGGTTAGGTTAGCGAGACATCCAATGCACCAGTTGTCCCGTACAGCAAATGTCCTGTGCGCCAAACGTCCAGAGCGTCCCACATCGTTACCGATGAGTCGCTGAACGAATTATCTTTGAACGAAATGCGGTGGAACCTAATAGGAGGCATAAGCTATCTTTGAAAACTGTAGTGTAAAGTTGATATTGTGGCTTTTGGGCTTAGTCGTGTGTGGTGAATTACTTGTTTCCAATATTTCAACCGCCATTGCAGGGGTCTTCTTCAGGGTTGATGACTTAGTTGTGAGTTGGTGTCAGGAGGTAGTTCAGATAGTTACAGACAAGCAAGGAGAACCGCAGTCCGACATGACAGTTCGTGGAGGTACTCTTCTTAGAACATACTCATCATGCCGCTCGTGGAGGTACGTTAGGCTGACGGCTAAACTACTTGCTGACACCAACTCACAATTAAATCATCAACCCTGATGAAGACCCCTGCAATGGCGGTCGAAATATTGGAAAGAAGTAATTCGCCACGCACGGCTAAACCCAAAAGCAACAATATCAAATCGGGTCGTGAAAACCTAAGAATTTATTTAAGTGTAATGTTACATACCTAATGTTTTGTTTTATTCTTTAAAATTTTACGAAATTTGACTTAGACATCTTGACCTACGCGCAACCGACAGCCGACCGGCACTGCAAGATGGCCGACGTTGTGGAAAAATATTACATCCATGTTATCGTAATCGAATTCGATCAGATAACAATTAGTATGTTTTGCCGAAACCCTTCCATAGCTAACTGTTTTGTTAACCCTCGCCTTACTATGTTAAAGACTTCCGCGCGTTCCGATGGTGTCAACTCATTACACATTCTGATTTAAAGTGAATAAAATGAGTAGAAATTCGAAAAAATGAAAGTATTCAAAGATATCGCTTAATTTTATAATAGTTGATGTCAATAAGCAGTAATAATTGACATTTAATAGCTAAAAACATGAAAAACATCAGACGAATACCTCAAACGGCCAGACGCACCTTCTCGCGTGAACTTCCGAGAGATACTAACATTACTCAGCCTGTCGATATATCGATGTGCCGATATCATTTCGAACTAGGTGACCAACTGAGGTTTCCCGTCTCGCTCACTCATATTAGTACGTCAGCGAGAGTGAGGAGTATAGATGCCGCCTCATCTGGGTATTTTTTAATTTTATTTTCGCACACGCTTCGAATGATTCATGACAGTTGACGCATCTTGAGTGTAGTGGTGAATTTATTCCGGATTTTAGAAAAATATTTCCTGCTCCCGATGAGTGCCTATTATTATATATATTTTTTTTTCAATACGTGAATGTATTAAGGAGGAATACCTAAAATCTGAACCCTGTGTGTATTATATTTACAGAGATATTTAAGTTATTACAAGCAATGTGTAGTCGATAGACATCACCGGGGAGGAGAGGTTAAGATCTGTATTTATTTTGTTTAATAACAAATTCTTCCGGAACCGAGGTCGCGGTCCCGAAGTTACGGCGGTGCCGGAATACCAAGGTTCCGGCACTGAAGATAAATCCAAAGACCGGAGTTGAATTGATATTAATTCATTCGATAAGAGTCCCTTTTTTATACCATAGTCTATAATGACTTATGTGTCACCCAACACTTCCATAACTAATGTTTTAAAAACATATTCACGTTTGTGTGTAAAAAAATGTTTGTTCGTATTTTAAGCGCCGTCATACCGTTCATCGTATTGCGGTAAAACTTTGTCAATTAATTGCTTGCACATACACGAAGGTCAAAAGTATTATAGCACGATCAATATACTCATATACAGTGAAACCTCTATCCATCGTTTATAAAGGGACCTTTTAATTTATTTATTTTATGTAATAGCATGCAGGAGAGCACAGCTGGTTACGACCGGTGCACTCTATGACGCTCAGCTAGGGAGGCTGGACGCTGCATGCAGGGAACGTGTGTTGTGTTTGTGTTTGTGTGTGGGTTGAGGAGATTGCAAGTGTATATTTATCCGTTTCTTGAAGAGATTCAGATTGTAGGAAGAAGGAAACACAGACGCTGCAAGAGCATACCAAAGCTTAGCAGTGGCATTTAGGAAGGAACTTCGAAAGCTTCCGGTTCTTGGTCGATACACATTAACCGTGTAATGTTCGGCAAGTGTAAGACGAGTTTGGCGGTTGTGGGTGGATGCAGGAGGAATTAGTTGTCTATGTTCCGAAGAGCAGCGTGGAAATAACGGTATAAAAGACCAAGTGAACCAATCTTACGCCTGTGTTCCATTGATTTCATGATAGACGTAAGAGTGTCATCAAGTGAATTGCTCTTCTTTGAACTGAGTCAATTAAGTTTAGAAGGTATTTTGTGTCTCAACACATAAGTGACTGCCGCATTCAAGGACAGGTCGGATTCGTCCTTTATATAGAAGAACAAGTTGTTTATCGTTGAAATACCTCAGTGATCTATATAATACACTTAGTTTTCTGGAAGCGAGACCGGCTTTATACTTAATTGAATCGATAATTGAAGCGAGGATGATAACGGCAGTTTTTGAGGACCAAACACTCCAATTGGGGACGTGGATATGGAATAACAATTATATGCCTTCCTGCATGCATTTGCGTAAAAAAATATATGCCCCGTTAAGTAATTCACGTGTTAAATTGAACAGATGATAAGGTAGATTGAGTACCAACAGAATGATCTCTTTGTGATGTTTTTGGTATACTCCATTATCTGTAAATTATCTATATTTAATCTTATCACTAGCACTCGTGTTATCATTAAATTTACTGTAATGTATGCAGGAGAAATATTCGTATCAGCCTCGTACTGGACCTATAAGGAATATAAAAGCATCTCCCATTAACCCCTTCGCATCGGTTGTCGGCATATGCCGTCATAATATTCCCCGACCGTTGACATCGTTTGACGTGATATATCTTTTTGCTACTTTCAGCACTCTTTGTGACATCTACGGTAGGAAATTGTAAGTGCAGTCATTCCCTTTATCAACCTACATGTATTATTTACAGGAATCTGTAAAGCATGTTAATAAATATTTTTAGGTTTCGTCACAGGAGCGATTTTTCTGTAAACCATATGTGTCAATGCCACCACATGTATGGAGTTACATAATGAATCTTTGTTAAATATAATTGTTTTTTATGCATCATCTGATAGCTAAAGGATAAAAGAACCAATGTGATATATGAAAATAAACCGAATAAGTACATTTATGCTTCAAATACTAGTTGTAAGCAAAAAAATGGTTTGAAAAATTCACACCGTATTAACAGTATAATTTGTATTCCACTGAGCCATAACGAAAGGGTTAACCTTTCCCCTGCCAGACCAATTGTGCAAGAAAGACCCCCATAGGCCAGCCATTTTCAATGTCAGAAAAGTCATTTTAAAAAATCATCAAGTGCTTAATATAATGTTATTTAATGTAAACTTACCAAATTTGGATGTTTTTCCCCTTTTCCATTAGAATAGACACACTTAATTGATAAATAATGTTGTGATAATTTATACGAACAGGGTTGTCACAAATTGTGTAGTTTAATAATGATCTGGCGAGTTAACTCGTCCATGGCCTGGCGGGACCTAACGAGTTTGGCGAGTTAACTCGTCCGTGGCAGGGAAAAGGTTAAAAACGATGATTATTAACACTCAAATATTTCTCTGGTACTACAGCCGCAGTCTATGCAAGCTTGCGAGCTCTTGCCCCGAACCCTCCATAGAACAATTTATGTTTCCATGTCGACCTCTGGGTATACAGGTGTTCTGAGACAAGGCATAGACAATCTGAGCTTACATAACTGTTAAATGGAAACTTGCGGTGTCCATATGATCCAAATATGGAGCGTATACGATAAAAAAATAGTTTAACGGCAATGTCGCTCCTAAGTGCCCTACCAGCACACCTCGATCCTTTTCTTACATACTTGTCCTCTTTTGTCGATGGTATTGTTCTCCTAGATCTCTGTGATCTTTGACACGTGTCATCTTCTTCTTCTTTTATGTTTTTTTTTGTATGTATTGTATGTTTATGTATACTCTATGTTTCTTAATCTTTATTATTCTATGTTCCTTTGAACTGCGGTTCTGTTAAATAAATAAATATTTTTTTTTATTTAAAAGATTTTATTTTTCATTCTTACATATTAAAATTAATTTTAAAAATCGTCACTCATTTATAAATTATTTAGAATATCGTTTTTGTATATTCGGTGACACGACTAATTTTCCCCAGACACCCCTCAACCATCCCTTCCACGATGTCGCGAAGAAGACCATCGTGGCGGTATCACGACCTATAGTCTCCAGAAAATTCGTTCAACGACTCATCGGTAATGACGTGGGCGCACTGGCCGCCTGGTGCACGGGACATTTGGCGTAAGGGATAACTGGTGAACTACCTGTCTCGCTGACCTAACGTAACCTAACCTACGTATTTTTTAAGTGACAGTAGAGTTCATAGATCCATAGGTCTTGTTAATGAAGTAACTTACTAAGGTTAGGTCAGGTTAGCGAGACATCCAGTGCACCAGCTGTACCGTGCACCAAATGCTCCGTGCATCGGATTGTTACGTCCAGTGCGCCCCACGTCGTAACCGATGAGTCGTTAAACGAATTTCCTGGGACGAAATGCGGTGGGACAATATATTCTTTAAAATTTTATGTTTTTTTTTGTTCCAGTTGAACCAGAAGAGCAGTTAACAGAGTTGGAGTTCGAAGAGGTGTATAACCCTCCCCCTCCACCTGCTCCAGGAGCTGTGAGAGCTCCAGAAGAGATAGAGGCAGACATAAGGAGGCAGGAAGCAGCTCTGGAGAGGCTGTTTCTCATACACATACAGTAATATATAAATATCTTTGAAGGAAGCTATTAGAAAAAGTTCAGAGTGAACTTGACACTTGAGCCGCATAATTGTTATATTCTATTAAAAAACTTGTATTTTCATGCTTTGTTAGTGGAGTAAGATTTTGTGATAACGGACAGTAGTATATTGAGTCGGATTTTGTGAGTACGACATAGTGGTATATTGAGTCGGATTTTGTGAGAACGAGACAGTAGTATGTTGAGTCGGATTTTGTGAGAACGAGACAGTAGTATGTTGAGTCGGATTTTGTGAGAACGAGACAGTAGTATGTTGAGTCGGATTTTGTGAGAACGAGACAGTAGTATGTTGAGTCGGATTTTGTGAGAACGAGACAGTAGTATGTTGAGTCGGATTTTGTGAGAACGAGACAGTAGTATGTTGAGTCGGATTTTGTGAGAACGAGACAGTAGTATGTTGAGTCGGATTTTGTGAGAACGAGACAGTAGTATGTTGAGTCGGATTTTGTGAGAACGAGACAGTAGTATGTTGAGTCGGATTTTGTGAGAACGAGACAGTAGTATGTTGAGTCGGATTTTGTGAGTACGACATAGTGGTATATTGAGTCGGATTTTGTGAGAACGACATAGTGGTATATTGAGTCGGATTTTGTGAGAACGAGACAGTAGTAGTATGTTGAGTCGGATTTTGTGAGTACGACATAGTGGTATATTGAGTCGGATTTTGTGAGAACGACATAGTGGTATATTGAGTCGGATTTTGTGAGAACGAGACAGTAGTATGTTGAGTCAGTTTTGTGAGAACGAGACAGTAGTATGTTGAGTCGGATTTTGTGAGAACGAGACAGTAGTATGTTGAGTCGGATTTTGTGAGAACGAGACAGTAGTATGTTGAGTCGGATTTTGTGAGTACGACATAGTGGTATATTGAGTCGGATTTTGTGAGAACGACATAGTGGTATATTGAGTCGGATTTTGTGAGAACGAGACAGTAGTATGTTGAGTCGGATTTTGTGAGAACAAGACAGTAGTATGTTGAGTCGGATTTTGTGAGAACGAGACAGTCGTATGTTGAGTCGGATTTTGTGAGTACGACATAGTGGTATATTGAGTCGGATTTTGTGAGAACGAGACAGTAGTATGTTGAGTCGGATTTTGTGAGAACGAGACAGTAGTATGTTGATTTTGTGAGAACGAGACAGTAGTATGTTGAGTCGGATTTTGTGAGAACGAGACAGTAGTATGTTGAGTCGGATTTTGTGAGAACGAGACAGTAGTATGTTGAGTCGGATTTTGTGAGAACGAGACAGTAGTATGTTGAGTCGGATTTTGTGAGTACGACATAGTGGTATATTGAGTCGGATTTTGTGAGAACGACATAGTGGTATATTGAGTCGGTAGTATGTTGAGTCGGATTTTGTGAGAACGAGACAGTAGTATGTTGAGTCGGATTTTGTGAGAACGAGACAGTAGTATGTTGAGTCGGATTTTGTGAGTACGACATAGTGGTATATTGAGTCGGATTTTGTGAGAACGACATAGTGGTATATTGAGTCGGATTTTGTGAGAACGAGACAGTAGTATGTTGAGTCGGATTTTGTGAGAACAAGACAGTAGTATGTTGAGTCGGATTTTGTGAGAACGAGACAGTCGTATGTTGAGTCGACGACATAGTGGTATATTGAGTCGGATTTTGTGAGAACGAGACAGTAGTATGTTGAGTCGGATTTTGTGAGAACGAGACAGTAGTATGTTGAGTCGGATTTTGTGAGAACGAGACAGTAGTATGTTGAGTCGGATTTTGTGAGAACGACATAGTGGTATATTGAGTCGGATTTTGTGAGAACGAGACAGTAGTATGTTGAGTCGGATTTTGTGAGAACGAGACAGTAGTATATTGAGTCGGATTTTGTGAGAACGACATAGTGGTATATTGAGTCGGATTTTGTGAGAACAAGATAGTGGTACATTAAGTCAGATTTTGTGAGAACGTACGCGGTAAATGGAGAATAGAGAAACGACCAATGTAGTAAATTCTGTACAAAATGAATTCTGGGTAGAAGTTATGATGATACGAACAGGTTTGTGTAATTGTGTTGTGGTGCCCGTGCTTTCGCCGCCGGTAAAACTTCTTACTTCCAGATAAGTACACCCGTGCTCGTAACCATCCATTGTTTTTGATCCCAGCTGACGCTTGTGTAGCTTCAAGCACACAATTTGGTACAGCGGCAACGGCGCTCCTAAATGGCCTACCAGCACACCTCGATCCTTTTCATCTTTTGTCGACGGTATTGTTCTTCTAGATCTCTGCGATATTTGACACGTGTCATCTTCTTCTTATAAAATAACAAAGTTGAGTACTTTATTTTGAGCGCATTTGACATTTTTTGAGACGTGGAAAGCCGAAATCGAAACATACCACCATCTCCTTCTCACAAAATGAGACTCTACGCTCACGAAGCAAGCTAACTTAAAGCTTGTAAGACTATGCGATGTGTATGGAAAGCATGTTGATATAATATTGTATGAAATCGCCATTGTCAATAAATCTAATTAACTATGAAAAAAATATGCAGACTTCGTACCTCGTATTTTTCGTACATTTTTCATACTTCCTGACACAGTATTGTAGTTTTTCAAAGTAAAGGGTCCGCCATCTAACATTTTTTTCTTTCAACTAGTGCTTATTTCGTGAATGGTAACACTTAACTCATGTCTGATTTGACAGATAATTAGTTTTATCGTTTCGCTAAACAAATATGGTTGTGTATACGCTTGAACAACGCTGGAAAATATTGCGGTAATGTTGCAGAATGTGTGCGAAAATTGCGTACGGATTTTGGAAGAAGAGAATCACCGTCAGCTCCGTATGTTCGTTATCTTGTGAAAAAAGTGAAAGAAACTGGCATTGTCATCGATAAACCAAAGCGTGAAAAGCCAAAAACAGTGCGTACACCCGAGAATATTGCTGCTGTGGCAGAAAGTGTGCGTGAAGCGCCATCAACATCAATTCACCGTCGTTCTCAACAATTGAACATTTCGGAACGAATTTTTATTCACAAAAATTAAAGAAGAGGATATTGGCAACATTTTGTTTCAACAGGACGGCGCTACGTGCCACACAGCCGAAGCTACACTCGATGTTTTGCGCCCTGTTTCAAAAAAAAAAAAGTTATTTGGCGGACCCTATAGTTAGTTATGTTATCTTTCGTGTGTTTTCCAGACTTCCTGACACAGTTCTGTGGCTGGAGCCGCCTGTGGTTTGCTGCTGGGTAGCAGAAAAGAGCCTCTGGACCACTTCAGACGTGCATGACCTCAAGTACAACGAAGACAAGTTTACAGTCACCTTCCGAACAGGCAGACTAAGTGAGATTATTATATTTATATGGAAGCGTAAAATTAATCATCCATGATTTAAATATCGTAAATCAATAAAAGATGAATTGACCAAGAACACCTAGTTTTTTCTTTCCTGATTATGAATAGAAAACTTCATTTGTATTGCTTTTTTCAGGACCCATTGGTTTCGCGACACCGAAATATTGCAACTTACCCTATCAAGGATGGGAGTTAAAGCCTAATGCTAAACAGTAAGTAAAATTACAAATTACAATAAATAACTGATATCCTCCTCTCTAAGTCTGATATCGAATTAATGTGTGACAGGATTCAGGAGCAGATTGACAACGCAAAGAACTTGTTTTTAGTTCACAAATCGTGTTTATTTCACAAAGACTGCTTTTTCTTCCAACGACGCGGTATGGCGAACGCCTAATGGCATTCGCCATAACGCGTTGCGTGTCAACTGACGGCGCGCTCTGACATCCAGCGCTCTCAAGATAGTCGCGGTAGAAAAGCGAATTAGAGATGACAGTTGCACCTACATGAAATATAGCAACTGTCATAACAAATAAAATGGCGTATGCAAACACCGTGTATTATTATAAAACTAAAACTAATATTATTAGATATGCATGTCAGGCGAGCGAACATAAATAAGAGACAAAATACCGTTTTTCGAGGCTTTACGGCATCAGCCTAAAGAAGCTATATCAAACTGATATCATAACTTAAATTAATATACCGTATTAGGTTTATTGTACATCCAATAACGCTTCTTCGTGTCACCCATGTCAAAATGTTTCCATCCAATATCTGGCAACATCTATGGTCCGTGTGTTGCCCAAGTCTTGGGATGTGCAACTAGTTGGGAACATGGGGCAGGATCTTAGGTGTGAGGCGATCTGCATGTCTCCACAGTCACACAGTAGTGACTCTCCGTGCCGCAGCACTCTCCACCGCTCGAGGTCGTCTTTTTTTCTACCAACTCCGATTCTTAATCTGTTCAGAGATTCCAGGTCCGCCAGTCAAGGTTCTTGCCAGTTGGGAGGCCTTCCTTTGGAGTAATGAAATCCTCTGATGCGATTTGTTGCCGGAGCTGTAGTCTCTCATTTTCAGGGCCGGATGTGAGAGGTTGTGTGGATCTCAGAAAGCTGCTTCGCGACTTCAGTTTGGGTGTTGGGGGTATCTGGTTATACAAGCAGTGGGACGGTTGGTTGATCGCCTTACGCATTTCTTCGGCGCATATGACTTTGCGTGTAATGTTTGGTGGTGCGACACCAGCCAAGGGGTATAGTTTAGAAATGGGTGTTGGTTTGAGGCAGCCTGTGACGACTCTGCATGCATCATTCAGGGCAGTATCCAATTGATTACAATGGGCTGATCGACCCCATACTGGTGCCGCGATAATTTATAATATAAGGGCGTCCTTAGCTTCTTAGTCTAACTTTATAAGATTGAATATTAAGTTTTGATTTTTTACAGAGATGGCGTACTAGTCACGATTATGGGCGCAGTGGTAGTGACCGAACTGGAAGTAACTGAAGATGGAATTACGACGCGCTCCATACAAAACGGTGCAACTTCTGCTCTTAAGGACTTGAAGGGCAAGCTTTTGACTCTAAGGCAACTGATGGGGGTAAGCCTTTTAAAGGACTATGCTTACCACTTAACGATCTTACACACCAATAGGTGAGAAATAAATCCTTGCGTTGCTGGAATAGCACACTGATATCAGCTTGATATAGCTCTTTTAGGGCTGATGCCGAAAAGGCCTCGAAAAACGATCTTTTGTCTCTTATTTTTGTTCGTTCGCCTGACATGCACATCTAATATTGTTAGTTTTAATTTCATGTAAAATTACACGGCGTTTGCATACGCCATTTTATTTGTTATGACAGTTACTCCATTTCATTTTGGTGCAACTGTCATCTTTAATTTGTTTTTTTGCCGTGATTATCTTGGCGGTGCTTGATGTCACAGTGTTGCGTCAGTCGCCAGTTAATCTCCTGTCCGGCCGGCGAAATCTCATGTACCGGTCGGACGAGGAAATCAAGTCTTTATTGAAAATAAATGCGAATTGTGATTCAAAAAGAAGTTATTTTGTGTTGTTAATGTGCTCTTGCATCCATCCTCCACGCAGCCACGTGACGAACCCGCGACTTGTCGTCTTTTTAAAGATGGGGGACGTGTCAACCGCGTCACACCTAAGATCCTGCTCCATGTCCCCAATAAGCTGCACACCTCAAGACCTAATGCTAGGCAACACATGATGTTGCCAGAAATAATATATATAATAAAAATAATGGCAAAAATAATTTGACGTCGCCGAGACGAAGAAGAAGAAGTTAATATAGGTGACTTTATTGTGTTTGTGTTTGTTCAGAGGTACCAAGCAGGGGGCGTGGACTTGTTCCCAGCAGAAGATACTCCCAATCTGATAGAAGGCAGCTGTCCCAAGCTGCGAGTCCTGGAGGATCACCTGTACCATTGCATGGCTCATCAATGCACGGCGTACAACTTTACGTGGTCAAGGTTAGTATCTATTGACACGGCTCTAAATACAGGCAGTATCTAGAGTCTAGACTCTAGATACTGCCTGTACCTACCCTCTAGATTCTAGAGGGTCCAAATGTAGAGAGATGGATCACTCATTGTAGAGACTCACCGGAGTTCCAGCCGCGTGATACCCGTGATTCAAAATGGCGATGTCGATTGGCTTACGCGGCGTGGAGCAGGGACCGAGTGTCTTCGTCGAAGGCAGGAACAAGAGTCACCGAACGCCCTGCTTCTCACAATCATAATACTTTGCCGCTCACATGTAAATTGAGGGGATCATGGTCCAAAACAACAAGTACCTAGGAATTTGCGGTGTACGAAATTCAATGTATTAATATTAATTTTATAAATGCTCACTCATGTTGTATACTAAGATATAAAAAGGGGTATATTGTCAAATAAATTAGTACCAATTAAACTCCGGTCTTTGGACTTATCCTCAGTGCCGGAACCTTGGTATTCCGGCGTCACCATTTAGCTGATGCCGTAATTTCGTGACCGCGACCTCGGTTCCGGAACAGCTGATAATAAAAGTGTTTCTGATTTTAGATGGAACGTTTCAGCAGGCAGAAGGGCAATAGTACAGCAAGTCAGGGAGCATGTCGTAACACAGGGGGAACAAGAAAGAGCAGTAAGTCACTTGATACCCAAACTAACCCAATGATGGGCAAAGTCATTTATTTTTCATTTTTATGTAAACACATAAAGGATAATACCGACAGATGGCGATAGCAATTCTGAAGTCTCATCTGTAGAATTCCATGACGCTTACCATGGTGCATATGGCTAAACGCTGCATGAGGAGTGTTGATCCGCAAACGTCATAGACTACAGCCTGAAATTCACGCATCATCCTTATCATTACAGGAATTTACTATGAATGGGTGGTCTTCACGGGACTTCAAATCAAAAGTCGTTGGTTCGATCTCCGACGGAGATTAAAAAAAAAGGATTTTGAATAGATTTCTGAGCTCTAAAATACCCCGGTTGCTATGAATTTGATCGCTCATCTGTAAAATGTCAGTCAAAGCCTATTAATTAAAATTGGTGGTAGACAAAAGTCGTCCCGTGAAGACCACACATTCATAGCAAATTCCTGTAATAATAAGGATGATGCGTGGATCTTGGGCTGCAGTCTGTGACGTTGGCGGATCAACACTCCATATGCAGCGCTTAAATATATGCACTATGGTAAGCGTCATGGAATTCTACAGATGACATTTCAGAATTACTATCACCATCTGTCAGTATTCTCCCGTATGTGTTAACATAAAAAAAAAGTATACGTATACTCATTTTTACGTATACTCAGTACACATATAACAGAAATAAAAGGGGACCTAGAACGGAGCCTTGGTACACTCCAGAATATGCAGAGAATGGGAGTGATACTTATCCACTGTAGTCTACGAATTGCTTACGATAGGAGAAGTAAGAAGAGAAGAATTTTATGAACTGTATGTGTTTACATAAAAAAAAATCTTCCGATAGGGTGACTAATTTTGCACCACCTGTATTTGTTCCAGTCGTTCGCCATATTGCACGTGACTCCTTTACAAGCATCGCTTGTAACGGCAACAGAAGTATCTTCAGAGTATTCTACAGAACCACTAGAAGGACTCCAGGTAATGTAAAATTCTAACCTAACCTTACCTGCTCCAACTTAACCTACCCTTTATTTAACCATACCTTCAGCCCTCGCTTGGTGATAACCCTCCCTGTTGAGAAGCGCAATGCTTCCTTATTATGGCATGGAAGCCATCCACTCGCTCCTCCGTCAACATGTCTGACCCAACAAAATACGGAAAGCTTCTTATTAGAAAGTGGCTGAAGGGCTTCCCGTTATTCTAGGTTCATCACCTAGAATTATCATAGTGAAAGAAACACTTGCTGGGTGAAAGCCTGTCCTGTCCTGTTTTTGGAGACCCAGATGGGGACCCGTTACTGGACGCACGCAAAAAGATACTTGTTAGAGAGTGGCTGAAGGCCTTCCCATGATTCTAGGTGCATCAGTTAGATGTCAAATAGATGTCAGTCTAAGGCTGCAAAATTAGTATACTACAGCGAGCCTCGAAATGCCTTCTTTGGTAACGCGTTGCTAACCACGAAATACGTGGGAATGGATAAGGAAAAGGTGAGGTTGGGAAATGGATTCTGCGAATAGCAGACATCAGTTAGGAGTCTTTCAGCCCGTGTCCGTTCACTGTTGAACTTAGACCTCCCGCACGAGTAACCATTCTCTTCGATCCTCCGCCTTCCGCATTTAGGCCACTCCTGCTATTCTTCTGATGTCGTCAGCCCACCTTGCAGAAGTTCTTGGTTTGCCAGTTCTTGGACGCCACTCTAACACTTATCTTCCCCTTCGACCATCATGTCTTAACCCTTTTGCATCGGTTGTCGGCATAAGCCATCATAAGATTCCCCGACCGTTGACATCGGTTGACGTGATACATCGTCTTGCTACTTTATTAGAATAGTTTTTTATGCATCATCTGATAGCTAAAGGATACAAGAACCAATGTGATGTATGAAAATAGACCAGATAAGTACATTTATGCTTCAAATACTAGTTTTATAATTGACAGTATAATTTGTATTCAAACCGAGCCGCAATGAAGGGGTTAACGACAACCTCAACTTAACGTTCATTTGACGTCAAATTAACTCCCATTAACCTCAATTTGACTTAGCCTTAATTTAACCTCACCTAACCTGACTAGCGACAGTAGCATGATGTAATCTCGGTTCTCGTTAGATCGCCGAAGTTAACCATCAGTGTTCGCTTACAGCGTGTTTAAGGGTTAAGCCGCCTCTTAGGACAAAATGGCTTAGGCCTCGGGTGTGTAAGTCCAATCACCCGATCTCCTTAAATTATTTTTGATTGTAATTGGTTATTAAAAACAAAATTTACTTTTTGCTTTCAGTTTTACCCGGACCTGTATAGTTTGGGAGAAGGTCACTTCAGTGAGGAAGCCAAGAAGCAGATATCCTGCATACCCTGGAGGCTCGTGGAGACAGTCAAGGACCTGTTGTGCACGGTGCGACCCTGCAGCTACTCATGAACTATGCTCGTCACCCTATCTGTCATGAGTAAGAGAAATATCACACAAGAAGCCAAGAAACAGATATCCTGCATACCCTGGAGGCTCGTGGAGACAGTCAAGGACCTGCTGTGCACGGTGCGACCTTGCAGCTACTCATGAACCATGCTAGTCACTCTAAATGTTAGAGTATAAGAAAGATCACTTTAGTTATAAAGCTTGAGACAGATATCCAGCATACTCTGGAGGCTCATGAAAACATTACAGCCCTGCAACTATTCATGAACTATGCTCGTCACTATCTGTCATGAGTTTAAGATAGATCACTTAAATTATGAAGTCAAGAAACAGTATCCTGCATACTCTAAGCTTGTCACTCTACTTGTTATGAGTATTAGAGAAATCACTTCAGTGAAGAAGCCAAGAAACATTTCCATCATACCCAGGAGGCTAATGAAGACATTGCTGCCCTGCAACTATTCATGAACTATGCTCGTCACTATCTATTATGAATATAAGAAAGATCACTTCAGTGAAGCAGCCAAGAAACAGATATCCAGCATACCCTGGAGGCTCATGAAAACACTACAGCCCTACAACTATTCATGAACTATGCTTGTCACTATCTGTCATGAGTTTAAAAGCAATGTCTCTTCAATGTAGAGGCTAAGAAACAGTATCTTGCATACTATGGGGGTTCATTAGACATTTTTCCACAAAAAAATAACATTTCGATACTTTTTTTTGAACATGTTGTAGTGGTTGCCAAATATGAGGCAATGCAATTGATTCATACCACCTTGATCATGCCTAAACACTGAAAAAAAAGGTAAAAGGGTATAAATAAAATCATTTTGATCCGCGTCAGTCGTTTTATTGAAGAAATTAATATTTAATTTGATTTTTTTTATTTCATTTGAGTATTCGATTTACTCCCATTTACACTTTATAATAATAAAATAGTTTTCAACGTAATATAAAATAAAATATAAATATAGGGGGGCACGGGGGACGAGGGAGAGGGCGAAGGGGGGGGTCAATGATCAATTTCACATAATATTTAAAAAATCGATTAATAAAAATAAAAAAAATATCCAGAATGTTTTTTTGTTTTTTTTTTTGAGATTTATCTCAAAACAATATTAAAACATTTTTTTTTTAATTACAATTAATATAATAATAATAATATTCACCTATCTATGTACACTATGTTTTATATTTTTTTATTTAATTTTTCTATGTTTTTTTTATTATTTTGATTCATTTTTTTTTCAATTCTGCAGGTCCATCGAGTAAATGTACATCCATTCGGTTTAAGGTATGAAAAAGGCCGATCACGAGCATGATGGATAAACGAAAATTGTAACGAAACCAAATAATCCAGTTGTCAAAAAATTCAATAACAAACTGCACAGGGAGCGGCAATAAAAGCTGACGGTTACAAATCGAAACAGCGACGAAAACCGTCAGCTCTTTTTGCCGCTCCCCGTATTTAAATTATTGCATTGTTATTCACCATTCAAGTCAATACAGTCGATACCTTCCTATAATGTACGCTTTTAGAGAAATTTTTTCGGGACAAATATGTGAAAAATTACAAATAATTGTAAAAAAAAAACTATTTTTTAGTTGCATTACATTTTCTTGAAAATAACAAACTTGTCGACATGGAACCAAACTGAAATTTTGAACATCGACTTGATATCGACGGCAGCATCTTTACACATTTAGTTTGTTCATAAAAAATGACATTCTTCGAAAAAGATTTGTTTGAGTATTTTAAAAATAATTTGGAGAAAAAGTGACAGGATCGGCGTTCAGCCACCCCGGCAAGCGTCACGCTCTAATAATTAAAATATATATTAAATCATTTTTCGCACTTTGAAAACCGTTCACGTAAAAAAAAAAATGCACAAAAACACGAATGCAGCTTCTCAAAACTGCAAGCTACATACTAATATATATATTTATAATTTTTTACAATAAATTTTAAGACATTAGAAGAAAAAATCCCAAAACATTTAATCAGTAGAGTGCCGTAAGCCCACCGGTGGGCGCTTCGCAATATTCGAAAGATGTATTTCAAAATTAATTAAATTTTCTCGCAACGACATCTATGAATATTTAAAAATATTGACAAACCAAAAAGGATCGATATTTTTCGATAGTTTGCGAGATATTCGTGAGATGGTGTCACTGAATAAAATAGAATAAAATTCATTTTCTTGGAAAACAATTATCAATGATATAGTATACATATCTTAAATATTTCCAACAAACGTGATGCGTTGGAGGGGTACATACGATGTAGGGAGACAGTTTTGTAAGTAGTTAGTCAAGGACAGTCGAGTATTTGATCTATAGTCTATTCTGTGGCAGCCCTAGTGAAAAAAATAGTTTTTTTTTTCGTGAAAATTTTAGTTGAATCGATTGCAGTTCACCAATAATGTAAGTCAAAAATAATTAAATAATTTAGTCACTAGTAATAGTAGTGTTTTTATTTTTTTGAAAGCACTTGAAGAAAACAGTTTCGTGTTCCTGCAGCAATTACTTTCTAATTTGTACATTTAATGCCAAAAATAGAAAAATAAAATGACAAATGTACTAAAAAATTATAAAAAAATTATAGCATGGTGTTTGTGGCTTTTGGGTTTGGCCATATGCGGCAAATCGTTTCGATACAATATTTCGACCACCATTGCAGGGGTCTCCTTCAGGGTTAACGATTTTTGACATCCTGAAAGGACCCCTGCAATGGCGGTCGAAATATCGGATCGAAACGATTCGCCGCACACGGCCAAACCCAAAAGCCACAATACCAAATCCGTGAAAACCTAATTTATTTAATTACAGCATGCATTACATAAGAATGGAAATATTTTTTTTTTACATTTGTTTCAAAATTCACACCAAAACTATTAATAATTTTTGTTATACGGCAAGCGGCAAAAAAAAACTGACGGTTTTGCATAAAAATTAGATTTAAAAACGTCAGATCATTTTGCCACATCCCGTAGCACATCTTTAACAAACATTCAAGGCATTCGATATTTACAATGTGAGGTAAGGTTAGGTCAATTTTCTTTTAATGCCTTCGTATTCCATGGGATCCCGTAGCATTTTAAAACATATATTTAGGTACGGATCCATTATTTTTTTTCGTTTTTTTTATTTTTCGATCGCATTTTTCAATTATTTTTTTAACTATAAACTATTAATAATATTACTATAATATATTCTACAATTTAAATTAATTTCTGTGGCTTTTGGGTTTAGCCGTGTGTGGCGAATTACTTCGATCCAATATTTCGACCGCCATTGCAGGGGTCTTCTTCACGGCTAAACCCAAAAGCCACAATACCAAATCTGGCCGTGAAAACCTAAGAAGTTATTTAATTTTAATTTAATATACAGCTGTGTGTGTGTGTGTTACAACCGGTTCCGCTGCATTTCGTTCACAGAAAATTCGTTCAATGACTCATCGGTGACGATGTGGGGCGCACTGGACATCTGGTGTACGGAACATTTGGCGCACGGGACAACTGGCGCTCTGGATGTCTCGCTTACCTAACCTAACCTAAGTTATTTTGTTAACGAGACCTATGGATCTCTGGATTCTACGATCACTGGACAAATCCTTAGGTTAGGTTAACGAGACAGCCAGTGCACCAGTTGTCCCGTGTGCCAAATGTCTCGTGCACCAAACGTCCACCAGTGAAACCCGGTCGTTACCGATGAGTCGTTGAACGAATAGTCTGTGAACGATAGGTCGTGACACAAATACAACTAGAAAATAAGCTAAAAATGTACAAAAATATTTAAAAAATAGAAAAAACAGAAAAGAAAAATAATAATATTATTGTTACAAAAAAAAAAGTCAGCCCATGTTTTATATTTTAAAAATTATTTTTTTATGGGCAAATTATTTTATTGAAGACATTTTAATCAAACAATGTTACCTACAAAAATAAATTTAGTTTATTACACATTTTTGAACTTTATTGAGAGCGAAAACTCAGAGAAATTGATTTCCAGCCAAAAATCTATTCGGACAAATGTCCTTTGGCCAAATAATGATTCAATCAAATTTTCATTCGGTCAAATGTTCACTCGACCAAATATCCATTCAGCCAAATGTTTGCAAGCTTAATGTTATTTCAGTCAAATGTTCATTCGGCCAAATAATGATTCAGTCAAATTTTCCTTTGGTCAAACGTTCATTTGATCAAATATTTATAAGCTGAATGTCCTTTCGGTCAAATCATTCAGCTAATTTTCATTGGGACAAATTTCAGTCCATTTGACCAATTGCCCAACATTCAGCTACATTTTCATTCGGCCAAAACATGTTTTGACCAAATATTCTTCTAATCAAATGTTTATCAGCTAAATTGTTAACAACTCAATGTCCTTTCGGCCAAATCATTCAGCTAAATTTTCATTCCGACAAATTTCAGTCCATTTGGCCAATTGTCCAGCAATCAGCTAGATTTTCATTCGGCCAAAAATTGTATTGACCAAATATTATTTAAATCAAATGTCCATTTAGCCAAATGTTTGCCATCTAAATTATTATCAATCAATTATCCTTTCAAGGCAAATTACCAAAAATGTTTTCGGGCAAATTCCCGGACACAGTTTTGCCATTTTATATATATAGCCCAAAAAATGTGAAATAAGATTTTAATATTTTATTTCAACTTATAGATAATTCTGTATGAATTTTTGCCTTCTTTATCCAACGCAGAATAAAAATGCGATAAGTTAACCTAATGACAGTCATTCCAATCGAGTCTCCTCGACGACGCTCTCATTCAAATTGCGATCGGTTCGGAACAAACACGCTTCCAAGCGTTTGAGTCAAATATCATAAAAAATATTTTTAAAATTTAATTTTTTCGTCAATAGTATTAAAATAGATACAAAGCAAGAAGTAAAATTACTAACTCTACAAGTTAGATTTCATTTAAGGCGCATATTTTTGTATGGGCTATCTCTTTTTGAGTAATATGAGTTAAGCCGCCCCTTAGGACAAAATATTCCAGGCCTCCAACATCGAAATAATCACCCGGTTTCATTAAAAAAAAATGATTAAAAAATTACCAAAATATATGCCTCGAATACACTACTAAGTGCTTGGAGTTCTGCTATGGAGGTTATTGGGAGCCAAATAAGTTGCTAAGTGGAACTTCAGGTGCAGATATGTTCTAGAACGAGAAATGGACAGTGGCGGCTGACAGAACTTAATGGTGGCAATTTGTGTTGACCATATGTTACATATATATATAATATATTTTTTATGTAAACACATGCAGGAGAATACCGACAGACGGTGATAGTAATTAGAATAGTCGTCAACCCTGAAGAAGACCCCCGCAATGACGGTCGAAACATTGGATCTAAACAATTCGCCACACACGGCTAAACTCAAAAGCCACAATACCAAAATCTGACCGTGAAAACCTAAGAATTAAGTAAAAAAAATAAACATAATAAAAAATATCTTGCTATATTGCTTTTTTTTTTCATTTTGGTCTTTTTTGGGAAATCAATAAAAGTGGCCAAAAAATTAGACTAAAATTAATTTTAAAAATTAATAAAACATGACAACATCGTACAAAGCGTAATATCTCAGTGTCAGGCAAACTATAAACTTACACATCAAAGAAAATATTCAAACTCGAGCCTGTTAAAAAATCGTTTCGTATTTTTATCCATTTACGTTAACACTATCCAGTCCGATTACACAATATGTGTGTAATCACCAGGCCGAACGTTAAAGGCCGGTCACACAACATGTGTGCGATCGTTTCGCCAACGCTTAGTGGCCGACTATACACAGCTTGTGTTATGTTTTTTCAAACGTTAGTGGCCGATCACACAACATGTGTATTGTTTTTACTTTCGACCATAATTCAAAGATCTCAAACCTTTTTAGTGAGAGTCATAATTAATTTTATTTGAACGCATGACGATAGATTTAGCCATTCTTTAAAAAAACAGTCGGCCTCCGGCGTAAGTTTAATTGCGTAACGCGCAGACTGGATGGTGTTGAAATTCAAATGTATTTAAAAACAATATTTATTTTTTTACCGTATCCGCTTAGTGCCGCGCTCAAAATATGGCAAGCGTCATAAAATACGCAATGTTTTTTTTTATCTATTTAAAATTTCTTTTCTGGAAATTTATGATTATTTGAAAAATTCACAGTCAAAGCCTTGTGTGGTCAACTGTATTTCGGTTCAGAAAAATAAAACATAATGTTCAAAGGAATTTTGAAAAAATTAGATTAATTTGACTTGATAGTAATGAAAAAATATATAAACAATATTTGTGGAAACAATTTCACTGTCAGTTTTTAAGAAATGAGCGAATTATGCAAGTAATACCATAAATACAATTTATACTTATATAGTACAAGTCCAAACGCAAGTTCTTCCACTGATTTTGAACAATAACAATTGTTTTTTTTTTGATTTTTCGATTGTGTATACATAAAATGTGAATATTTCTCCCGTATGGTGTTCCATTACACGAAGCACAGCTACTGAAGTACATTTGTTGATGGTATAGTCTTGATGACGGTCGTTTCTGAAGCACAGCAATCCATGTAGTTTGAGCAAATATATAATTTATATATTCCTTTAAAATTATTGTTCTTTTGTTAATGAATGTTTGCGAAACACAGCTAAATGTTTGATTAAAACACTTCACACATTATTTTTCTTGCTGGGCCTCATTTTTAACGTCCTTCTAATAGTCGAGTTCCACGTAATTAACAGGAATCACTCTTGATGATGTAGCCTTGAGTCAATAGCAAAATGTTATATAAATGCTTCCATATGCTTATTGCTTTCTTGCTGGGCCTTATTTGTAACGTCTTCCCAATAATCAAATCGATGTTGCCAGATATTGGGAAAAAATAATTTGACGTCGCTGACACGGAGAAGAAGAAGAATAATCAAATTCCTTCCATTAACACAAATGAGTTGTTTTCAGTTGGCAACGGACTTGTGGGTATATCCCTTAATGATTTTGTTTTTATTTGATGTTCTGTAAATATTTCATCCAAATTTTTCTCTTCCATGGTTTTATCTTTAACGTCCTACTTATAGTCAAGTATCGTATTTTAACGTGAATGACTCATTTGACAAGTCAACAGTGGAGTTGTGGGTATGGTTCCATAATGATTTTGACTCAGTTTGACGTTCTGTAAATGTCAGTTTATGTGAAGCAAGAGTATATCCCCTGATGATGTACTCTTTTGTCAATAGCCTTGTAAATGTTCAATTAATAAGTAAAAATCTCTTGCAAGGCCTAAATTTTTACCTTGTCGTAACCGGCCCCAGAGTGGCCTTCGTCGGCCACGAGCGCCTCGAAGCACAAATCAAAATGTTCCGTAAACGCTTCATACATAAAAATCTCTTGTCGGGCCTTATCTATCTATTACCTCGTTGAGCGTCATCTGTCACCTTGCCGTCACTAGTCCTGGAGTGGCCTTTATCGTCACAAGCGTCACAAAGCACAAATAAAAATGTTCTGTTACGTAAATATTTCTCATCGGGCCGTAACTTTTACCACTTTTAACAAGACGTAACTAGACCTGGAGTGGTCTTTATCAGACAAATTGCCACGAAGCACAAAATTCTCTCATCCGACTTATCATTTACCTTGTCAAAACTAGCCCTGAAGTGGCCTTATTTTCACCTTGTCGTAACTAAACCCAGAGTGGCCTAAACTTTTACGTTGTAGTAACTAGCCTTGAGCCGGCCTACATCGGCACAACAGATTAATGATTAAAATCTCTTGTTGGGCATTATTTTGAACCTCGTTGCATCTAGCCCTGTAGTGGCTATCTCACGGTGGATCAGCAGAGCAGCTGCAGCAGCGCCTGGCCGCCGTCCGCTCGGGCCTCGCAGTAAGGGGCCAGCAGGGCGCTGGGGTGCCGGCTGCGGCGGGCGCGCCATGCCGGGCCAGCGCTGCGCCGCCGTGGCTGCGGAGCTCACCAGCGCACCAGGCGGCCGGCGGCGGTGAAGGTAGCACTGCAGCACGCTCTGTCAGCTCCACGAGGATTGATACACCCAACTGTGAAACAAAAATCAATTAAAAAAGAAATTTAAAAAAAAAAGTTTTTACATAACCTAAAAGGGTGAAATAGGTAGTCAAATAGGTAGTCAAATAGGTAGTCAAATACGCAGAAGAACTCAAGTGTAGTGGATGTTACGCAGCGAATAGGCACACAATTAAGTGGCAATGGGCAGGACATATCTGTCGAAGAGACGACGGTCGATGGGGAAGAAAAGTATTGGAATGGCACCCAAGAACTGGCAAACGAAGCATTAGCCGACCCCTTGCAAGGTGGACTGACGATATAAAAAGAATAGCGGGAGTGACCTGGATGCGGAAGGCGGAGGATCGAAGAGGATGGAGACTCATGCGGGAGGCCTACGCTCAACAGAGGACGGACACAGGCTGATGATGATGAAAAGGGTGAAATAAACTAGCAATAACTATATTATACATAGTAATATTGATAGTCGTCATCATGTCGATCTTGCAGCATTGTACTTCATGATTTCTCAAAAGCTATCCACTAGTGTACAACACGCCCAAGTTCTGTCACATTACTCTGATACTACACCGACTCCTGCGGTTGAGAGTTCCGGCTACAATCTAGTACAAACTATGCCTCTTAGCTTATAACGTTATAACGCACTCAATGGCACTGCACTGGGTTATTTGACAGAACTGATCAAGCACAAGGAGATAAGAGCGTGGAGAGACACTCAGATCAGCCAGAGCTAATAGAAGCACCCTGCAGCTGACGGGAGGTAGTCGCAGCACGGCATAAAAACAATATTTCCTGAATGTTTCATATTGATCGGATGAATAGTGTAGGAATGCATGAAATACAAAAACAAACAATATATAGAAGAATGGTATAGTATATAGAGATGAATCTGTCTCATATGTGTGAGAGACTGATCATGATGGGGGTGCGGGGACTCACCGTGGTAGCGACCAGGAAGTACATGAGGTTGCGACTGGGCCCCGGCGTGGTGGGGCGCGGTGCGGGGGTGGAGGCGCTCTCGGTGAACACCAGGCACAGGTCGGACAGGGGGGCCCAGCCTTCGGTGCCCGCCAGATATCTGCAAAACATAACCAAATTATTAGCTCGTTCAGAAAATATGAATTTTGAATTAATTGAAGTGATATTTAACACGTTTAACGCCACGTAATGTTTTTAATGTATTTGACTCAGAGGCGCCATATATGTCACATTTAATGTTAAATTTACATTGAAATGTAACCGCTGGCGTACAGGGACTATTTGTTCGAAAAAAAAACGTAGGTCACCAGTGCTCATTTGACTCGCACAGCAAAAAAATTTAGTTTTAGATTTAAGTAATTATAAACATGGCATTTGAGCAGCTAGTTCCATAGATGGCCGCTATGTTCATTTCGGCAGTGTCAGTGTGCATCTTGGAGCGGTGAGGTACACATCATTGTTTGTGACCCGAACTGACAACCAAATTTTGTCAGTCTTTTGTTAATTTACGTAAAATAAATATCAAACATGCTTCTCGACGAGTTCTTTGCTTTGGCGACCTGCTCCTCATCCATCCACCACACGTCCCAATGACGCTTTTCAACACTCGCTGCTTGAAGTGTGAGGTGAGAAGAGCTAACAAGTCTTACACCTATGTGTAGAAATGTTTTTTAAGATTTGAGGCGAGTTGAGGGCTAAGGCCTGCAATGCAGAGTAGCTACCTTAAGCGATGATGAAGTTGAGGTGTGAGTAGAGCTAGCTAGTACTGGTTCTTCATAACAGGCTGCACATGGTCAATACTCACTGCTTGAGGTGTTCAATGAGTGGTCCCAGCAGGTGTTGATCCCTCCGGACGCAGTAAGGCAGAGCTAGCAGCATGCGTGGCCACAGTCGGCCCAGTGGGGCTCTCCACGTCTCAGTGGGGTGTGCTTGCGCCAGGATCCTCATCACCAGCGTCTGTGAACATCAACCAAAATACATCAATATTATACATAAAGTTTAGTTGTTGGGTATCAAAAAATAACCACACGGCTCAAATCAAAAAGAATTTTCCTACAGTCGACAACGGAACTGGTGATACCTGAGGCTGAACATGTGGAGAAGCGCAACTGAGGGGAATACTTGAATTGCCCCGAAAGAGGACCTAGCCCCTGGACACGACCAGGGGTGGAATATATGGATGTCCCTTAAGAGACTTCAGACCGGAGTATGCAAGACGAGGACACAAATGAAAGCCTGGCAGTTTTACTGCGGACCGACTGAATGTGACTGCGGCGTGGAGCAGACCCTGTCACACCTTCTGAAGTGTGCGCTGTGTCCGAATAGCTGCACCCAGGAAGACCTGTTGATGGCCGGGAGTAATGCCATCGACGTCGCCCACTTTTGGGCAGACAGGATCTGACCCTGTTGTTTCCGACACTATTAAATATAAATATATATATATATATATATATATATATATATATATATATATATATATATATATATATATATACATACCATTGGCAAATTTTTAAAATGTCACTGAGTTTGAAGACGTTATGTGTTCCTGCATTATATATATAATGGAAATTATCAAGCGATTTGATGCGAATCGAGAGAGGAATACCAGATGGAACTGCTTGCTAATTATGAGCAATCTTTTGTGGCTGCAGTAATTTCTATTATATTAACACATTGAGACAACTAACCAGCCGCTCTTTGGTAAGCTAGGAACCCTCTCTACCGAATCCAGTCAGTGTGCGCGCACTCTGAAGTACCGGACAAACCCTGTATATACAGGAGAGTCATCTTGCCCTTGCGCACGCCCAGGATGGCCCCCAGACGCTCCCTCGTGCAGCAGCGCCCCCAGCAGCTTGGCCAGCAGCTGCGGCCGGCTCTCGTCCAGCAGCGAGGGCTGCGGCGGCGCCGGCGCGGCCCGCCCAGCCCCAGCACCTTGCCCCCCTTGCTGTTGTATATACAGGAGAGGAGAGTACCTTGCCCTTGCGCACGCACAAGATGGCCCCCAGGCGCTCCTCGTGCAGCAGCGCCCCCAGCAGCTTGGCCAGCAGCTGCGGCCGGCTCTCGTCCAGCAGCGAGGGCTGCGGCGGTGCCGGCGCGGGCCCGCCCAGCCCCAGCACCTTACCCCCCGCGCCCCCCTTGTTGTGCAGCGCCTCGATGTCTCGCAGGAAGTTGCTGCAGGGCGAGCCCGCCAAGTCGCGCCTCTCGCACGCCTCCCTCAGCTGCTGCTCCAGCAGAGCGAGCTTCTGCTTCTCTTCGCGGTCCTGGAAACCATTAAATGAATGATACATATATGGCAGAATTGATTGATTGAGTGTACACTTTTTGTTTTTATGACTTGTATATATCCCATAGATTTTGACCAATCACAAAAGACGTTGCCTTATGCATGTGGGCCCGAATTGGCCACCTATATAAAAAGGAATCGACATTGGATCAGATCTTTTAGTGCTCCACCGTCAACAGCACTGCTCAAACCTGCCGCCCGTTCGAAAACTGCCGCCAGATTAGCGACGTAACTTCTCACCTGCCAAGTGTTGGCTATAGCTCAAGGTTCTTCAAGGTCTTCCAGTCTTAACAGCACCCTGTAGAGCACTTCAATGCCTAACAACATGTTAGGTTAGGCTAATAATTTTATTTTTATTTTTTCATGTAATCGCATGCAGGAGAGCACACCCGATGAAGACCAGTGCACTCTATGACACTCAGCCAGGGAGGCTGGACGGTGCATGCGGGAATCGAGTGTTGTGCTCGTATTTGTGTGTAGGTTGGGGAGATTGCAAGTGTATATTTATCTGTTTCTTGAAGAGATCCACATTGTAGGAAGGAGGAAACACAGACGCTGGAAGAGCATTCCATAGCTTACCGGTGGCATTAAAGAATCATCTTTGAAAACTGCCAGTTCTTGATCGACACACATTAACCATGTATGGATGTTCGGCAAGTGTAAGACGAGTTTGTCGGTTGTTGGTGGGTGCAGGAGGAATTAGTTGTTTAAGTTCCGAAGAGCAGCGACCGTGGTAATAACAGTAGAAAAGACTAAGAGAACCAATCTTTTTCGAAAACGCCTTTGTTCCATTAGATTGCAGGTTAGACGTAAAAGTGTCATTGTTTATCAAACGAATTGCTCTTCTTTGAACTGAGTTAATTAAGTTTAGAAGGTATTTTGGGGATCCAATCTAAAGGTGACTGTTGTATTCAAGGATAGGTCGGATTTGACCTTTATATATCAGAAGAAGTTGTTTATTGTTGAAATACCTCAGTGATCTATATAATACACCTAGTTTTATGGAAGTAAGACCGGCTTTATACTTGTAATTGACTCGTAATATTTGACATTATTCGAGATTGATAATCCAAGCATGTTGATGGAGCTTGCTTTAGCTAATAATGATAATGAATTGTGGTGTGTTAGTAAGGGTTTACCTTGAGCACTTGGGCGTTGGCTATGGCTAAGGGTTCTTCGAGGTCTTCCAGCCTAAGCAGCACCCTGTAGAGCGCCTCGATGGCTAGCAACGTCTGTCTGGCAGATCTTGAGGCGCCCCCGACAGGCCCGGGTGGAGGAGGCGGTGGGGGTTCAGTGCCGGCCTCCGCCCCTACGACTTCCATGTCGATGATCTTACGGGGGGCGGTCACCGACAAACACTGCAAAAGCAACAAAACACATCAAACATTAATTGATTTTCAAGTTTAGTATACAATGGTACCTCGTGATACAAATGTTGACCCTATTTCCATTGGAGGAACACAAATAGAGGTTGTAAACGACTATACCTATCTGGGACAAGTAATACAACTAGGGCGAAGTAACTTCTCAAAAGAAATCGACAGGCGTATACAACTGGGATGGGCAGCATTTGGAAAACTAAAGTATATTTTTAAAGCGAAAATTCCGCAATGTCTTAAAACTAAGGCGTTTAACCAATTAATCCTCCCTGTATTAACTTATGGTGCAGACACGTGGAATCTGACAGCAAGTCTTACGCATAAAATAAAGGTCACCCAGGGCCACCAACAGCATATTGTATTGTGACTGGGCCGAATGCTGTGTCTAGGTTCGGGCCACAAGTTAGTAAAGTTTATCGTAAATATGTGTCAATGTGCTTCTGAAAAAGTCTGTGTTATTAATCTGCTCCACATCATGCCCTCATGCGACCGAATAACAACCTTTTGAGAGAAAGGAGGATGATGTTAATGTTAACAAAATAAAAGTCCAGTTCGTGGAAAAGAAACACCCAGAAGAGGTTGCAACTGGTCGTGCATAGAAGTTCCTAACTCATTTCCACATTCTGAAGGCAATAACATTTTTTAACCTTTCCGGGAGTATGGTCGCATATGCGCGACAGCGCGATTTTTCAGTGCATTTGTATGGGTGACTGGTGTGTTTATGCTTCAATTATGAATTATAATGCCTTCTGTGGACAATATACAGTATTATTTTACCATTTCAAAACAGAATCTATATTTAAAAACCGCGAAAATCTACTTTATCGAATGTCACGTGATATTTACATGACGTCACACCATCAAGTGAGCACATGTCATGTGGCAAACTTGAGATTTTGGCGCGCGCGATTTTTCAACTTTTTTTCGCGGTATTTTGAAGTTTTACTGTTTTTAGCGTGTTTTAGTGTGATTTTGTTGTTTTATATTGTGTTTCTACAAAATTGTCGCAAGGTTCGGAGGTTTATTAGTGTTTTACGCAGTTAAATGTGAGTTACAGTTTTATACAGTGTTTTAACATACTTTTCTTGCAATTCATATAAGTTTTAGTGTCATATTATATTTCAACGTGATTTGAAGTTTTTTATTGTATCGCCTTCTGTACTTAGTTTTGAATTATTACTGCCGTGATTTTTTTTTCCGATCTATATTGCTAAAATGGAAAGAGACTTAGGAATTGAGGACATATTAATGAATAGTGACAATGAGGAAGAAAACATCGAAGATATTGATGATATATCAATGGAGTTTAATGATTCTTCTTCTGATGATGATGAGGAACCAGATATTCAACCTAGAGAAGAATCAAGAATGTGAAACAACTCTAAATTTATGTTTTTATACCTGATTTTTATTTATTTTTTATAACTGCTATAAATAAAGAGTAGAGTGTTTTTAGTGTGTATCGATGGTTTGCGATCCCTGAAATATGCAATCGATTTTTTAATGATAAAACTTTAAAAACGTGAGTAATATTTTTTTTACTATTTTTTATCTTCTTTTATATTCTTGTATCATGATTTGATAAAAAATTATTGTATTTTCCATGTCACAAAAACTTACTCCCCATAGCTTTGACCATATAAATTATTCTACTCCCGGAAAGGTTAACCACTTATGCCTGTTCATATCATACCTGAAGTTTTCCGAGAGAGTTCTCGAACTGAGCGGGAGTGTAGTGGTGTCTGGGCGCATCTTTGTTATTGGAGTCTCCCCCACTTCGGCCGCTGTTTCTTCTCTCATGACCCCCTTCATTATTTCCGGCATTGTTGTTTCCTACAATAAAAAAAATTGATTCAGATCAGAGATTCGCAAAAACAATTTTAAATTGATATCAGCTAGATGCTAGCGTAATATGGTCTCCCTACTATCGAACTCATATCGACCGGATTGAATCAGTCCAAGATCGCTTCCTGTCAAGAGTAGCACGATTGATCGGCCTTGAGAGAGGCAGCTACTTCTATGAAGATATAAAGAGGCGACTTAATGTATCTACATTGGAGAGACGTAGAACAGTGACTGACTTGCTGTTTATTTTTAAAATTATGAACTCCATAATCGATGACTCAACATTATTGCAGGAAATTACGTTCAATGTTCCCTCCCGGTTCACTAGAGGCAGTAACCTGATACATGTAAGGACATCCAAAACCAGCTACGGTTTCTATTCTCCTATGTTGAGAATATGTAGACTAGTCAACTCCTCTAGTGACTTGGACTTTTTCGGGCAGGACCTTCGCCTTTAATAAAATTAAACGCGAATTGTGAACCAAAAACAAGTTATTTCACTTGGTAATCTGCTCCTGCATCCTTCCTCCTCGCAGCCGTGCGACGAACCCGCAAAATGTCATCTTTTTAAAGACGGGGGATGTCAAGTGTTTATTGAAGCAGATTCCTGCGCAGAATACTGGGGGTATACGATGGTTGGACTTTGTTAGGGATGGAGAGGTGGATGAGCGGACATGACAGCCTCACCGTATCTGTTGTTGGGGAGGTTCTGCTGGCTAAAGGGATGGTTTTGCTGGCTGAAGGGGTGGTTCTGCTGGTTAGCCTTGTGCGCCTCCTTAACCTCCATCTCATCCTTCTTGGCTTGCCGATCTAAGAATACCTACAAAATCACAAAGAATAATATATTATGAAATGAACGCAAACACAAAAAAAAATTAAAGAAATTGACAGGCGTATACAACTGTTTTTGTTGCTGAAGTCTTATCTGTGGATTCTATTTAGCCATATACACCATGGTAAGCGTCATAGAATTCCACAGATGAAACTTCAGAATTACTATCACCATCTGTCGGTATTCTCCTGTGTGTTTACAAAAAAAAAACACTATCTCTTACCGTGTAGTAATAGTCATCTATGTATGGAGTGCCGGTGTTGAGCTGCAGCAGCTGAATGTTGAGAAGCCACTGCTTTTCTCTCGGAGACATAAGTCCACTGTATGGATCACCGTCTCTTCTGAGGTTCTGTAGCCCAATGGCATTCTGAAATTCAAACAATAAACATTCATTATATATATAATATAATTGTGTCGGAAACATCAGGGTCAGATTCTGTCTGCCCAGAAGTGGGCGACGTCGATGGCGTCACTCTTGGCCATCATCAGGTCCTCCTGGGTGCAGCTACTCGGACACATCGCACACTGCAGAAGGTGTGACAGGGTGCCGCAGTCACATTCAGTCGGCCCGCTGTAAAACTGCCAGGCTTTCATTTGTGTCCTCGTCTTGCATACTCCGGTCCGAAGTCTGATAAGGGACCTCCATATATTCCACCCCTCCAGGGGCTAGGTCCTCTTTCAGGGCAATCCAAGTATTCCCCTCAGTTGCGTTTCTCCACATGTTCAGCCGCAGGGTGGCCTCAGGTATCACTAGTTCCGTTGTCGACTGTAGGAAACTTCTTATTTTGAGAAGAAGTTTCCTACATTAATTATTAAATGGATATTAACCCATAAATGCACATTTACTAGGTGTGGTATATAGATCACGTCAATATTTCACTGACAAACAATTTTTCTTCTACTATTTATATCATCATCATCATCATCATCATCAGCCTGTGTCCGTCCAATGTTGAACGTAGGCCTCCCGCATGAATCTCCATCATCTTCGATCCTCCGCCTTCCGCATCCAGGTCACTCCCGCTATTCTTCTTATATCGTCGGTCCATCTTGTAGGGGGTCGGCCAATGCTATTTATATATATAGGACAAATCCACCCTATCCTTGAATACAGCAGTCACCTTTGCGTTGGAGATACAATTTGTAATACCTTCGAAATTTTATTGACTCAGTTCAAAGAAGAGCAATTCATTTGATAAATAATTATACTCTTACGTCTAACCTGAAATCAATGGAACACAGGCGTAAGATTGGTTCACTTAATCTTTCATACAATTATTACTGCAGTCGTTGCTTTCATTGCGTTAATTAATTCCTCCTGCACCCACCCACAACCGATAAACTCATCAAACACTTGCCGAACATCCACAGAATCGACCGAGGACTCTCAGTTTCCAAAGTTACTTCCTAAATATCACTGGTAAGCTCTGAAAATTTGTGTCATCATTCATATCAAATCACTTGTATCAGGTTTTTGTTGTTGCACTCCTCAGTAAATTGTACAGAATGACAGGTGACTTCTCGCTAGTGTAGATGATCGCGGCTATGCTGCATAACAGGAGATTCGCTGTGGATTTTCAGGGGAAAACCAGCCGATGGCGTAACCAAAAGAACGGCTTACCACAAGGCAGTGTACTTGCTCCTATACTATTTAATATATATACAAACGACCAACCCACTCCTAAAGACACAAAATCTTTCATATATGCGGATGACTTAGGTTTGGCAGCACAAGCAGTAACGTTTGAAGAAGTTGAGGACATCCTAAGCCAGGGACTCAACGAGATGTCCCATTACTACGAAACCAACCATCTCAAACCCAACCCATCAAAGACACAAGTCTGCTGTTTCCACCCTAGAAACAGGGAAGCTAACAGAAAGCTTCGTGTCACGTGGGAAGGTAGAGTACTGGAACATAGCGACCATCCAAAATACCTCGGAGTCACTCTAGATCGCACCCTCACCTTCAGGCGTCACTGCAGCAACACCAAACAGAAAGTTGCAACAAGGAACAACCTCATCCGCAAACTGACCAACACTCACTGGGGAGCCCAACCACCCCTTCTTCGTACCTCAGCTTTAGCACTTTGTTTCTCAGCCGGAGAATATGCGGCACCAGTGTGGGGTCGATCAGCCCACTGTAATCAAGTGGATACTGCCCTGAATGATGCATGCAGAGTCGTCACAGGCTGCCTCAAACCAACACCAATTTCTAAACTATACCCCTTGGCTGGTATCGCACCACCCGAACATAAGACGCAAAGTCATATGCGCCGAAGAAATGCGTAAGGCAATCAACCAACCGTCCCACTGCTTGTATAATCAGATACCCCCAACACCAAGATTGAAGTCTCGAAGCAGCTTTCTGAAATCCACACAACCTCTCACATCCGGCCCTGAAAATGAGAGACTCCAACTCTGGCAACAAATCGCACCAGAGGATTTCATTACTCCAAAGGAAGGCCTCCCAACTGGCAAGAGCCTTGACTGGCTGACCTGGAAATCCCTAAACAGAATAAGAACCGGAGTTGGTAGAACAAAGGACAACCTCGAGCGGTGGGGAATGCTTCGGCAGGGAGAGACACTATTGTGCGACTGTGGAGACCTGCAGACCGCCTCACACCTACGATGCTGCTCCATGTGCCCAACAAGTTGCACATCTCAGGACCTAATGCTGGGCAACACACGAGCTATCGATGTTGCCAGATATTGGGAAAAAATAATTTGACGTCGCTGACACGAAGAAGAAGACTTGTATCAGGTGATTTTTTTGATACTGAGGCCAGTAACCTCCGCCTGTTCTTCCCAGTGCGCCCCTGCAGTACTCCAAACACTCGAACAAGATTTCCAAAGACCGTGCTAGGACTACCTTTTATCAGCTGTGTGGTGTGTATTGTTGACTACGTTACTTTCCATCATCCCTGTTGACATATTCATCCATTCAATTCAATCAATTCCGTACATTACCCAACTCCTTTTCTTCTAGGGATGCTTTCTTTCCATTCGTTCCCGAGTCATCGAGTCCCGGAGGAAAATTGCTGCTCTCAAACATTCACTCCTTCTTTTTCGCAGTGCAATTCACAACCCAAGGATTCTTGAATGTTTTAACATCTACGTTCCAGACAGGTACCGTGCTCGTAGCCATCCATTGTTTTTGATCCCGGTTGATACTTGTGAAGCTTCGAGCACTCAATTTAGTACAACGGCAATGTCGCTTCTAGATGGCTTACCAGCACACCTCGATCCTTTTCTTACATCCTTTTCCTCTTTTGTCGATGGTATTGTTCTCCTAGATCTCTGTGATCTTTGACAAGTGTCATCTTCATCTGCTTTTATGTTTTTTTTGTATGTTTTTTTTGTATGATATCAGCTTGATATAGCTCCTTAAGGCCGATGCCGTAAAGCCTCGAAAAACGATCTATTGTCTCTTATTTTTGTTCACTCGCCTGACATGCAAATCTAATGTTAGTTTAATTATATAATGTTAAGCAGTGTTTGCATACGCCAAAATATTTGTTATGACAGTTGGCCCATTGCCGGTTGGTACGACTGTCATATTGGCGGTTGGTACCGATGAGATGTGAGATCGCGCCCTGAACTGCCAGTTGGAAAAAGGCTCGCGACCGTTAGGGTCACGCCTATATGGCGTGGGCTACAACGGTCTTTTTTGTGGCAAGTGTTTGACGGATAAACGTAGTACATAAAACAAAAACAAGTGTTTATATTGTGAACCTGATCCTGCATCCTTCCTCCAGTTAATCGATGTTGTAAATACCTGAGGAGGATATCAATAAATAAATAAATAATCACCTGATTGCTGTACCCCTGCTTGTTGTTGTGCTGCCTGGGCTGGCTGTTCCGGTTGACCATGTTGCTCAGCATGCCCAGCATGAGCGGGAAGCCCCCCGAGTGGTTGTTCTGCAGCATGGGGTGCGTGCTCTGTATCATCTGGATCAGGCTGCTGGTGGACTGCCCGGGCCCGTACCCGGCGCCCCCCTTGTTGCCGGGTGGGTTCTGCACTGGACCGTTGTTCTGCTGCTGTTGTTGTTGTTGGGCGTTAAACTGCTGCGTCGTCGCGTATTTAGAATTCGCGATGATCAGTGAATTCTGAAGCACCTGAAACGAGAAAAAAAAATGTTATTTATACAGTTTTTAGTATTAACCTGTTAACCCGTTGACTGGCATCATATTTAGCATATCTGCAACCTATAAATATGGGAAAAATGTTTTTCATGGTCACAATCATTATTTAAAAATGCTATATATAAATAGATGTGCGAAATAAGATTTCATAAAAAGTCCCAAAATAAATCAATTAGTCAATGAAAAATAAAGTTGAATATTTAAGGAAGATTTTTATGTGTTTTGATTGGTCAGTGCTGCATTTATATTCACCTTCAGAACTGAATTATATAAATTTATTATTTTTAAAAGAGGGCAAATTTGAAACATGTGTAGAATGACCCACAACCTCAATACATATCGTAAAAAAAAAATTGAAGAAGGAATGTCGGAATACGAAACAAAATTATATTCAATATAGTATTCGGATAAATCCGCATCTCGCGCCGAAGCGGCGTGTTTTTTTAGGGCGTGGGATAAATCCACACCTCGCACTTAAAGGGTTAAAAAACGAAAACAACAGTAATATTTCTTACTTCACCTAACACCCCACACTGCACACAATCGTTCAATGTGAACGCCGACGCAAGACTACTCCATACAAAATGTACGCAATCGACAACCCCGGCCGGGGTTCATGGCGCTTCGTTTGAGTAGCCGAAGAACCCCCGATCGGGGTTCGTGGCAGTCAACGAGTTAACTTATATGTATAAATATGTCAAACGTAAATAAAATCGGGAACGGATAGAACATATGGATACATCCCTGGAAAATAGATACGCCCTGGAACCAGAGGGACATATATTATTGACAAAAATATGTATGTATTGATATCCTCCTCTCTTAGTTTGTTATTGAATTTCGTGGTGGCAGGATGAGCAGCAGATTAACAACACACAGACTTTAATCTGAAGCACATTGACATACGTGTTTCAATAACTTGACAAACTTCTGGCCTGGACATAGTCACAACATTCAGGCCGGACCAACAATACGACCTCGCCGCCGTCGGCACACAACTGACCGGGCGCCATGGTCGATGACACCCAGCGCCGCTAGCGGCGAGCTATATAACTAGTCCTCCTAACGGCAATACAAAATGACAACACGCGAACGAAAATAAGAGATGAAAGATTGTATATCGAGGTTTTCGGTACTAGTCAGCAAGGGCTATATCATGCTGATGTCAGTATACTTATTTTTTCTACGATTAATTGATTTAAATTTTTAGATTTGCAGGCGGGTATAGCTCAATCGTCCAAGCGTTTGCTTTGCAAGCCAAAGGTCGTGGGTTCAAGTCCGGTCACGGGAGTGACCTTAGTTATAGAGATCGCCACCTGCGGCGCTGGGAGTCACCGACCGTGGTGCGGTGCACGAATCAGTAGTTTTCCCCCGACCGTGACGAGTGTTCGATTGAGGTTGGCCTGGCCTGAATGCTGTGACTAGGTCCGGGCCAGAAGGTTGTAAAATTATCGAAATATATATATGCTTCAGAAAAAGCCTTTGTGTTATTACTCTGCTCCTCATCCTGCCACCACACGACTGAATAACAAACTAAGAGAGGAGGATGTCAAGGTTAATTTCATTTGCAAAAGCATGAATTTTAAAATCAATAAATAAGTATAATATGTCACCTTTTGCTGATGTTTCATAATGTTCTGTGGCCCAACGTTGGGATTGAAGGGCGGTCCTTGGTTCATGTTGTTGATGCCGTGCATGCCTTGCAAATGGTTACTAACCCCTGGTTGCGGCATCATCCCCGGCAGCATCTTCATACCCATGTTCTGCTGGACGTTCCCCATGTTTGGCGGAACGTTCTGCCCGGGCATTATGTTCGGCATGTTGTTCATGTTCGGCGGCATCACGTTCCCCATGTTCGGCATGCCGGGCATGTTCTCCATGTTCATCGGCATGCCAGGATTCCCCATGTTGGGCGGCATGCCTTGGTTGCCCATGTTCTGCGGCATTCCCGGCTTTACCATGTTCGGCGGCATCGGTCCCATCCCGTGCGGCATTCCAGAATTATTCATACCTGGACCGTGCATAATATTCTGATTTCCAGTGATGTTCTGCATATTCTGCGGCCCACCGGGTATATTCTGCATGCCTTTCTGCATGTTTTGTGGTCCACCGGGAATATTCTGCATATTTTGCTGTGGGCCTCCGGGCATGTTTTGTGGCCCACCGGGAATAATCTGCATATTCTGTGGCCCGCCGGGGATATTTTGCATGTTTTGCGGACCGCCGGGGATGTTTTGCATATTGGGCGGCCCTCCGGGCATGTTCTGCATGTTTTGCTGTGGCATTCCGGGCATGTTTTGAGGCCCACCGGGCATATTCTGCATGTTTTGAGGACCACCAGGCATGTTCTGCGGTGGCATATTGGGCATGTGCATGTGCGGTGCGTGGTTCATCATGGGAGGGAACTGCTGTTGCTGCGTGAACTGCTGCTGCTGCTGCTGTTGCTGCTCTATTGCTTGCAGACTCCCTGAAGGTGGCGGCCGAGGAAGCATGCCGGGCGGCATTTGCTTGTTCTGAGGTGGCATTTGCTGAAATTAATAAAAAACATATATATTACATAAAATATATAAATCCATGATGACGACCTCATTCAGTTAATTAGGTTCTGAGGCAGACTAATCGCATTCCAAAACAATCTGTTTCATTTCAGTTTATTTTTATATATGTCTTCTTCGTAGTATCCATCCGATGGATTGTTTGCAGCAACAGAATCTTGCATCTCGATCTCCACTCCTCTCGGTCCTCCGGAGCCCTCTTCAGCTCAGCATAAGAGCTACAACTCATGTCCTCGAACACTTGCTGCAAATACTCCCGTCTAGGGCGTCCTCTTCAGTTTCTACCCTCAACCATCCCCTCCACAATGTCGTGAAGAAGACCATCGTGGCGCATGATGTGACCGATCGCCTCTCTGAGATGGTTCTTATTAGGTGCCTATCTTCCTTGATAATCCTGAGAACCTCATTGATCGCGACGTGGTCTCTCCAGGAAATTCCGAACATTCTTCTGTATGACCACATCTCAAAGGCCTCTATTTTTTTTAATTACTTTCAGATAAGCACCATGTCTCACAGCCGTACATATATGTATCCGGCATGTAAAGAGCTTAGATTTAATAAAATTGATTTAAGAAAATCAAGCTTGGTTGGGGACGTGAACCGATGGCATGCAAGTGAGAACCAAACACTTTAACCACTGGACTATGCCCCCCGGCTAATATAATAAATAATTATAAAGATATTACAAAAAATATTTCATTTTTTTGAGATCCAAGATGCGGTTCAACCCAAAATACAATATAGAAGGGACCATTTCATGGGAAATCGTCACAAAAACTATGGGAAAAATCTCCATTACAAATTTTTTAAATGTGCGTTAAAGGGTTGACTGTAATTTAAATTAAGTTTGTCGTATTTCTTACGTTGAAGTTCCCAAAGTGGTGGTGCGGCGGCGGCGCCCCGGGGGGCCCATGAAGGCGCGCGGGTGTTGCCCAGGGGGCGGAGCGCCTCGCAGCAGGGGGACCCCGGGACCGAGACCCAGACCGGGCGGGAACCTGGCCTGAAACATCAAAAACCAAACATTCCTTTCTAACATACTCAACACTGAAAGAGCTGAACATTAACATTAACAAAAAAAACTGCACATAATTAAGCTAATAACATACTCAAAATATCTGTTCCGGAACCGAGGTCTCGGTCCTGAAATTACAGCATCAGCTTATATGGTGATGCCGGAATACTGAGGTTCCGGCACTAAGGATAAATCCAAAGACCGGAGATGAGTTGGTACTAATTTATTTAATACGAGACCCCTTTTTACACCCAAATTTATAACATGAGTAAACAGTTATAAAAGTAATATTAATACATTGAACATTGCACATTCCTCGATACCGTTTTTGGACCTTGATCCCTTCAATCCACATAGAGTGGCAGATTATTGGGTTGGTCAATGCTCCATATCGATGCGTAAGCATTCCTTATTAATATTACTATTACATAGAATATCAAACACAGCAAATTCCTCGATACTTGTTGTTTTGTACCTTGATCCCTGACTGCAAGAATTGACAGATTCCATCTAAGATGAGAGTTGGTTATGACAATTACTTTAAAGACTTTAGGAGGTTTAATACAAATTAGATATGTTCAAAATAACGTTTTGAACATATAGTATCGGAGTTTCGTGATCAATAAACGCTTCATCAGTTCCAATATGTACAAATGTAACAACTTTGTAACAATTTTTTTTTGTACCTTAGAACTTAGATTCTGGGTGTGAAATTAAATTAATTAAATGTCAATATATATGATAAATATATCCATTGTCTGTCTCTATTCTGTATTATATTGCCTCTTATTTTATCTTATATTTGTAACATATCTATATTATTTTGTGTAATATATGTACTACTTGGAAATCAATTATGTTAATAAATAAATAAATAAAAAGCTTCAAAGCATGATAAGTGAGATTTATGAAGTGATTCACATTCACGTCTATTTAATATGCAATGGATTGTGTTGTGGTATAATTATAAATAATCCTTATTTTATAATTTAGACATCATAAATGCAGTAAATAAGTGGTGCCCATGGCATACCTGATAGAACGGCATCATCATGGGTGGAGGCTGCTGGTGCGGCTGCTGCTTGGGTTGCTGCCGCATGCTCCTCTCCAACTCCTCCACCGTGCAGACATTCTTCATCCATGTCGATGGTGGTCCTCCCTACAACCATAAAATTTAACATCAAAATGTTTCACATGGCATTGACTCGTTGCTGGGGATCCTAACCTGCAAATGTTTTTACACAGATCTATGGTTTTCATAGCATTAATACCTTTTATCTAGTGTGTATAGATGGAGGGCAACATTTTGCATGATACCTATTTAACTCTTGCTTTCGAATAATAAGTATTTCCTACAACTGGACTCTAATAATGAGAATATTTATATAACATATAATAGTTACTGAGTGAACAATGTTTGTATTCCGCCGTAATATAATTAAGTATTAAATAAAATTATAATAATGTATAGTTATTCATTTGTAGCCATGGAAATATATCATTTGTGGAATAATCGGGAATGGAACCACGCGCCCTTGTTATGCATCTGCGTGAGTGACGCGCCGTGCCGTCACTCACGCAGATGAAATAATTTTTTTATCAATAATAATTATATTTGCAAATAAAAAATAAATATAAAAAACATCAAAAAATTAAATATCCAAACTAACATTTAGATTTTGAGATCATATATGATGTAAATAATAACTGTTAATTACTGGCAACTTGTGTTTAGATGAGTCGCTTAGTAACCAAAGGATACAAAAAGACGAAGCGTCGAATATTCAACGCTTCATCTTTTTCGCAAGAGAATCGACCATCGAATATTCGATGGTCGATTTGATCGATGAAATTGAAGTATATTTATCCCCGAAGTGGTTAAATATACTTCAATTTGCTTCTTAAAAAGTTCTTTGTGCTGCTCATCCGCTCCTCATCCCTCCACCACGCGTTCTGATAACTATTCCGGCGACGTGAAGTTGTTTCTTTTAGTAACGTGGACGTTACCGTATATTCGGCAAGAGTAAGACGAGTTTGTCGGTTGTGAATAGGTGTCTTTTTTTTTGTGCCAGCGACGTCAAATTATTTTTGCCTAATATCTGGCAACATCGATAGCTCGTGTGTTGCGAGCATTAAGTCCTGAGATGTGCAGCTTGTTGGGCACATGGAGCAGGATCTTAGGTATAAGGTAGTCTGCAAGTCTCCATACTCGCACAATAGACTCTCCCTGCCGAAGCATGTTTGCAGCATATTTCCACCATGCATATAGGTTATAAATAACTGTGGCTGCGCTCACCTGTGCTACGTTGTTGTTGCCCTGCTGCTGCGGGGGCGCCGGCTGGGGTGGCGGGGCCGGGGGGGGCGAGGCCCCGGGCGAGTAGTCGTCGTACTCCTCTCGCACGAGGTGCGAGAGAAATGCCTCTGTAATACAAAACCATACAGATAAATAATAGACATAACTAAGTTAGCCGGCAAGTATAGCTCAATGGTCAAAGCGTTAAAAAAAAAATCTGAGCTCTAAAATACCCCCCGGTTGGTGTGAATTTGATCCATCACACGTAAAATGCCAGTCATAGCCTATTAATTAAAATTGGTGGTAGACGAAAGTCGTTCCGTGAAGACTGCCCATTCATAGTAAATTTCTGTAATAATTTCAATTTCAATTTCAATTTTGTTTATTTTGCCTTTCAGAAACATTACAAATTATTTAACTCAATGCATTTCTGAAGTACAATAAAAATACAAATAAAAAATACAATATATACAAAATTAGGTACTTATGATTAAGTACTATGAACAAAGCAATAAAGACAAGCAACAGAAGGTCCCTATGGTTATCAGACATAATAAAGAATGACACGTGAATCTCGGGCTCTAGTCTATGACGTTGGCAGATCGATACTTCACATGCAGCGCTTAGGCATATGCACCATGGTAAGCATTATAGAATTCCACAGATGAGACTTCAGAATTACTATCACCATCTGTCAGTATTATCCTGTATGTGTTTACATAATAAAAAAAAACAAAGAAGATTTATTTTTTGCATTGTATATTTAAAAGAATGGTGTTTTACCCAAGTCATGGTGTTTGTCGTTCTCCGTGAGCAGCGAAAACTCCTCATGCTGCAACTCCCAATCTCCATCCTCCTCTGAAACACATAGACAAAAACAATATTTAAAAACTATCAATATCATGATGAGGAGCGTTCCGGACGGCCATCTGTTTCTGACGAAACAATCGAAAAGTAGAGGCAGCGATGCTCTCAGATCAAAGAGTGACTGTTCGTAAGCTCTCCGAAATGATCCCTGATGTCAGCAAAACCACTATTGACAAGATTTTAACGGAGCATCTAGGGTAAGCTAAGGTTTGCGCGAGGTGGGTGCTAAGAATGTTGACCGTACGATACATTTATTATTATTATATTAGTATTTGTATAGCGCTCTTTTATGACCGAATGATCATTCCAAAAGCGCTTCTTTGCCTCTCTGAGTAAAAAGGTGGGTCTTGAGTCTGCTTCTGAAGGATGCCTCCGCTTTAAGCTCTCTTATGCTTTCCGGTAGTGAGTTCCAGGCCATTGGCGCAGCGTAGCTGAAAGCCCGATTGCCAAAGACCGTGGATGGGGTATTGTCAAACACCCACCCTACAGCCCGGACTTAGCCCAAAGTGACTGCCATCTCTTCCCTGACATGAAGTAACACCTGGGTGGAACGCATTTCAGCGACAGAGAAGAGCTTGAAGCGGTTCTCAGGTATCTGCGTGGCTTGGCGGCAGATTTTTTTGACTCGGGCATTCAAAAGCTCGTATACCGCATGCAAAAATGCATTGACCTCAGTGGCGACTATGTAGAAAAATAGGTAAAAGGCTGAACTTTCTAAAAATGTACGCATCCATGGAATTAAACATGTTTTACACTGTGAAAAATCACTGGGAACCTTATATTACGGATAACCCTCCTATACCATAACCAAAAATATAAACTGAACTTGAATAATACATTTATTTTCACTTTATTTTACAAGTGGCATTATTTGTGTGCATTTTTTGTCACAGAATTTGCAACGGATTAAATTTCTGCTGATTCATTTTTCGTAGTTGGAATTTGTTTAAAGTGTAATCCGATACAGGGATAACAATAATATGAGACATGTTTCTATGGAGTGTATAATTATTATTTTTATTACACACATTCTTATGAAACATTTATAAGTAAAATCAAGGCATGTTTTCTCCAAATATTAAAATATCATTCCTCTGTTTCTTCTTCATTTAATAATACAGTGGTACCTCGACATCATATTTCAAATTACTTATATCAAAGCAAATTCCCCATTGAAATTAATAGCGAACACAACTCAACAAAGAAGCTTTGACAGCAAGCGCACACTGGTAACTGATTGTCTGACCGCAACCGGGGGATTTACGCGGGAAAGCGTGACCCGCTAAGCCGATTGCTCGTATCTCAAATTTTGCTGGTTTTCAAAGCAAAAATTTGCTCGCTCGACGGCTCATATCTCAAAATACTTGTAACTTGGGGGCACTCGTATGTCAAGGTGCTACTGTATATTTCTCGACAGCCTTTCAGGACGGCAGAAAGAGGGCTTGAAGAAAAGGCAGCCGTAGTTAATACTCTCCTGCGGCATTCGTAGGACATGATGCAGCCAAGTACACATTTGTGTCTTGACGTACTGTAATATGCAAGGCATTCTCGTCCGCTCTGTCAACTCTTCATTCCTCACAAAATCAAACCATCGCACTCCTAGTTTTCTACACAGACATCTATTTTCGAAGCCCATTATTCGGCTGCATTGGCTTTTCGTGAGATGCCAAGATTCAAAGCCGTAAAGCAAAATGGGAACTATGAGGTACGGGTGTATTTTATTTTTCCATGGACACTTCTTATGGAACAAGGATAAAAACAATATCCGCACCTAAAGGGTTGAATAATACATAAAATAGTATATTACCTGCTTCTCCGAAGGTCTCGTCGTTAAGAGCATCGTATTCATCTTCAGACGGCTCAAGGCATCCTCCTCCGTCATCTCTTTCATTTAAATTCTGTAAAATCAAACATAAAAAAGTAAGTACAAATATTAAAGCGACATTAAAGAGCACAATTTTCAAAGCGTTGACTTTGCAAGCCATAGGTCGTGGGTTCCATACCCGACAAAAAAAAAAAATATTTCTGAGCCCCCAGTTGGTGTGAATTTGATCCCTGACCCCTAAAATGCCGATCATAGCCTATTAATTAAAATTGGTGGTAGACGAAAGTCGTGCCGTGAAGACCACCCATTCACAGTAAATTCCTTTAATAATAAGGATGATGCGTGAATATCAAGCGGTAATCTATTACTTCGGCGGATCAACACACATACAGCACTTGGCAATGTGTAACAAGGTAAGTGTCACCGAATCCGCAGATAAGACTTCAGAATTACTATCACCATCTGTCGGCATTCTCCTGTAAGTGTTTAAATAAAAATAAATCTAGCTTTGTAAGCAAATGTTTTTACCTCTAAGTCATACCCACTTTGTAACAAAATTGATATTTCATCTAAAAATACTAATGATTTTACATTCATTGTATTATTTTTTAAGTAAAAATGTAAGAAACAATAAATAATACGGCAAGTAACGGCTGAACCCAAAAGCCATGAATTTACAAATATGACCGTGAAAAATAATAAAGAAACTAATGCTTTGTATTTAGTACTAAGAGGGATTCTTTCATTCTAAGAAATATGTATTATTAGTAGTATGGAACATAGACACAATGCATTCAACACCACTTGGATAAATATGCTATAAATCTATATCTAAATAAATACAACTGCTATATAAATTATTCTAATTAAAAATATATATAAAAAATAAACAAGTCTCATATTTTACTTCTATTAAATGAGTACAAGCTCTGAATTCAAATTTATAACTGGAGCATAAGCCGCGCGGTTATAGCTCAATGGTCAAAGCGTTTGCTTTGCAAGCCAAAGGTCGTGGGTTCAATCCCCGACGGAGATTAAAAATAAATAAAAAATCAATCGATTTCTGAGCTCCAAAATTCCCCGGTTAGTGTGAATTTGATCCTTTAAACGTAAAATGCCAGGCATAGCCTATCAATTAAAATTGATGGTAAACGAAAGTCGCCTCGTGAAGACCACCCATTCATAGTAAATTCTTATAATAATAATAATAAGGATGATGCGTGAATTGAGCTGTAGTCTGTGACGTTGGCAGATGAACACTCTACATATAGCGCTAAGCATATGTAACTTGGTAAGCGTCATAGAATTCTACAGATGAGACTTCAGAATTACTATCACCATCTGTCGGTATTCTCCTGTATGTGTTCACATGAGAAAAAAATATATGGTCGTCACAAAATGCCTCCAAAAGGCTTTCAACAAGACTTACAATTGTAAGTAAAACTGTATATTGGAATCGGCATATTTCATAAATGGTATGTATTATATCGTTATGGGACTAGTTATTAACCTTTAAACGCCCAGTGGTTTCCTTACGGGACCACAGATTTGCGCCATTCAATACCCTACGCTCCCACACAGGAGTGCTTATGGTTCATTTCATAATCGGATTACATTAATTTGTAATAATAGTATTAAAGTAAGTTCACGGAAGAATCTATTGTGCGACGAAACATTACAAACATTGGCCTGCTAGGGCATTGAAAGACGCAAATTTGCAGCCCCGTACAGGACCACTGGGCGTTTAAAGGTTAAAGACATTTTGAAATACGTAATGTCGAGGTACCACTGTAGTTTGATTAATAGACTATGACAGGCATTTTATAGGTGAGCGAATATATTTAACAACAAAGTAGTATAATTATATTTTTCTAGATCTAATAAATGTATTTATATATAAAATTTGTTATTTTTTGATGGAGATTTGAACTTCTGGCCGTTTGTGTGGCAGCCGAACACTTTAATCTTTACTTTCCGATGATATGTATTTACAACAACTGTACTCTAATAATGAGAACATCCATATAAAATATAATAGATACTGAGTGAACAATTTTTGTATTCCTCCGTTATATTATTAAGTATTAAGTAAAATTATTATAATGTATAGTTATTCATTTGTAGCGATGGATGTAAATCATTTGTGGAATAATAGGGGATAGAATCAAGAGCACGTGTCATGCATCTGCGCAAGCGGCGGTGCAGACAAACAAACATGTTGACCGAAAACTTTCCGTTAGTTGGCTGAATTTGTTGCAGCTATAGCGGCTAATTACAATGTTTTTTCTCTTTATTAGATACTTACATTACAAAAATTGTTACATTTCAACATCAACCATTGTCGATCAAAGCAATATTTAGGAATATTCACATTTTTCGGTTTTTAAATGACATTTTCATATGGTGTAGTAAATACATATCATTGGAGCTCACGGATGTTTTTAACACAGTAAGGGGTGGGTTAACGTGATTATTTTCATCTGCTATGTATTTCGACAGTTAATAGACTATGACAGGCATTTTATGGGCGAGCGAATATGTTTAACAACAAAGAGTTATGTATATATTTTTCTGAATTGAATAAATGTATTTATAAATCGAATTTGTGTTTAATTTGATGGAGATTTGAACTTGTGATCGTTTGTGTGACAGCCTAGCGCTTTGATCACTGATCATAACCCAAAATAATTAATAAAAAACATATATAATGAAAATATTACAAATATACATGTTTTGGAATTGTTCCATATAATACAAATAAATACTGTGTGTAAAACGATGCCAATCTACACCACTTGGAAATGTCTCGTATAAAATATGAAAGCAATAAATACGAATGATGTAGAAAATAATGATTCGGAATGGTTTTAAATTTCACATTATGAATCCTACTTCACTTGGGAATGTTTCTTTTGAAATATATTCTTGATAAATTCAGGTGGTGTAGAAAATGATGACATTGAATATTTAGAGTTGTGTTATTGACGTTGCAGAAAAACAACGCGAATCTACACCACGTGATATGCAAAGCATGAAAAATTTGTTTGTATTAATATGAGGAGATGTAGGAATAAGTGTTTCATACAAAAAGTAGAAAGGTACGAATTCTGTGGGTTTATGATTGTTTCTGAAGTCGAGTTATTGCGATGTAAATTTGCATCAAATTTAACCGGTTTTCGTTATGAACGGTTGTATGTATGTTTGTGAATGTAATGTAGAGTGGATTGGCGTGTTTGTTGGGTGAAATGCTGTGTAATTTGCTATGTGAGCTATGATATTGTCGCGGTGGACATGCTTTCTTTCGTGATGAGTTTGTCGGATGTTTTCGGCGCGGCGGGATGGATGTTTTGGGGTTTCCACGGCGCGGGCCGGCGGGCGGGGTACTTGCCGATAACGCCGAGGCGAAACCGAAGAAAGAGTCTGCCATTTGGGTGCGTGCGGGGCTGCGCGGTGTGTAACTGACATGGCTCGTCAAGCCAGGACATATGTTGCAATGGCGGACACTGGCCGTGGTACGGATTTTTGCCGCTTCTTCTTCTTCTTTCTTCTTTATGGCCAAGCAACCTAATATATTTGTTCTACTCAAAGAATAATACCGCTGTATTTTAAAAAATACCTAATTGTGAGAATGGTTGGCTATCAATTAATTGAGGACAATACGTAAATACATAAAAATTGGCAGAGACGATTAAAAATTTATTTCAATATTTAAATTTTTTTTTTTTGAAACATTAAAAAAAAACAATACTGATTATAAAAATGACATAAAAAAATGATATAGTGTATTTGTGAATCGATCGATTCAAAAAAATATTCACTTTATTTACAAGGAGTTATATCAAGGGTATGTTAATGCTAATGAATTAAGACCTGGGAAAAAATTGTTTTTAATTTGCTTTTTTTGTGCCATGGTGAAAATAATGTCAACAAAAACCGGCTACCTTAAAATAAACTTTTGTGAGAAAAACATAATATGTTTTACGAACAAAAAAATAATTAGAAAAAAAAATACGTCAAAAAGTTGCAGGTAACACATATATTAATTTATGTATCAGTAAACCGTCGGTTATTATTTTAACTAGGCTTTTCTTTTTATTACAACAAATATTTTGCAAAATGAAAATTTAATATCATTCTTGTGTACAAATATGACATATTATTTTTTACTTCTTGATTTTATAACTCTATTTCACAAAAGATATTCGGTCAACGAATGACAAAAATCATCATCGTAAATAAAAGTGAGAACCACATAAAATGCGTTTTTCGCACATTTTTAATTCAAAACAGTTGGTATTTTTTTTATATAAAAACTAAATACTTTTTTTTATTATCTTATTGAAATATTACAATTATAAAAAAATATTGTTCGTAATAGTCAAACACATTTAATTTTTATGTAGGTATACTTAGCATACTCAATTATGAAATTCTCTCTTATTCAGATAAAGAAGGCGAAAATACGTATTTAATATAATTAATCTATTGCCTCTCATAATTGTAGGTATTTTTGTGTATATATGCCTACATACCATCCTAAAATAGAAGAAGAAAAATAATTATACGAATCGTTCAGTTGTCAAAGCTCGCGTTAGCGATATTCCTAACCGCTAAAACTTGGTTCTATACAAAAAACAAATACCATGTTATTCTACTCCTTCTTCAAGTCCCTGGTGGGCAAGGACGTCGTCGTGGAGCTCAAGAACGGGCTCAGCATCTGCGGCACCCTCCACAGCGTCGACCAGTACCTGAACATCAAACTGTCAGAGATTAATGTCACCGACTCGGAGAAGTACCCGCACATGCTCAGCGTCAAGAACTGCTTCATCAGAGGCTCTGTTGTGAGATATGTGCAGCTGCCGGCCGATGAAGTGGATGCGCAGCTTCTTCAGGATGCGGCGAGAAAGGAGGCGGCCGTCCAAACAAGATAAAAACATCCAAATACTCAATCCTCGACATCATTATTTTTATATGTGATCTCAATGCTATATTTGTTATTCAATTGAAAAACTGATGTATACCACAATTCATAGTTCGTTAAATAGAATTTGTCACATTTACGTCTAACCTTCAATTCTAGGAACACTGACATAATGTTGGTTCACTTATTCTTTTCTACCTATATAATCACGGTCGCTGCTCTTTTTAACTCGAAGAATTAATTCTTTTTGCATCCATCCACAACGGACAGGTCAATGTGTGCTGACCAAGAATTGTCAGTTTCCAAAATTCTTTACTATATGTCTCAGGTTAACTTTAGAATGATCTTCCAGTAAATGTGTCTCCTCTTTTAAACAAAAATATACACGAAGGTTATCCGTAAAATAAGTTTCCCAGTGATTTTTCAGTGTAAAACATGTTTAATTCTGTGAATGCGTACATTTTTGGAAAGTTCACAATTTTACCTATTTTTCTACATAGTCGCCACTGAGGTCAATGCATTTTACCATGCGGTGTACGAGTTTTTGAATGCCCGAGTCAAAAAATCTGCCGCCACGCAGATACCTGAGAACCACTTCTTCCAGCTCTTCTCTGTCGCCGAAATGCGTTCCACCCAAGTGTATCTTCATGTCAGGGAAGAGATGGTAGCCACTTGGGGCTAAGTCCGGGCTGTAGGGTGGGTGTTTGACAATACCCCATCCAAATTTATCGTACAGTCAACATTCTTGGCAACCACCTCACGCAAACCTTAACATACCCTAAATGCTCCGTTAAAATGTTGTCAATAGAGGTTTTGCTGACATCAGGGATCATTTCGGAGAGCGTACAAACCATCACTCTTCGATCTGAGAGCATCGCTGCCTCCACTTTTGCGATTGTTTCATCAGAAACAGATGGCCGTCCGGATCGCTCCTCATCATAGACGTCAGTACGCCCGTTCTTGAACTCTCTACACCATTTACGCACGTATTGTACGCTCATACACTTGTCTCCATAGATTTCGCATAGCTGGGAATGGATTTCTACCTGCGCAATGTTTTTTGCAGACAAGAAACGGATCACCGAGCGCAGCTCACACGCGGGTGAAGCGAGAGGGAATCTATCACGTACGGCTGCCAAGCCAAGACTGAGCTCCGCAGGCAGCTCGCTAGGGAAGGGATTTGGAGTGGAAAAACCAACGTACACTACAGAATCGCGGGATCCACCGTAACAGCGCTTTTCAGGACTGTAGCGCCATGGGAACCTTATTTTACGGATACCCTCGTAATCAAGGTGTAATTGTAACAAATCCTAACCTAACTAAACCTTACCTTATTTATGCTACAGATGTAACAGTTGAAGTGTTGTTTAATGTGACACTCGGATCTATTTCATGACATTGTTAAAAAAGTGTGGTGTTGAAGTAAAAAGATAAAACTTAAGATATTTGTTGATGTGGACGCCATTGTATATAATTTAAGTGTGCTGTAAGATTGGAATGGTTGTTTTTTTAATAGTAATAATGAATGTACTGTTAAATTCATATGTTTCTTAATAAAATAATCTTAAATGTGTGATTTTTATTTAATTATTTCCATCAAATACTTTTAATAAGTATTCCTTTAACCCTTGCTCTCCGATGATATGTATTTACCACAACTGGACTCTAATAATGAGAATATCCATATAAAATATAATAGACACTGAGTGAACAATGTTTGTATTCCTCCGTAATATTATTAAGTATTAAATAAAATTATAATAATGTATAGTTATTCATTTTTAGCCATGGAAATAAATCATTTATGGAATAATCGGGGATAGAATCTTCGCGAGCGGCGGGCTCATGCACGGCTTTGTGAACATTCCGTCAGTATGAATTCGGTTGCGCAAGGGTCAATATGCCGCGGGTAAGCATAAGGGTCGCCGCATGGCAGGCAGTCGTGAGCCGACGGCGGCGAGATCGCATTGTTGTTGGCCCGGCCTGAATGCTGTTACTATGACCGGCCCAGAAGTTTGTAAAGTTATCAAAATATATAAGTTAATGTGCTTCAGAAAAAGTCTTTGTCTTGTGAATCTGCTCCTCATCCTGCCGCCACGCGACTGAATAAATACCTTAAATTAGAGAGAAGGATGTTAACACTATCCAGTGGTACGCAATTAAACTTACGCCAGAGGCCGACAGTTTTTTGCTCGTTTAAACTTTTTATCGTCATGTGTTCAAATAAAATTAAATATGTCCCTCACTGAAAAGGTTTGAGATCTTTGAATTATGGTCGAAAGCAAAAACAACACATATGTGTGTGATCGGCCACTAACGTTTGAAAAAAAAAGATAACACAAGCTGTGTATAGTCTTATAAGCGTTGGCGGAACTATCACACACTTAAGCGTTAGGACTGGTGATTACACACATATTGTGTAATCGGACTGGATAATGTTAATATAAATTTAAAATAAGGGTTGTCATGTACAAAAAAATACATTTTTATTTTAAAATCAGTGCTTTAGAAAAAGTCTTTGTGTTGTTAATCTGCTCCTCATCCTGCCGCCACGTGACTGAATAAATACCTTAAATTAGAGAGAAGGATGTTAACACTATCCAGTGGTACGCAATTAAACTTACGCCGGAGGCCGACAGTTTTTCGCTCGTTTAAACTTTTTATCGTCATGTGTTCAAATAAAATTAAATATGTCCCTCACTGAAAAGGTTTGAGATCTTTGAATTATGGTCGAAAGCAAAAACAACACATATGTGTGTGATCGGCCACTAACGTTTGAAAAAAAAGATAACAAGCTGTGTATAGTCTTATAAGCGTTGGCGGAACTATCACACACTTAAGCGTTAGGACTGGTGATTACACACATATTGTGTAATCGGACTGGATAGTGTTAATATAAATTTAAAATAAGGGTTGTCATGTACAAAAAAATACATTTTTATTTTAAAATCACTTTATTTTTTCATTCATTATTCAAAATTCAATTTTTAATACCTAAAATAGTAATTGGTGGTGTCGCGATTTGGTCGTTAACTGACCCAGCAGTGAACCTATCTCCGTCCCGCTCTGGCGCGAGGGAAGCTGCTCCCCGCCAGAGAGAGAAGTCACATCAATACTTCCCGTACTGACTTCAAACAGAGTCATCCAAAACATAGCTCATATAACAATGGTACATTATAAGAATATTTATACAATTTTAAATACATTCTGTCTTTATACATGATCGGCGTTCCAAAAAAATATACAACACATCATTACATCAAGATTTAATACCATTTTATATTCGGTAATAAGAGAGTTCATTAGATGCTGCGGAAGAGCATAAACTACAGCTGCTAATTCTTCAATTTGGACTCTCTTAACATGTTTAACGCCACGTAATTTTTTTAATGCATTCGACTCAGAGGCGCCATATAGGTCACATTCGGTGTTAAAATTACATTGAAATGTAACCGCTGGCGTACAGGGACTGTTTATTCGGAAAAAAAATGTCACCAGTGACCTACGTGGCGCCCTTTTCAACAACAGAGTAGGTCACCGGTGACCTACGTGGCGTGAAACGTGTTGAAAAAATAAATATCGTAAAAGACTATCAGCATCTGCGCTTCATCCCAATGTGGCACCAAATAATGTGGCGACAAAATAAATGGTCAGAATTTAAATCAATTTGTGGTCAGACTTGATTTGACTTGTAGTAAAAATATAAAATAAATTGTCATAATAAATTATTATGTGGTTATAGTAAAATTATTACACGGTCAGAATCTAGTTAGGTTAGGTTAAGTTGAACAAATAACATAAAATATGACCAGTCTTCTTAATCACACAAGGGGTTAAATTATGACAATTAAATATAAATTTTGACCATAAATGATTTATTCTGACCAATATGTTCTAAACATTTAATAAAATAAAATGGTCAGAATGAATTACTATATGGTCAGAATAAAAATATTACATGGTCAGAATCAGATTATAAGTTAGGTTAGATTTTACCAAATAATATGAAATATAACGAATTTCATTTAAATTATCTTTTAATATCAATTCTGACCATAAATGATTTATTCTGACCTATACGTTCTGACCATTCAATAAAAAAATTAACAGTCAGTATAAATTATTATACGGTCAGAATCTGATTAGGTTAGGTTAGGTTAGGTTGACTGAATAATATGAAATATGAGGAATGTCTTTTAAAATATGACGCTTTGTCACGTCTGTATATACTGACCGTTCTACATTCTAACCATTTAGTCTGACCAATGTATTTCAAATTATAACCAAAACTGTATTAAAAATTCGGTCGTGAAAAATGTGCGCCAAACACACTCTGTAATCAATGTTTATTTGGTATTACAGGAGTGTATAAGGGCAAATGAAAGCCTGGCAGTTTTACAGCGGACCGACTGAATGTGACTGCGGCGTGGAGCAGACCCTGTCACGCCTTCTGGAGTGTGCGCTGTGTCCAAGCAGCTGCACCCAAGAGGACCTGATGATAGCCGGGAGTAATGCCGTCGACAAGCTCACTTCTGGGCAGACAGGATCTGACTCTGATGTTTCCATCACAATTATATACAAGGGCTTGAGAAAAATGCAGTTTTGGTCTATTTATTTTGTTCCATAGCTAAAAATTAGTTGGAGTATACACGAATGACACTACGATCATGTAAATACACACCAAAACATATAAACTAAAAGATACATTGACATTTAACATACCTTTAATTAAATAAGCCATTTCCTTGCTTTAACGTAGTACTATGCTCTTATAAAATGGTTTATATATGGATGTAATGATTTACAAAGATAAAAAATTCTTTAAAATTACATATAATAACATAAAACATATATTATAAAAGTTTTTGTATTGAAATCTTAAGTCAGACGTTCAAATCGAATAATTTTCTTTGTTTATTTTATACTGTTCTACTTGTAGCATATTCTACCAGGGATGGAATATATGGAGGTGCCTTAACAGACTTGGAACCGGAGTATGCAAGACGCGGACACAAATGAAAGCCTGGAAGTTTTACAGCGGACCGACTGAACGTGACTGCGGCACGGAGCAGACCCTGTCACACCTTCTGAAGTGTGCGCTGTGTCCGAGCAGCTGCACCCAGGAAGACCTGATGATGGCTGGGAGTAACGCCATCGACGTCGCCCACTTCTGGGCAGACAGGATCTGACCCTGTTGCTTTCGACACAATTATATATATGTATATATATAATTCAAGTTGATCTACCTTTCACTTAAAAATGCTGAGGAGAATTTTGCTGTGTTTCGTGGACTGTATTTGAACGCCGAACCTTAGATTAATTAATCAAATCCACACACGTGCTGTGTGAAGCCATATTCATTGAAAACATTTTACACATAGAATCCACAGAAAGATTTCCATATGTTTTAGTTTTTGTATGAACTTGTAGAGCAATTTAAAGTTAATTTTACAATAAAATAGTCAATCTATATTTAAGCGGTCTCATGACCTATTGTTCACAGACAATTCGTTCAGCGTCTCATTGGTAATGAGGTGGGGCGCACTGGACGTCTGGTGCACTGGATGTCTCGCAAACCTAACCTAACCTAATGATTTGTTGAGTGATCCTGGTGAAAACACTACCTGTCCCGTCCTGTTTTTGGAGACCCAGATGGGGACTCGTTACTGGACGAACGCAAAAAGCTACTTGTTAGAGAGTGGCTGAAGGCCTTCCCGTGATTCTAGGTGCATCAGTTAGATGACAAATAGACTTCAGTCTAAGGCTGCGAAATTAGTATACTGCAGCGAGTCTCGAATTGCCTTCTTTGGTAAAACGTTGCTAACCACGAAATACGTGGGAATGGATAAGGAAATGGTGAGGTTGGGAAATGGATTCTGGAAATGGCAGACATCAGTTAGGAGTCATTTGTCGATTGATCATAGAATCCAGATATCCATTCGTTAAAGAAATAACTTAGGTTAGGTTAGTGAGATATCAGGTGCACCACTTGTCCCGTGCGCCAAATGTCCCGTGCACCAGACGTCCAGTGCACCCCACGTTGTTACCGATGAGTCGCTGAACAAATTGTCTGTGAATGAAATGAACCGGTAACAATGCATAATTTATTAGTTTGAAGGTGGTGAACACATGAATCAACATGTATAAATTCATATGTTTTCATAGCCAAAATTGCTATTGTGGCTTTTGGGTTTAGCCGTGTGGGGTGGATTATTTTGTACCAATGTTTTAGAGTCGTTAACCCTGAAGAAGATCCCTGCAATAGCGGTCGAAATATTGGTACGAAATAATTCGCCACACACGGCTGAGCCCAAAAGCCGTAATACCAAATAAACATTAATGTAAAGAATTTTAATTTAAATGTAAGTTGACTTTTTCTGTAAAATACAACAAAAGATTAGTTAAAATCATCAAATACAGGGAGCGGCAAAAAAAGCTGATGGTTTTCGTTGTCGTTTTGATTTAAAACCGTCTTTTTTTTTGCCGCCCCCTGTATAAACAACAAAAAGTGTATAATTTTACATTGCATATATGACAAAAAGAATAATAATATTTAGAAAATAATACTTAGAAAATGTATTTAGTAATACAAAAGCAAAACATTGATTCCGATAACAAGGGTTGTTGAAATGGATGGTTTTATAAGACTTAATATTATCAAGTAGTTAAAAAAATAAAACAGTAGGTAACTTTTAAACTGTCCATTTTTTTTTTTTACCTCTGGCAATGTTTTTTCTATGTAAACACATAAAGGAGAATATAAATGATATTGCTAATGGAAATTATAGCGCTTGCTAATATTAATTTTCAGAGTAAATAAAAGCATTAAAAGCTATATATGCCTGTCTAATAATCTTGCCTTATATGTTCCATAGTTGTCAGTAGAATCGCCGTCATAAGAGGTCGCTTCAAGTACTATTGCACCAATCAAGATGGGAGTCAAGCTGGCTCTAAATAAGCAGATGACCATACGGACCGGCTCTCTCTTCTCTCCACTTCGACGGCTCCATAACCTGATCACACATTAAGCCGCCCGTCAGAGAAATCACTGTGTTACGTGCCGATCTACAAACTTCAAGTCACGACACACGTACTGGACTTTACCCGCCTCACACCCGAATCACATCGGAAGACAGTTAAATCTCCTTGATGACGCGCTCATTCAGATTATGATCAGTCCAGTGGGAGTCCCCTCTGAACAATTGTGGCCACTGCACAGAAGTGCTAAAAGAAAGAACCCGTGAAAGAGTTTAGAATCGCATTCATACGACATACCTACTAGTAATATTTCATTATTCCAAAAATCATTTTAGGTTAGGTTAGCGAGACCGCCAGTGCACCAGTTGTCCCGTGCGCCAAATGTCCTGTACACCAGACGTACAGTGCACCACATGTTATTACCAATAATTCGTTGAACGAATTGCTCGGAACGAAATTTTTCTATCAACTTTCATTGACACTCTCCTAAATATGATTACATAAAAAGAACATATTCAAATTTTAAACATTTAGGATTTTTTTTTTAAAATGAATGGACGTTGTTAAAGTTCACATGTTTTTTTATTTTTGTTTTTTCACAAAGCAACTCATCCTTACCCAAGCGTTACAAAATATTTTTTCCCCCCCCCGTCCGTTTTTTTAATTTTTTAATTAATTTATTTACCAATATACATAATAATCATAATAATAATTAATTAATAATTAATATCATTAAGGAGGCAATTATTTAAACTAGCTAAACATTCTCGAAAACGCAATCCCCCATTGATAAAACTAGAAGGACCTCAATTTTTAAATTTGTTAAACAAATTTAAAAAAAAACATTCCATTTAAAAACGAAATAATTCAAACTATTGTGCAATATCATTTATTTTTTTATTCCGTCGTATTTCCCAGACTTTTGACCCAATTTCCATTGGAAGAACACAAATAGAGGTTGTAAATGACTATACCTATCTGGGACAAGTAATACAACTAGGACGAAATAACTTGTCAAAAGAAATCGACAGACGTATACAACTGGGATGGGCAGCATTTGGAAAACTAAAGTACATTTTTAAAGCGAAAATTCCGCAATGTCTTAAAACTAAGGCGTTTAACCAATGCATCCTCCCTGTATTAACTTATGGCATAGATACATTGAATCTAACAGGAAGTCTTACATATAAAATAAAGGTCACCCAGCGTTTTATAGAGAGATCCATGAGAGGAGTGTCGCTAAAAGATAGAATCTGAAACGAGAATATTCGCAGAAGAACTCAAGTAGTGGACGCTACACAACGAATAGGCACACTCAAGCGGCATTGGGCAGGACATATCTGTCGTAGAGACGACGGTCGATGGGAAAGAAAAGTATTGGAGTGACACCCAAAACATTGGCAAACGAAGCATTGGCCGACTCTTCTACAAGATGAACTGACGTCGTAAGAATAATAGCGGGAGTTGCCTGGATGCAGAAGGCAGAGGTTCAAAGAGGATAAAGACTCATGCGGAAGGCTTACGTTCCTGCCCATTGCCTCTTGAGTGTGCGTATTCGTTGTGTAGCCTCCACTACTTGAGTTCTTCTGCGGATATCTTCGTTTTGGATTCTATCTTTTAGAGACACTCCTCTCATGGATCTCTTCATGGCACGTTAGGTTACCTTTATTTTATGTGTAAGACTTGCTGTTAGATTCCACTTCTCTGCGCCATAAGTTAAAAAATATATAGCTTTAATGCTTGTACAAAACTTTTTAAGTTTCTTTCAGCTTATTTTTGAGGTCTGTAAGTTTCTTTGCATGGGCTTCAATTTGTAAAATAAATTAAACGAATTGCACAATAGTTTGTAATGTTTAGTTTACACAATTTACAAAATGCCAAAGAGATCAATGATCAGTAAACACGTGAAGATTCAAGAGTTGTCAATAATATCATATAGGTACATACTTTACAGAAACATAACGAAGCGTTTATAGACGATGATCAACAAACAATGTGGCAACACCAATATTCATAATAAATAGGTAATAAATAATAGCTGGCAACACACACCGTGCAATATAAAAAGAACATGATATTAACCTGTTGCCCCCTAAAAGTACTGGAGGACTCTGCGAAATGCCTTAAGGTCACAGGTTCGATGAAAGGAAAATCCTGATCTGTCTCCTCCTCGTGGTGGGGGGTGAGCGACATCAGTCGGCCAATATAGACAGGGACCGAATGTTGGCCCGAATAAGCTAACACCCAGCTAACCTCATCAGGTCAAGCTGGTTAGGGCACTCTATTATCCTAGAGGTAGTAAATGCTCTCCTAAGGCGGATGAACCTTTATGGTCAACGGCATTAAGATGTGGAAATAAAAGGGAAAATACCACATTAAAGGTCTTAAAGACATCCCATATATTAGCAAAAAAATGATTGCATCTCAAGTAAACCGAAAGGAATGGAGATCGAGATGCAAGATTCTGTTGCTGCAAGCCAACCACCGGATTGATACTACGAAGAAGATTAACCTGTTGGCATCGGTAGCTGATATATGCCGTGTAAGATTCCCCTACCATTGGCATCGTTTGACGTGACATATCGTTTTGCTACTTTCAGTACTCATTGTGACATCTACGGTAGGAAATTGAAAGTGCAGTCATTCCCTTTATCAACCTACATGTATTATTTACAAGAATCTGTAAAGCATCTAAATAAATATCGTTAGGTTTCGTCAAATGAGCGATTTCCTGTAAACCACATGTGTGAATGCCACCACATGTATGGAGTTACATAATGAACGTTTCTTAAATATAGTAGTTTTTATGCATCATCTGATAGCTAAAGGATACAAGAACCAATGTGATATATGAAAATAGGTCAGATAAGGACATTTATGCTTCAAATATAAGTTTTAAGCAAAAAAAAATCGTTTGAAAAATTCACGTCGTATTGACAATTGTATTCCACTGAGCCGTAATGAAAGGGTTAATATCACTTGTAGGTATTAATAAATTAATACCGACAAGTGATAGGTATATTTTCAAATTAAATAATATTGCATAGTGTGTGTGTCAAGCTTGAATTAAGTTAGTTATCAGGTAAAGGTTCATAGTCCCCGCACTTAAGAGCAATGAGACACAAATTACAAACTAAATTAATAATTACACAAAGTGAAAAATAAACGAATACAAGCAATAAATAAACAACAATTTTTCATAAATAACAAACAAATTAAATACATTGATTTAAAAATTTAAATAATATTAAGAAACACTTATAATATAAGAAATTGTTTGGAATTTTAACACAAGTGAAACAAACAAAAAATATCACATGTTAATAAATAAGCAAAACAATCATTAATTAAACATATAATCTCTGATTAAAGTAGAATAAATACAGATTAAATAAGTATATATTATTGAGTTTTTATTTTATGTGAGTAAAAATGTTTTTTTTTTAAATATTTACGATAATTTTAACATGAAATTGAATCACATTTCAGTTTACTTTGAATTAAACGATACATTTCCATTGAACGAAATTACTCAAAGTGTATTAAAAAGAAAGTAAAATATCATAATAAAGAGTATTAAATGTTTATAATAGATTGTAAAATTAATGTGAATAATATAAATAAAATGTGATTTCTTTCATGAAACAGACTGGGACAACACTATACTGACACGCCACAAAGCACGAGGGCTAACACCAGAGATAAAGACCCCACGAACCGCCGACGAATCTCGACGCCACATCGCTTCCATCGAAGATTAGTTAGCAGAACTTATAGCTCGTGGGGCCTTTAGGTATCGAGGACTGTAGCGTGTCCTGACGTGCCGGGTTCTAGGAACTGACTGGTGTTAGCCCTTGTGCTTAGTGGCGTGTCTGTATAGTGCTGCCACATTACCATTAAAAATTAATATAAAAAATTAAACACTTAAAGGCAATTACCATACAATTATTTATTTTTTAAATAAATTTGACTATTATGGAATGGTAAGTAACTTTAAATACCTACAGATAAAATATCTCTCATTTATTTGACTGTAGGTATCCATGTATGTTACGAGTTCCTTAAACAAACTGTTAATTGTCGTTTATCTATGCTAGGAGTAACCCTGAAAGATGCAAAAGAGTTTGTATACCTTGGAAGTACGATCACCTGGGATGGCAGAACAAAAAGAGAAGTCAACAGTCGCATACATCAAGCAAGGCTAGCGTTCAATAAAAAAACTACAATTCTTGAGTTAAAAAATATTAATTTAAAGCTCCGCAAGCAACTTGCTAAAACATCTGTTTGGAACATATTGATGTACGGCTGTGAGACATGATGCTTATCTGAAAGTGATAAAAAAAACTAGAGGCCTTTGAGATGTGGTCTTACAGAAGAATTATCGAAAATTCCTGGAGAGACCACGTCACGAACAATGAGGGTGTCAGCATAATCAAGGAAGATATGCACCTAGAATCATCTCAGAGAGGCGATCGGTCACATCATGCGCCACGATGGTCTTCTTCACGACATTGTGGAAGGGATGGTTGAGGGGATAAACTGCAGAGTATATTTGCAGCAAGTGTTCGAGGATATGAGTTGCAGCTCTTATACTTAGCTAAAAAGGGTTGCAGAGGATCAAGAAGAGTGGAGAACAATATGCAAGATTTTGTTGCTGCAAACCAATCCACCGGATTGATACTACGTAGAAGCAATGTCATATAAGACGATGTTTGCTGTGAATTGTATGTACTGATATCAGCTTGATACAGCTCCTCTAGGCTGATGCCGTAAGGCCTCGAAAAACGATCTTTTGTGTCTTATTTTTGTTATGCACTTCTAATAATGTTAGTTTTAATTATATAATATTACACGGCGTTTGCGTACGATATTTTATTTGTTATGACAGATGCTACATTTCATGTTGGCCACTGTCATATTTAATTTGCTTGTCTGCCGCGACTATTGGCGGCGCCAGATGTCAGAGCGCGCCGTCAGTTGTCGCTCGCTCGCCCTTAAGCGTCCGCCATAACGGCTGACGCAAAAAGCAAGTGTTTGACAAATAAACGCGAATTGTGAAACAAAAACAAGCTCTTTATATTTTGAGCCCGATCCTGCATCCTGTCATACAGTAAATCTATATCAAAATTTGAGAGGAGGATATCAGTACGTATCAATTCCTTAATTTTTTTTTTCTTGAATTGTATGGTAAAAGCATTTTATGAATTTAATTTACGATTAAGCATACATATGTCAGCAGTCATTATTTAAGCCTTAAACATATATAATACATAGTAAATTTACATATTTAAATACATATATATTGTGATATTTTTTAAATAAAAAAATAATACAATTCAAAAATACAATGTCCAATGTCATTTCATATCTCTTGCCCGTCAACTCTTTGCCTTTGCAAAAAAATACCTTACAGTACGTATTGCCTTAGATTTATTCCTTAACCAATGAAAACTTTAGGGTAATAAAAAAAATATTGCACTTTATAGCATATCCTCTACAATTAGCATTCCGCAGGGGCGGGAAGAGAAGAAAAGCATCTTCATTTATAACTACTTTACTTTAAAAATTAAATGTATTTTTTTTAAAAACTAAAAATATACATATTCTTAGAACGCAGTATTTTTTTTGTCTGTTATATTTAAAGAATTAAATAATAAACATTGTAAAAACCACTGAATTTAAATGTTTATTTGAAAATTAGATTTCAGTGACAACACACCTTCTTCAGGACACACTTCAAAACTAATTAAACACTGGTGATTTTTGATGAAGTTTTAAGTTTGTCCTGAAATATTTGATTATGAGGAAATTTTGATTACTGATTTCGATAAACTGGTTTTGGCAACTAATTATTTTGTCAGTATCTAATTCAATTAATGTAAATATTTAAGATATGGTCAGTAATAAATAAATAAAATAATCAGTTAAATTAACAAATTAGCAGCAGAAAATTAATAAATTGATAGTAAATAATTATTAAATGGAAATTAATAATAGGTTTGGTTAGGTTTCAATTTAATATTCTAATTAATCATTAATTTTACATTTATTACTGGCAGTTTTAAGTATATTACTGACAATTTAATTTTGATACTAACCACATTCGTACTGACACAGTGAATACTACCAATTTATTAAATATACTGCCGGTTTATTCAATCTACTGTCAATTAATTTAATTTACTGCCGGTTTATTCAATCTACTGTCAATTAATTTAATTTACTGATGGTTTATTCAATCTACTGTCAATTAATTTAATTTACTGCCGGTTTATTCAATCTACTGTCAATTAATTTAATTTACTGCCAAAACCATGAATTAGTTACTGAACAAATAAATACAGGCCCTTATTTTACGCGCCTTTTTTGGATCCAATTATCGCTTACAAAAAGAATGGGGTATACATCATTATTGTAGTTGAATTAAAATTATTTTTAATGGATTTTTAAGTGGCGCAAATACTTTAACCTTTTGGATGCCATGACCCTGAATAGATCTTTGCAACGCCTCGTGGATTATCGAAGTTATTAACCCCTAAATTGTGTCCAATTTTAACCATTTTCTTTCTTGGGCAGACGTCAGAAGTTGCCATATACCCAAGATATAACATTTACCGAAAATATACAGTTTTATAACACACCGGTGTGTTCACGGCACTGGCGGGCTTCCCGCAGCGGACCCATATTTGGGCTCATGGCATCCATACATGTATTTTATATATTTTTTTCGAGTTTTAAAATTTATTGAAATACACTTTAAATGACATTAAATAAAAGCAATAATAATGCAATTTAAAAATAAAATAATTAAAAACAAGTACATTTTTAACTCTCTTTACGCCCCTGACTAGAAAAAGCAATGGTGGACTAGGCATATGTCCATCCCCATAATTTGTTTTGGTAATATTTTTTTTCACTAATTCACTTTACTTTATACACAAAAAAAAAAACAAAAATATTACGCCGCCCGCATAATACTTTCACACAATAACCTACCGACATCATTTTTATACCCACCCCTTACCCCCCATTTTTAAATTATCATTTAATATGTATATATTTTAATTTAATTAATATTTTTAAATTTAATTTTAATATTATAATTATTAATAGTTTAATTTAAATACATTTTATTCATTATTAGTATCGGATAGGCGTTATTATGGACTAGAATATCATATGTTGTATGACTTGCATTTTTATTTCACTAACAACGAACAACTGATAATTTTGCAATAAACGATTCAACAAACACTAGTTTTACCCACGATTGGTTTTAGTAAAACATTTGTTACGCGCATAACCTAGAAATATATACAATTTTAACTCGTCGACCGAAAAATAAGCTTTTTTTCAAGGTCGACGTGCTGGCGTGAGAGTGGCGATCCTACATGTAATAATGCGTAACATATGCTATCGATCAAGCATTTTAAATAACGTCAGTTTAATAATCTGGTCTCTAAAAAAAGACATTGCTTATATCTCTACCACAGCAGCTTTAACCCTCCACTTACTGTGCTAAAAACTCGACGATATGTATTTTCTACACCATATAAAAATGTTATTTAACCCTTTCGGTTGTCGGTATATGCCGCCAAAGATTCCCCGACCGTTGACATCGTTTGACGTGTTATATCGTTTAGCTACTTTCAGTACTCATTGTGACATCTACGGTAGAAAATTGTTAATGCAGTGATTCTCTTTATCAACCTACATGTATTATTTACAGGAATCTGTAAAGCATATTAATATATATCGTTAGGTTTCGTCACTTGAGCGATTTTTCTGTAAACCGCATGTGTTAATGTCACCACATGTACGAAGTTACATAATGAACGTTTGTTAAATATAATTGTTTTTTTATGCATCATCTGATAGCTAAATGATAGAAGAAACAATGTGATATATGAAAATCGGTTATATAAGTACATTCATGCTTCAAATACTAGTTTTAAGCAAAAAAAAAAGACAGTACAATTTGTATTCCACCGAGCCGTAACGAAAGGGTTAATTATGCATTATTATAGTTTTATTTAATACTAAAAAACATTATAAAGGAATACAATAAATTTGAGTTCAGTATCTATTATATTTTATATGGATATTCTCATTTTTAGAGTCCAGTTGTAGTAAATACATATCATCGTAAAGCAATGGTTAACCTTTACTGATCTCATCGCCTATAACATCGTTTCATCTTAAAACAATTTGTTTTGATAATCATTTTTCCTATCGAAAAGGTCAATTCCAGCGAGCGATGCGTGCCCATTTGGTATTCTACAATGTTATGTCAATCTCTCGAAATTGTTGACGACTACTGCCATAGAAGCAGCTTAAACGAGAAAATTCAATTTTTAAAAATGTTCAAATTTTCAAATTTTCAAATTTTCGAATATTCGAATGTTTTTTTTTTCCTTCCGGTATCGCAAATAAACAAAAACAAAATATGATATAGATTTTAACACTGTTAAGCAAATGTATTAGTGTTTTTATCGTTGGATTATAAATATTATTAAACATATTTTACAGAATTCTGGTACCATGTTTTTCAAGCTGTGTTTTACTATTAATTTAACAGCATTGTTTTACGTTGTGTGTGAACAATTCGATACTTCTTTTTGACAGATGAAACACACTTAAATTAAACTTTTTTTTTTTTCAAAATATACCGAGATAATATACCGAGTTTCTTATGATGAGCTGAAGACGGTTGCGGAGGACCGAGAGGAACGGAGATCGAGATGCAGGATTCTGTTGCTGCAAACCAATCCACCGAAGAAGACTGAGTTAAGGAGCTCTATGCGAAATATTTGGGACTCGAAGCTCTATTCGATCAATACAAAGTTCCAACTCTACAGCCAGTGCCGGTTTTAGGGGGTGGTGAAGTGGCTCGGTGCCCCAGGGCGTCGCATAAGCTAGAGGCGCCGAAGGCAACCAATCATGATTATATATTTTAAATACAAGTAATATATGGGGGGCCTGAAAAAAAATGCCCTAGGGCACCTCAGGGCCTTAAGTCGGTACTGTCTACAGCGCCTGTATCGTCCCTATTCTTCTCTACGACTGATAATCTTGACATCTTACTACGAGCCAATGCAGCGGTATAATGAAATTCGAGAACAGATGCCTGCGTAGAATACTGGGGGTACGATGGTTTGATTTTGTGAGAAATTATGAGTTGGGGGAGCGTAAAAAGTAGCCTTACATACTGCAGTCGATCAAGAAGTTCACGTGGACCTTGCTGGGACATGTATTAAGAATGTCGCAAGAGAGCATAAAATATAGCTGCCTTTTTTTTAAAAGCCCCCGGTCTCGCGCCGTCCTGAAAGGCTGTAGAGAACTATACATAGAATGTACTCGGCGGAGCTGCGAGAGGCGGAGCTGACATGAGACGGGACGAGGACCAAGGCGGCTGACAGAGCTTTTGTGGCATTTTGTAGATATAATATTTCGATTTTCACATACAGGAGAATACCGGCTGATGGGGATATTAATTCCGAAGTCTCATCTGTGGAATTCTATGACGCTTACCATAGTGCATATGGTTAAGCGCTGCATGTGGAGTGCTGATCCGCCAACGACATAGACTACATCCCGAGATTCACGCATCATCCTTACTATTACAGGAATTTAACTATGAATGGGTGGTCTTCACGGGACGACTTTCGTCTACCACCAATTTTGATTAATAGGCTATGTCTGGCATTTACGGAGGAGGGATCAATGCTACTAATAAGGATTTAGTCACTGATTTTATGTTTCACATGTCAAACAGAAATATCTAATTATTTAAACAGTTAATAATTACTTTATCATTATAAATTTCGCTTCGTCATTGTGACAAAATCTCCAAACATTTTTTCATACAAAATATACTTAGAACCGCATTGAGCATTGCGAAAAATATAGCTTTCAATATATAGAGACTATTTAAGAGCATATATTATCATTAAAGTGTCATTAATTTAATAAATGATCGAATATGTGCATCTAAATCGTTATATATTTCATCACATTAAACAAAAAGCAAACGTCAAAATTTAGAACATTTTTTTCATTTGAAAAAACAACAAAATTGTCTTTTGAATCAGTGTTGCTACTGGGAATTTATTTTACCTAGTAGGTACTTACTTTCTTGTTAGGTATGTAATTTCGTGATTGAAAAAAGTATAATTTGTGAAACGAAAATTACTGATTAATTTTGTTGTATTATTTTTAGTTCAATGCCTAAATATATTTTTTAAATTTCAAATTTTAAGTTTGTTTTCGAAATGGTGAATGTAGGTATTCCAAATATGTTTTATTTTTTATTTAAAAAACGCAAATTTCGGCAACCATGATGAGTTGTAAGAAATTCCTATTTTCAAACACGTAATTTTATATAATTAAAATAATGATATAGTGGCTTTTGGGTTTAGCCGTGTGTGGCGAACTTCCTTCAACCAATATTTCGACCGCCATTGCTGGGGTCTTCTTCAGGATTGATGATTTATTTAGTTTTGAGTTGGTTTATTCACATTATATATTTTTACGAGCGTTATTGATCACAAGACCCCTGCAATGGCGGTCGAAATATTGGTTGAAGGAAGTTCGCCACACACGCTTAAACCCAAAAGCCACAATATCAAATCTGGCCGTGAAAACCTAAGAAGTTATTATTATTTTTTTTAATTTTTTAATTGAATAATGACATTTGTTTTGTTTAATGCTTTGAAAATATATATTTTAATAATTTTCTTTCGTATTTTGTGTGAAATAGATTCATGCCGTGTATTTTCTGTGGCTTTTCAAATAATTTTGAAAATATTCCAAAACGATTCGAAACAATATTTTCAAATAATGTTCTTATTTCACGATTAATTTATTTGACGTTTTGAAAATATTTAATTATATATTTTAGACTGCAATATAAAGTCCTTAAATTTCCTTAAACTCTTGTGTTCTTTACATAATTGATTTTTTATTAAAAGTTATATTTCTATACAGATCGAAACATGGCGTTTATTTATTGTAATATATTATTAAAATTCTTTTTTAAATTTTAAGCATTTAAATATTTATGGAAGGGGATATTTTTTATTTTATTTGTCCAAAATATTTTCACGATTTGTTTTTACAGTACAAAAATCCTTTCATTTTTTGTTTACATCGTCATATTGGAGAAAACACTTATTTATGTGTAATTTTTTATATTTTATTTTTCTTTTGAGTCATTTCTTTTTATACGTCTTTAATTTCTGTGGTCATACAGAAGAATTGTAAGAATTTCCTAGAGAGACCACGTCACAAACAATGAGGTTCTCGGCATAATCAAGGAAGATATGCACCTAGTAAGAACCATGTCAGAGAGGCGATCGGTCACATCATGCGCCACATCTTCTTCACGACATTGTGTAAGGGATGGTTGAGGGTAGAAACTGCCGAGGGCGCTCTAAACGGGAGTATTTGCAACAAGTGTTCGAGGACATGAGTTGCAGCTCTTTTGCTGAGCTAAAGAGGATTGCATAGGATCGATAAGAGTGGAGATCGAGATGCAAGATTTTGTTGCTGCAAACCAATCCACCGGATTGATACTGCGAACAAGAATTTCCGTGATAAATTTTAGTTTCAATTAGATACTTAAATTACCTTAGAAGTACTTAAATTTTCAATTGTAAGTACATGTAAAGATCCTTGAGGTACTCCTCATTTAGTCATGGTATACGTTTTACAATCTTATTTTAAGTTATTCGCAAAATAAGTGATTATTGTGGCAACACCACGCTGACGGAGCACGCCAACGCAGAACGACTGACAGGAAGCAGTCGCGACTCAGCTCTCGAAGCGCAAAGTTGTTAACGAACGACTCACTAACGTACGACGCTCTATCTCATCCATCGACGATTAGTTAGCAGAACTAACAATTATACTTGTTTTTAGTAGTTTTTAGTTAGATTCAATAACAAATCAACGAATCTTGATCAAAATAACTAATAAAGAAAGAGATACAGAGAGTCACATACAAATATTACGTAAATTTATGTTACAGTAAGAATTTCACTTTGAAAATCAGTATAAATGTATAATTCCGAGCTCGGTGCATGATGTTTGGAGGTATAAGTTACCAGCAAACATCATCCTTTACGATATTTCTCTCAATAAATCGGAAAAATAAACAGCAGAAACTGGGATTCGATCTACGTGCGGTCCAACAAATCTCAATAAATATACAGTGGTACCTTGACATACGAGTGTCTTAACATACGAGATTTTTGAGATACGATCCGTCAAGCGAGCGATTTTTTGCTTTGAAATACGACGTCGGCACATAACTGAGCGCCCTCGTGATGGGCTGTCGCCCAGCGCCCAAGTGGCGATATATATAACAAACGTCACGCCCGTGACTGGATTTGTCCAAAATGCCAATATGGCGACACATACATGTACGACAAGGGAACAGAAATAAGAGACGAAAGATTGTACATCGAGGTTTTCGGTACCAGTCAGCGAGGGTTATATAATGCTGGTGTCATGATATAGGAGCCGTTAAGCGAGCAAATTTTTTGATTTGAAATACGAGCAATCAGCTTAGCGGGTCGGCCGGTTGCACACGAACCGCGCGTCGCGCTTTCCCGCGCGAATTCCGGAGGGGCCACGGTCAGAGAATCAGTTATCAGAGTGCTCTCGCTGTCAAAGCATCTTTGACAAGTTGAGCTCGCGTTTTGTGACTTTTGTGAAATTTGCTTTGAGATGCGACTTACTTGAAATACGATCAAGGTCGCGAAACGAATTAAACTCGTATGTCGAGTTGCCACTGTAAATATCATGAAAAGCTTAGTAGCTGTAAATTTGAAACCATATTTTTTAATCCTCGTTACCATTTTCATTGCATTAAGTATTGACATCAGCATGATGTAGTCCTTGCTTACTGTTACCGAAAACCTCGACAAACGAACTTTCGTCTTATATTTTTGTAGCTCGCCACACACGTAGTTGGCGACATTGACACTAGTACATAGTTTTGCCACTAAGCGGCGCTGCTGACTGACTCCACACTACCGCGCGCCCCGCGGTAGTGTGGAGACAGTCAGTGAGTCCCGAGCCATGGGCGTGACAACGTTAGCGTTGCGGCCGGCGGTATGTTTCCGCTCGGCCCAAAGCTTGTAATAAATATTAAGTGAATAAAATATAGTCTGTGTCTCTACAAGAAAGTCTTTGTCTGCTGCCCTGCTCCTCATCCTGCCCCTCGCGACGTAATAACGCCACTCTCGTGTTTTGAGAGAGGAGGATGTTAGTATGTATATAAAGATGAAACAATATCTGGTTAAAGTTATACGTTATTACCAATACTAAAAATATCATCAATTGTCGTAGTTAACCCTTCGTCGGTCGAAATACGATCTGACAGATAAGGCGACGGTTTCACGGACCACTTCTTGACTCTTGATTGCTGTGCCCAAACTCCTAGTAGCTTCTTGACTCAGTGTGGTTTTCTTAACCCAGCTATGCGGTTGCTTTATATCCTTGGTAGTGGACGGTGGATGTGCGAGAGATATGTGAATCTCAATGCGACCGAACTAGATTCTCAGATATATTAGCCTTGTATCCAAGACTAATATATTTTGTCCACTCTTCGGACACGCATATATATATATACAGTGGAACCTCTCATAACGAGTAATTCGCATAACTAGCAAAAAAAAATGTAAAAAAAATTGCTCCCTTAACGAGCGACATTTCGCATAACGAGTAACGCAGAAAGGGGAAGTCACATAATGACGCACTTGTGAGCCGGGACTTCTACGTCGTTGCGTCTGTCTGTGTTTAGCACTCATATCGTTAGGATGTAAGTGTTGCATGTGATCACACATTTTTCTCAACTTGTGTTCAGACATTATTTGTATTATTTTTTTGAGAGTCTGCAGGCGTCACATTTTCACCAAATTTTAAAGAGTCGGCTAAGACAAATGTCTCTAGACAGCTTTCTTGTAATAAATAATGAATTGTTTGTCATAAATTAATAAATAATAAGCTAGTTTCGATTTTTAAAAATGTTGTATCCAGGTTGTTACGGATCTTTAACAATTTATAAGCATGTCATTTTATTTGAATAAACAGAATTATCGTGTTTTACATTGATTTATATGGGGAAATTAGTTTCGCTTAACGAGTGTTTCACATAACGAGTGTTTCACATAACGAGTGTTTCACATAACGAGTGAGATTCTTAACGAATTATGCTCGTTATGAGAGGTTCCACTATATTATGAAAATGTTAGTAATATAAGATTAGGCGTTGCATCGTCATTTTGTATGTCGACAGGTGATAGAACCGATTACGGAGCGCTCCGATTCACTTTCGGCTCGAGTTTCAACGGAGGTGGATCGCTTATTGTTTGTGGCCCGAGTCAAATACCGAAGCTGTCTAGTTTAATAAATTACAATGTGCTTCTAAAAAATATTCTTGTTGTTTTTCACTTGCTCCGCATCCCTCTCCACGCGTCTCGATGACTATCCCGGCGACGTGAAGTCGTTCTTTTGATATACAAAGATATCATTATCAACTTGGTGTATGTGAAGCTTCTGCAAGTCTTCATAGCTCGTAGTGTAGATTAGTCGCAAATATTGGTTATTTGAAAGCACTAGGCTATCACCAAGTGAGTCTTATCACGTAAGTAGCTTATAAATCGATCTCATGGTTTGATAAATTTGCTAAGCATCGCCGTTTGTAAAGTTATGAAGTAGAAAGAAGTCGTATTAAAGTCTCGTATTTCGTAAACTTATCAAGCACCATTGAATGTGGAACCGTCAAGTGGAGATCTGAAGCGTTAATGTGATGGGAACACACTATCAGGATCACACGTTTGGATGGTCGATAAAAACGATTATGCTGGCGTCACCTAGGCATGAACCTAATCAAGTAGGTCGCTTAAAAGTCGATCTCTTGGCTTGGTGCACTCGTCAAGTATCGCTGTCTCCTTGAGTGTGTCTATTAAGCATCTGTACCGCGAGTCTCTACAGCTAGCAGTGTAGATCGACCACGTCTATCACCAAGTGAACCTGATACACTAAGTCGTCTGAAGTTTGATGTCATGGGCTGGTAAGCTATCAAGCATCGCAGTATGCGGGACCGTCAAGTAGATATTTGTAGCGTTAATGTGATGGGAACACCATCAGGATCACACGTTCGGAAGGTCGATAAAAACGAATATGCTGTCGCTTAAAAGTCGATCTCTTGGCTTGGTCGCTAATCGAAGAAGTTCTCGACGTACGGCTTTGAGACATAATTTTACAGCCTGCTTGCCACATTGAGGAATGGATGGGGGGTTGGCCCCACCATCGACGAGTATATCAACCAGATTGTATATATGAAGCTTGTGTATCGCGAGTCTCCACAGCTGGCAGCGCCGATCTTCACACGTGCGTGCTGTGGATGCGTATCGGCCTGGCTCAGGCGAGCCTCTCGCGGGGGCGCGCGGCCTGCGAGGGTCAGGTGGGCGGGGCCACGGCCCCGGCGCCCCCGGCATTGGAGCCGCCCTTAGTCGGGCTCCAGGCGGCTTGAGAGTTGGAGTCCAGACCGCGCCACGCCTCTTTGCACTCTGAAGACGATCGCTTAGTGTGACCTGCAACAAGAACATTTTTTTATTTTCACGTTAACATATACAGAAGAATACCAACATATAGTGATAGTAATTCTGAAGTCTCATCTGTGGAATTATATGACGCTTATCATCTTACATATGGTTAAGCGCTGCATGTAGAGTGTACATCCGCCAAAGTCATAGATTCTACACCCCCAGATTCACGCATCATCCTTTATTATTACAGGAATTTACTATGAATGGGTGGTATTCACGGGGCGATATTCGTCTACCGCCAATTTTGATTAATAAGCAATGACTGGTATTTTACGGGTGAGGTATCAAATTCACACCAACCGGAGGTATTTTAGAAGTCAGAAATCATTTATTTTTTTTATCTCTGCCGGGGATTGAACCCACGACCTTTGGCTTGCAAAGCAAACGCTTTGACCATTGAGCTGTACCCGCCGGTATATAATAAATAAGAGTATAGCAAAATTGACTGGCTTTGGCACGGGAAGTCAAATTGATTATATGGTATTCAAATTATTTTTTTTCGCTGATCGTACCTCTGTCTTCTCTGGAAGCCCTTCTCAAGGCCGCTTGATCAAGCGAACTAGATGCAGGGCTGGTGCGCGGCTGGGCCGAGGCCAGGCCTCCGGACCCTGGGCCCCCGGGAGACCCCGGCCCCGCACTTGAGGACCCATTATTGTGACCCCCAGAAGACCCTGAAGACGCTCTGCGAGACGCTCCGCCTCCAGATTTGACACCGCACTGAAAAAATATATCAAGGGGTAACACCATACACGGTTTATGTCAAATATTACGAGTCAATTAAGTACACCATTCAACACCAAGATTGAAGTCGCGAAGCAGCTTTCTTAAATCCATCTACCTCTCACATCCAGCCCTGAATATGAGAGACTCCAGCTCTGGCAACAAATCGCACCAGAGAATTTCATTACTCCAAAGGAAGGCCTCCCAACTGGCGACAACCTTGACTGGCGGACCTGGAAATAATTTGACGTCGCTGACACGAAGAAGAAGACCATTCAGCTGACGTCGTCATTTCGAGTCATCGGTTCCGGAACACTTTGTATATTACAAACTTGAATTTCGCACTTCGCGGTGGGCTGGTATCAAGATATATGTTGATATCCTCCTCTCTTATTCGACATCGATTTACTGATGAA